>VXBO01010991.1:111306-154222 GCA_013400135.1 Rhinoptilus africanus | reverse complement strand
CGGGTGGTGGGGTCGGTGGGCAGCCCGGCTGCCGAGTGGGCCCCCGGGAGTAGGGACTACCCGAGGAGGGTTGGTTTCTGTCAGAGGGAATGGGAGCTTTCTGCCCAGACGGAAGGGTCGAAATCTTGGGCAGTCCTAGAGCTTGCTCTTCCTCTGGTGCCAGAGCAACCCCCGTTTCCTTATTCTTCTGGGATACAAATTGTAGCCAATTACAACTGTGCCAGAAGACTCCAGGAGAAAAATTCTTGCTAAAAGAGAAGGCTCTGGGGAGACCTTATAGCAGCCTTCCAGTACCTAAAGGGGGCCTCCAAGAATGCTGGAGAGGGACTTTTTACAAGGACATGTAGTGATAGGATGAGGGGTAGTGGCTTCAAACTGGAAGTGGGTAGATTTAGATTAGATATTAGGAAGAAACTTTGCACTACGAGGGTGATGAGGCACTGGAACAGGTTGCCCAGGGAAGCTGTGGATGCCCCATCCCTGGAAGTGTTCAAGGCCAGGTTGGATGGGGCTTTGAGCAGCCTGGTCTAGTGGGAGGTGTCCCTGCCCATGGCAGGAGGTTGGAACTAGGTGATCTTTAAGGTCCCTTCCAACTAGAACCATTCTGTGATTGTATAAAAGATGTTTTGCTGTGCAGCCTGTGTTTATTACACAGGAGGAAAGATTAAACCATAGATCTGAGAGAGATGCTGATCGTCTTGCCCAGTTGGTACTGAAACATGGAGTTTTAAAGCCCCAGAGGCTGTTGGGTATCAGATTTATATTGTATATAAAAATCAGTTATGTGGGTTCTTCAAGATTCTTGCTGATTTTGTCAGCAAGATACTTGCTGATTTTAAACTGCCTAATGGCAGTTTAAATATAACCTATTAGTGGTCTAAATATTTCTTTCATAAACTTATGTGTATTGTTTAAACGGGGAAATGCTGTCTGTGATAGAACTGATACTAACATTTACCTTTTTAGATGGCTTTTTTTCTACAGTTTGTGACTCAGCTAGGATGACACAGTTTCTGATGGCTGCTTGTACTGAGTTAGCTTTTAAGATCATGTATGTAGATGAGGAAGAAACTGAAAAACAGTTTTACTTTTGAGGGTGAGGGCTAGTTTGTGCTTGAAGGGACCACGTATAAAATAGTGGTTGCCAAACAAAAAATAATCTTACTAGGTGCTCCTGCTAAAAGCAACCCTTTTTTGTCAGCACAACTGTCTCTGGAGTCGTGTGACTGGCAACTGATCTAACTGCAAACTAACCATCAAAAAAACTTCCCTTTTTCTGCTTTTCTTCATATAAATACAATAGTAACTCTGCTGTGTGTCGCGCCAAAGAATCTTCTTTTGTCTAGGTATAAAAGTTGCCATGAAGCTGGTGCATAAGAAAAAGGCAAGTGTACTTGCTGCTGCTAGGGATAGGCTTGCCTCTGAGCTATTTCCTTCCTGCATGAAAAGGCGTAGCATGCTTGTTTCAAAGTGAAAAGTTGTGTACTTTTATCATGCTTGTTGCCATTCTGTGAACCTTCTCTATCCAGTTCTAGTAGCTACTTCTCTTTTAGATGAGAGACAGACGGAACGCAGTATTCAAGATGTGGGTGAATCCTAAACTTACATACCGGCATTATTTCCTCTCTTTTCTCTTCCTTTTCTAATGATTCATCATGCACAGTTCATGATGTGTCTACCCAAATACTTGTGCTAGTTCAGAAGAGGGAACAATTTGGGAGGAGGGTAAAATTGCTACATTTCATGTAGGGATGGGTTAAGACTTTTTGATCTATAAGATGCAGTAGCGATTATTGCATGTTGGAAGACAGCGACCTTTGTTCTCCCACTTTCTGCAAGTGCAGGTTGCTTTGAAGGTTATGAAATTAAGGCCTGAACTTGCAGAACAAAGCAGAATATTTAGCATTAAACTTGGTGTGCTTTTTTGCAGTGGTGTCTATCAAGGCCCCACAAGATACTGTCATCTTGTGGGGTCATAGTTAGATTCCTAATACAAGTTTCGTTTTTCGCTTCTGTGGACAGGATTGAAGTGAAAGATACTGGGATACTTTGTTGTTGCTTGAATTCTTTCAGGTAAATATAAGTGTCAGTAACTCATTAACTATCCATAGTAACCTGGTTAGTTTTGCAGTTTAGAAAACTAACTCAGATTGCTTCACTGTGGCTGATGAAATAGTGAAAATAATGTGGAAAGAAGAGGCTATTACTAGAGTAGATAAATTTCCATTCCTGTGCTGTTATTTTCCTTTGCGGATTAATAAGGCAAACATTCTTTACTTTTGGGACTTTCTGTGGTGAGAAGTAAATTATTATTATATCAGGGTTTATAGTCTCACTTCTCTATTTTTTTTATTTTCTTTCATGTGCAGGATAGTGTTGAAGGTTCAGTTTCTGTTACGAAACAGAGAACAGGATCCATTGGGGATCGCCCAGCAAGACCTACTCTTTTAGAACAAGTGCTGAATAAGAAGAGGCTGGTAAGTTCTGTTTTCTTGGAGGTTTTGAACTCAAACAAAGGGAGTGTAACAGTGTTGAACTGTCACTCTTGGGAGAGATGAAGATCAGTTTAATGACTACACTACATGTGCATGTTTTCAAATTTGAAATGCGCTGCAGAGCAGGTGTGTGTCTCAGCCTCAGCGTGAAGAATACTAAGATGACTAAATTTAATGTTCACTGCCATGTTAACTGAAGTTGAGTGTATAGACGTGATTATTTCTTTATGATGGTTAGTGCTTATAGTATAACTGAGATGTTTTTAACTTGTTAAACTGACTTTTCTTTAAAGCTTCAGATAGAACAATGCATGGACTTTAGGTCTGATGTAAGCTTTAGTAACTGTAGTGTGTTTTAAAAGTTGTGGACTTATTGTATCACACTTAAAATTGCGTATATATTTGTTGATAAAGCAAACCCTGTAAGGAAACAGTATGACTTGTAATATTTGTACACTGCATGAATGGCATGTGTTGTAAATTATGGAATGCTTTTGTTGCTCCTTTAAGTATATTTAAAAAATTAAGCTCAGTGAAGGGAAATAATTCAGTACTTACCGTTCCTTCAGCTTCTTTATTACAACTTTTTGTTGGTTGTTACAGTCTCCTTTCTCCAAAAGCTAACAGGACTGTTTAGCTGTTCTCTGTTAGCTATGCAAAGCAATTTAACGGCCCTCATTAAAGTGCTGAAGTCCTTGGTCAGAAATTTGAAAAGTCTTTAAAGAAATATTGTATCAGTCTTAGGCATACAGTTACATAGATTTATTTTCTTGAATTCTTTCTCAATAATAGCACCTATTTAATGATTATTTCTAAAACTTGGAGGGGTATCTGTAACTCTTCAGTTTTTACAAGAAAAAAGTAATGAACTGTGGAGTTTATTTTTCACGTTATCTGTTGTTCTTCATGCCCTGCTTTACTGAATTGTTGTCCCCTTTCCTGGCTGTTTTTGTTCATGTGTTTTTTAATTAAATTTGAAAGGTGTCTTATTAATGAAACATTTTTTCTAGAAATAGAGCAACCAGAAAGCTCCGAAAATAATAGATCTTGAGAGCTTTTGCACAGAGTTATGTCAAGGTTCTTCAAAAATTGAGGTTTCCTTGCAGTATTCTGGGGAAGTGAGGTTCAGATTCTCCTTGATCTGGTTTTTGCTTCTGTCTATTTGCTGTGACTCAGATTCTGTTGTTCAGCATTACTTCTAGAATTTCTTCCTTGTTTTGTGCGTATCTACACAACACAAGGTCTGAAGAATACATGGTGACCCAGAAAGATTTCTCACAGCCTGTTGCATCCAAGGCTGTTCGATAATTTATATTCCTGCATGTGAAAGTTACTGCATGTCAGTGGTAGCTGCCTGCAGGTTTGTCATTTAGAAGTGCCAAGTCACTTGTGCTTGCTCATAAGTTTCTTGCCTGGGGTTAATCTCTGTGAGAAGAGGCTCTTGTGGTGGCCCGTGTGTTCCTGGATGTGCAGCTTGCACTGGATAAAGATGCAGAAAGCTATAGCGAGGGACTGAGAAGCAGCAAGCTGTGGATGGAGAGCCTGAAGCACTTCAATGTCACAGAACAGCAGCAGATAAAGAACTGCTCACTGCAGAACTACCCTGTGCAATGAAGTGACTTGATGAGGCTAATGCACAGTAAGGAAAGGGTGGCTGTGCATCTCTTCAGTGAGCCTGTGTGTTATTAGTAACTGCTTTCAGTGGCTGATTCACTTACCTTCTCTGTCAGTGCTGCTGTAGGTGTGAGTTATACGCAGAATGGTTGTTTTCAGTTATAACCTCTGCAGAATTGCCCCTAACAGCATAAAGTTCTTGACCCTGCCCTGGAAATTGCTGGTCCTTTTGAATGTAAATCTGGATTAAAGAGTTGCAGTACCTCTTTGCTTGCATCAGTGAAGTGACCATCCGTAATGAGCAAGCAGTCAGAGAATTGATTTGGCTGAAAAATAACCTTTTTCCTGCGTTAATTTTTGGAAGCATCCATTCACAACCTCATTTGCCATTTGACCTTACAAACGCTCGTGCTGCCACCGTGCAGGAATGAGGGTGAACAGCCAGAGTTGGATCACAGACTGCAAGCGTTCAGGCCGGGAGCCAGATGGGCGTAGTTTTAGATACTTCTGTCTTTTTGAATGAAGGCAGAGAGTTTTTTAACTTACTTCTTGTGGCTGGACTGCTGTTTTGAAATGTTGGGGAATTACTGACCAGTTGGTGAACACAGAATCATAAAGTATCTCAAGTTGGAAGGGACCCATAAGAGTCATTGAGTCCAACTCCCTGGTCCTCACAGGACTACCTAAAACTAAACCATATCACTAAGAGCATCGTCCAGATGCTTGAACTCTGACAGGCACATGAGCTTTGTTGTAGAATTATAGTATTTTATTTATTTATTGTAGTATTTTTTGAGCTATCTGGAGTGGGAAATGCAGAAATTGGCTCAAAAGTAAAGCACAATTGAAAAATGTTTGTTTTCAGTATGTCAGTAGGTTACTCCTATTTGCTGTCTTTATCCTTTTAGCGATATTTTATATTCTTTACATTCTGAATCCGCTTTTAGGATGCGTATTAATGCTGGTTCTGATTACCTCCTGACGTCCCAAAACAGTGTCTAGATGGCTTTTGTGGGCATATTTGTAATTCTTCAGCATTTAATTCAACTCTCATTTATATAGGTGTAACTGGTATTCCAGCTGATTTTCTTCACGGTAGCTTGTATGGGGCCGTGTTCTGGGTTTGTGGTGACAACGTTGTTGATGACACAGTGCTGTGGTAGTTACTGCTGAACAGTGCTTCGTCCCACTGCAGGGGAGTGAGCAAGAGGCCGTGCGATGCTTTGTTGCCTACCGGGGTTAAACCACAACAAGGGGTAATGTGCAAGTTGAGTTAATGGTGATATATAATATAAACGTGATCACTGTGGTAGCTATTTAGTATATGCGAGTTCCTTAAAGTAAAGTTCACTTTCTTTCTCTTGCAGTCCCTGCTCAGAAGCCCAGAAGTAGTGCAGTTTCTACAGAAACAGCAGCAACTGTTAAGTCAGCAGGCTTTGGAACAAAGGCAGCAACAGTTTCAAGGAGCACCTGGGTAATCAGAACAGATGGATGACCCACGAAGAGTCTGGTGCTGAAGGAGGAATAGGATGCGCGTTTTGTATAAATACAAAGAATGTCAATGTTTAAAGGAAAACTGAAGTTGCTGCTGTCATGTATTTTAATTGTTTCTTGTTTGCACTTTTGAGGGGTTGAGCTGCTTGGGTGTCTGTAAACTTGTGAGCTAGTCTGGAGGACTCTATTTTTTTTGATTCTTTTTAAAACTTCATTTTATGTTTAATTTTTTAATAGAAGTTTGTTCATATTAGTAATGTTTAGCTGTACACCCTTTTCCTACCAAAGTCTTCCACTGAATTAACATTTTTCTATATAAGGATTTACTGTTAAACAAGTCACTCTTTGATGACAATCATTGAAGGAAGTCAGTTACTTTCTATGGAAGTTATGAAATCAAGTCCTGAATTTGAGCCAGTCCAGTGGCACGACCTAACAGCAACTGCTCAGGGATAGGAGAAAATTACGTCCAGTAGAATCTTGCACTAAAGGCAAAGACAATGTGCCGTCAAAAAGTCAGTCCAGTGGCTCAGTGAAGCGCAAATCAGGTGATCCTCCTGCTATATATTTGTTATCTGCAAGCTGAGCAGGTTTGAAACGCTTCATTGTTTGTGCAAAGCCTGTGAAAGAATTTGTGTTTATACGTTCCAAAAGAGATGAATGGTAAAATGCTTTAGAGAAGAATTAGGTGGAATGGAGGCAACTGAGAGTTGGTCCTTGTTCTGTGGATTTATTTGTAAGGACCAACCTCTTACACGTGAAGTGTAACTTAATTACAGATGAGAACATCACTTATTTTTAAGTGACTAGATTAAATTTAAAAGCTTTTAACTCATAATCACAAATGCATCCAAAAACTTAAATGCAATTCTGTGGTTTTTTCCTTTTAAAAAAAAATAGTTAAAATTCTTCAATTAAGCCAACTGGTACCTGATCATCTCTAGTGCTGGAGTTCTCAGGTTTTCAGCCAATTCAGATGGACTTGCAACTGATTGGGGTGAGAATCCAAACACTGTATTATCTAAGTGTTGAATCCCGTGTTTTGTTTTTAAAACAAAGTTTTGTATCAAACGACATTTCCGGACAGATGTTATCTGAATGGTGTAGATGCTTATTAACGTACTACTTTGGTCCTGCAGCGGTTTGATCCACTGAGTAAGATCTTTTCGGGCGTTATTTGTTAGTCCTGTGGATTGTTAAAGGCTGTGCTTTGTGTACATATAGAACTTGTTCAGTCAGGATTTATTGTATAAGTTGTTCTTTACAAAAGAAATCAAAAAGCTTTGTATCAACAGTTCTGGACCAATAAGTGTTTGAGTAAAATCTTTGGTTTTCTTTAAAAAACAAAACCGAAGCCTGTTCTTTTTCGTTCTGTTGAATTTGTATGGGTTTTTTTCTGTACTAAAATGGCTAGCTCTGACTCANACTAAGAGCATCGTCCAGATGCTTGAACTCTGACAGGCACATGAGCTTTGTTGTAGAATTATAGTATTTTATTTATTTATTGTAGTATTTTTTGAGCTATCTGGAGTGGGAAATGCAGAAATTGGCTCAAAAGTAAAGCACAATTGAAAAATGTTTGTTTTCAGTATGTCAGTAGGTTACTCCTATTTGCTGTCTTTATCCTTTTAGCGATATTTTATATTCTTTACATTCTGAATCCGCTTTCAGGATGCTTATTAATGCTGGTTCTGATTACCTCCTGACGTCCCAAAACAGTGTCTAGATGGCTTTTGTGGGCATATTTGTAATTCTTCAGCATTTAATTCAACTCTCATTTATATAGGTGTAACTGGTATTCCAGCTGATTTTCTTCACGGTAGCTTGTATGGGGCCGTGTTCTGGGTTTGTGGTGACAACGTTGTTGATGACACAGTGCTGTGGTAGTTACTGCTGAACAGTGCTTCGTCCCACTGCAGGGGAGTGAGCAAGAGGCCGTGCGATGCTTTGTTGCCTACCGGGGTTAAACCACAACAAGGGGTAATGTGCAAGTTGAGTTAATGGTGATATATAATATAAACGTGATCACTGTGGTAGCTATTTAGTATATGCGAGTTCCTTAAAGTAAAGTTCACTTTCTTTCTCTTGCAGTCCCTGCTCAGAAGCCCAGAAGTAGTGCAGTTTCTACAGAAGCAGCAGCAACTGTTAAGTCAGCAGGCTTTGGAACAAAGGCAGCAACAGTTTCAAGGAGCACCTGGGTAATCAGAACAGATGGATGACCCACGAAGAGTCTGGTGCTGAAGGAGGAATAGGATGCGCGTTTTGTATAAATACAAAGAATGTCAATGTTTAAAGGAAAACTGAAGTTGCTGCTGTCATGTATTTTAATTGTTTCTTGTTTGCACTTTTGAGGGGTTGAGCTGCTTGGGTGTCTGTAAACTTGTGAGCTAGTCTGGAGGACTCTATTTTTTTTGATTCTTTTTAAAACTTCATTTTATGTTTAATTTTTTAATAGAAGTTTGTTCATATTAGTAATGTTTAGCTGTACACCCTTTTCCTACCAAAGTCTTCCACTGAATTAACATTTTTCTATATAAGGATTTACTGTTAAACAAGTCACTCTTTGATGACAATCATTGAAGGAAGTCAGTTACTTTCTATGGAAGTTATGAAATCAAGTCCTGAATTTGAGCCAGTCCAGTGGCACGACCTAACAGCAACTGCTCAGGGATAGGAGAAAATTACGTCCAGTAGAATCTTGCACTAAAGGCAAAGACAATGTGCCGTCAAAAAGTCAGTCCAGTGGCTCAGTGAAGCGCAAATCAGGTGATCCTCCTGCTATATATTTGTTATCTGCAAGCTGAGCAGGTTTGAAACGCTTCATTGTTTGTGCAAAGCCTGTGAAAGAATTTGTGTTTATACGTTCCAAAAGAGATGAATGGTAAAATGCTTTAGAGAAGAATTAGGTGGAACGGAGGCAACTGAGAGTTGGTCCTTGTTCTGTGGATTTATTTGTAAGGACCAACCTCTTACACGTGAAGTGTAACTTAATTACAGATGAGAATATCACTCATTTTTAAGTGACTAGATTAAATTTAAAAGCTTTTAACTCAGAATCACAAATGCATCCAAAAACTTAAATGCAATTCTGTGGTTTTTTCCTTTTAAAAAAAAATAGTTAAAATTCTTCAATTAAGCCAACTGGTACCTGATTAGCTCTAGTGCTGGAGTTCTCAGGTTTTCAGCCAATTCAGATGGACTTGCAACTGATTGGGGTGAGAATCCAAACACTGTATTATCTAAGTGTTGAATCCCGTGTTTTGTTTTTAAAACAAAGTTTTGTATCAAACGACATTTGCGGACAGAGGTTATCTGAATGGTGTAGATGCTTATTAACGTACTACTTTGGTCCTGCAGCGGTTTGATCCACTGAGTAAGATCTTTTCGGGCGTTATTTGTTAGTCCTGTGGATTGTTAAAGGCTGTGCTTTGTGTACATATAGAACTTGTTCAGTCAGGATTTATTGTATAAGTTGTTCTTTACAAAAGAAATCAAAAAGCTTTGTATCAACAGTTCTGGACCAATAAGTGTTTGAGTAAAATCTTTGTTTTTCTTTAAAAAACAAAACCAAAGCCTGTTCTTTTTTTGTTCTGTTTAATTTGTATGAGTTTTTTTCTGTAGTAAAATGGCTAGCTCTGACTCGGGGGCACTGAAACTTTTGTGTTACAAGGATCTTGTTATAGAAAGTTATTTTAGCCTTACGTAAGATCAGATTACTCTTCTTGTTGTGTTAGAATATACGTGAAAATGTAATGGGCCAAAATTGTAGAATAAAATACTTGCTTTTGTTTTAAATGGTCAGCCTGTGAAAGCATTTAGGTGAACAGATCTGATTAAACTTTTTATAAAAAAAAAAAACCAAACCAAAACCAAACCAACCCACAGGGTAGAAAGGAGGCCCAGGGAGCCTTTGTTAAGCCAGCGCTGAACGCCTTTGTTACCTCAAAACCAATGGGACTTGCTGCAGATGTGCAGGGAGAGGTTCAGCTCAGCGCAGCCGGGCTCTCCTGCATTTCACAGAGCACCAGGGGCTGGAAGGGGCCGCTGGAGATCAGCCGGTCCAACCCCCGGCCAGAGCAGGGCCACCTACAGCAGGCTGCACAGGATCAGTTTGATTATCTCCAGAGAAGGAGACTCCCAATGTCCCTGGGCAGCCCGTTCCAGTGCACTGGCACCCTCAAAGTAAAGAAGTTTTTCTGGTGCTCTGCGGTACCAGTGCCTGCTGGGCTGGTGCAGATGTTGGCAGCTGTCCTGTTCGGGCAGCGTGTCGGATGGGATTCCCAAGGCGTTTGTGAACCCAGCAGTGTCCGTGTGGCTCTAAGATGATTCTGTCTTTACTCCCTTACTTCTGGTGCTGCAGAACAAAATCTGAATTTCAGGAAGATTAAAACCTGACTTCCGTGGCGGTACATTCTTACTGCATCTCTTTCTCCTTGAGCTGTTTGAGACCTGCACAGCTGCAAGTCTCGTTTTCCCGGACAAGAGGGAAAACAAGAGGAAACGGGTTCAAGTTATGTCAGGGCAGGTTAAGATTAGATATCAGGAAATATTTGTTCACTGAAAGGGTTATTAAACNATTTTATGTTTAATTTTTTAATAGAAGTTTGTTCATATTAGTAATGTTTAGCTGTACACCCTTTTCCTACCAAAGTCTTCCACTGAATTAACATTTTTCTATATAAGGATTTACTGTTAAACAAGTCACTCTTTGATGACAATCATTGAAGGAAGTCAGTTACTTTCTATGGAAGTTATGAAATCAAGTCCTGAATTTGAGCCAGTCCAGTGGCACGACCTAACAGCAACTGCTCAGGGATAGGAGAAAATTACGTCCAGTAGAATCTTGCACTAAAGGCAAAGACAATGTGCCGTCAAAAAGTCAGTCCAGTGGCTCAGTGAAGCGCAAATCAGGTGATCCTCCTGCTATATATTTGTTATCTGCAAGCTGAGCAGGTTTGAAACGCTTCATTGTTTGTGCAAAGCCTGTGAAAGAATTTGTGTTTATACGTTCCAAAAGAGATGAATGGTAAAATGCTTTAGAGAAGAATTAGGTGGAACGGAGGCAACTGAGAGTTGGTCCTTGTTCTGTGGATTTATTTGTAAGGACCAACCTCTTACACGTGAAGTGTAACTTAATTACAGATGAGAACATCACTTATTTTTAAGTGACTAGATTAAATTTAAAAGCTTTTAACTCATAATCACAAATGCATCCAAAAACTTAAATGCAATTCTGTGGTTTTTTCCTTTTAAAAAAAAATAGTTAAAATTCTTCAATTAAGCCAACTGGTACCTGATTAGCTCTAGTGCTGGAGTTCTCAGGTTTTCAGCCAATTCAGATGGACTTGCAACTGATTGGGGTGAGAATCCAAACACTGTATTATCTAAGTGTTGAATCCCGTGTTTTGTTTTTAAAACAAAGTTTTGTATCAAACGACATTTGCGGACAGAGGTTATCTGAATGGTGTAGATGCTTATTAACGTACTACTTTGGTCCTGCAGCGGTTTGATCCACTGAGTAAGATCTTTTCGGGCGTTATTTGTTAGTCCTGTGGATTGTTAAAGGCTGTGCTTTGTGTACATATAGAACTTGTTCAGTCAGGATTTATTGTATAAGTTGTTCTTTACAAAAGAAATCAAAAAGCTTTGTATCAACAGTTCTGGACCAATAAGTGTTTGAGTAAAATCTTTGTTTTTCTTTAAAAAACAAAACCAAAGCCTGTTCTTTTTTTGTTCTGTTTAATTTGTATGAGTTTTTTTCTGTAGTAAAATGGCTAGCTCTGACTCGGGGGCACTGAAACTTTTGTGTTACAAGGATCTTGTTATAGAAAGTTATTTTAGCCTTACGTAAGATCAGATTACTCTTCTCGCTGTGTTAGAATATATGTGAAAATGTAATGGGACAAAATTGTAGAATCAAATACTTGCTTTTGTTTTAAATGGTCAGCCTGTGAAAGCATTTAGGTGAACAGATCTGATTAAACTTTTTATAAAAAAAAACCAAAACCAAACCAACCCACAGGGTAGAAAGGAGGCCCAGGGAGCCTTTGTTAAGCCAGCGCTGAACGCCTTTGTTACCTCAAAACCAATGGGACTTGCTGCAGATGTGCAGGGAGAGGTTCAGCTCAGCGCAGCCGGGCTCTCCTGCATTTCACAGAGCAGCAGGGGCTGGAAGGGGCCGNGGCAGGTTTAGATTGGATATCAGTGAATATTTGTTCACTGGAAGGATTATTAAACATCGGAATAGGCTGCCCAGGGAGGTGGTGGATTCCCCATCCCTGGAGGTGTTTAAGAAAAGGGTAGATGTGGTACTTAGGGACATGGTTTAGAAGTGGTTTTTGTCAGGGCAGGTTAATGGTTGGACCTGATGGTCTTAAAGGCCCCTTCCAACCTCACTGACCCTATGATTCCAATGCCAGTCTTCTGTTGTAGGGCAGCACGGCGGCTCGTTACGGACCTGTCGGGATCGGGGCTGCCTCCTTCAGCAGCAGCTGAACCATCCTCTTGAATCCTCGGATTCACCACAGTGACAGTGAGGGATGGGTGTATTTTATAACACACAGATTTTACGCTGTACTAATGTTTTATAGTGCCTGGCATCCCATTCTGCTGGCAGTGCTGTCACAGCCCATTACTCAGTGAAATCAGTTTCCCCTTGCCTAAGACTGACTTGCAAGAATAAAGGCTTTCTAAACGCTCTGCTTCCCAAAGTGACCAGACTGGGACCTACAGCTTCCCAGGGCCAATCTTCTTCAAAGAAGAAAAACAGGAGACGACAAGGGAAAGAGCTCTTAAATCAGAAATATCTTTATTAACAGTAAAACACAAGACGTGAATAATCCCTTTTACAATAGAGTTAATTCCAGCCAAAGAAAATGGAGCGTGTTAAAAAGTGTATTGTTCAGATGTCAGGCTAAATATGTTGACTTCAGAATGCCTCAAACCAAATGCGGCGGGGGAGGAATGCTTGTGACAATGTCCGCTTGATGAGCAGGCGCTACATCTTTTTTTTGGTAGGACGGAGCATGGGGCAGTGCCCTGGGGCCGAGCGGGGGACTCTATGCTGCCCTCATCTCTCAGGCTCCCTGGACGAAGTATGGCTGAGATCTGCCATTCTCCAGAGGCAAGAGTCCAAAGAGCGTTCGTTCTTCATGCAGCGATTTACGCTCTTTTACTGAACGTCACTGGCCACGAATAATACTTTCTGCCGGGCGGTGCAGGCGTTTTGCCTCGATTCTGATGGAAGCAAGAGGGCAGAATTGTTCACAGGCAGAAGTCCTGCTATTAAATCTACGTACGATTCACGGTTCTTTTCTGCACCAGCCTGCGACAGCTCGTACTTCTAACGCGCAAAAAAAACCCCCCCACACCTCCCTCAAACCCACCATTTTGGCCCCTTGGCCGCACAGAGCGTTTTGGCTTCGTTGATCCACACAAAAAGGCCTGCTGCTTCCCTTTCTTGTCTCACGTCTCAGCCCAATTTGTATCACAGAGGCGATACTGAAATGAGGGATAGAATTGCTAACACTGAATTATCTGCAGAAACTGTGCTGTGGAACATTTAACCTGTACTTGAAAAGTATTATAAATAATTAAAAAACTCCAATCGCTTGAGTGAGCGAAAATTCATCTGAATGTGCATCGTCTCTGCTCATCATTATGTTTGTTCCCTTGCTCTCTTGTTTGCAAAGCTTCTCATGGACGTAACTGAACTAAGAAGACAGAAGACACACTTCAGCGTCAGGAAAACACTTTGAAACACTCCGATGTGCAAAGTGTGAAAGTGCAAGGGGGGGTCAGGCTTTACCAACTTTCTTTCTAGCTTTTCTTTGCTGATGAGGTCTGTATTTTAAATTATTAACGGGTTGGTCTAGTCCTTCCTATACTATTCATATGCGATATTATTTGAATACTAACATGGAATATTAAATAGCAGCATCCATGGATAACAAAAACACTACGACTGAAGATCTAAAAACTCTTCACGATTAGCTGCAAATGTTCACCTTGGCTATGATGGGAGCGGAGCTGACTCCGGAGGACGCAGTGGTTATGTCTACCTTGCGTAAGAGACGCGGCCTGGAAATTAAGACTCGTTCTCCGTAGAGGCACCGCGTTTGCAAGCGTGGCCCAGGTACAAGCGGAGGCGTCCTCTTGGTAGGGCTCTCACAGGTCTCACCTCCCCGGCAGGGAAGTGTGGCCTCAATACGGCAATGCAGTGTAAGGCACGCCCAGGCAAGCTGTTTGGAAAGCCCTGGGGGGAACAGGTAACAGGATCCCGGCTGCTCCTGGCCGCGCTGGAGCTTCCGGTGAGCAGATGAGGGGTGCAAACCCGAGGCTGCGTGTTGTGCCGGTGCCCAGCACGCACAAGCGTTTCCCTGCACTAGGGACACAAAGCGGCTTCTCTCTGCTGGCCAAAGGCTCGACACCCGCTCAGGCTTCCTGCACCTTGCAGCAAGGCACTCCCGGAGCTGCCGTGAGGAAGAAGCCCTGTTCCAGGGACTGCAATGAAGGCTCCATGTGAGAAGCTTTCTACTCACAGGCCTAAAGTCTCATATAATCTCTCTCCCTGCTGCAAGATGGAACCAACTCTTATTTTTTTGATGGTGACCTGACCTCTCAGGGGAGAGGCCACTTGTCCGTTCTTAGTTCCTCTTACAAATGTTATTCCCCAGTCAGCAGTCCCTGTGAAGGCTCCTGCTGATTCCTTCTTCCTTTGGGCACTGCAATTTCCCACCTATGTGTGAAGTGAGTTGCAATTCCCAGGCGGACGCTCCATATCATCCGTGTCTTTCAGTTTTGCAGTTTCTGTTGGGACTGGTTTTCTCTGGGGAGGACACACTGGATGTGCTTATGGCGTCCTTGAATGGTTGCCCAAAGCTGAATTCCTCATTAGTCCTGTAGCGAGGCAGGGAGTCTTCTCGCAAGTGCAGTTCCCAGATGCAACCAGAGCCTGCTCCCTGGATCACATGGGATCCACCTGCTCCAACATACCTAACGGCTTAATCGGGAGGCTGGCACGCCCAGCCAGGCTGTGGGTATAGAAGCACCCGATCAAGGACTGTGGTACAACTCCAAGCTGCTCCTCAAACAGGTCTTGATGCTTAGTTTGGGTGTGAATGTAAAAAGCTCTAGTGAATGCAATGGCTGCCCAGGCACGTACTGCCTACCCCCCCCCCCCGTAACGACCACCAAGCATATCTGGTCATAGGCCCCCTCCTCCCCAGCCCCTTCATCCTCTCAGTGCACCTCTGGCTGCAGAAACCAACCATGAACGAGTCTTCTAAAAATCTCCTCAGCCCCATCGGTGGAGTTTCCACTCACCCAGAAGGGTTTGGTGGGGTTCAGAGGTTCAGTTAAGAGCCTGCTCTCCAGGCTTCTCCAGAGCGAGGAGCTCTCGCCTTTGGCGTGGCGAGCACACGGGACATGCTACACTCAGTACACTTCTGATGTTATAAATCTGTATTCTGGGCAGCGCCTCTCAACTTTGAAAAATGATATTTAATTACTTGTTAATCTTTCTTTATTGTGTTTGGGTTTGGTTTTACTGTTGGGTTATGGGGAGCTGGGGGGAGAGGTGAATAATACGGACGATGTGATGTTTCTTTCCTGTGTTGAGCACCATGTAGTGCTCAAGTATCCCTGAAAGCTACAGCTTTCAGCTATACCTGCACCAGAGACATCTCTAATGAGCCGAGACAACTGGCCATATACTTGAGATCCCTTCAGGGTTACTAAATTTGATCAAGGTTCTTTATAAAACATTTCCATCCAGCCAAGCAGCAGTCTCCGCCTGAGCTGCCCCTGCAGATCCACCTGTTCGTGCAACTCCTCAGCTGCTGGTGAGACTTCCTGATTTGCAGAGCTTATAGGCGAAGGTGAGTGTTGGAAGCCAGGAAGAACAAGGGCAGATTAGACAGAGTTGCAGTCACAAATGCCCGATTTTCTCCATTTCCAGAGCTGTGGGGTGGAGATGATGTTTACAGCGAGAGACGTTTACTGTGCTGGTTATGTGCTGAGGGAATACCTCGTCACTCTCTCCTGCGCTGAACTCATGTAGAAATAGCTGCAGACAAACATGCTTCATCCTAAAGCTGCTTCTACTGACACAGAGCTCCTGCCTGTGGCAGCCAGCTGTCACTGAATCTCTGCACAGACCCACAGAATAATGTAAATCGGAAGGGATCCCTGCGGGGCATCAAGCCTGACCACTTGGAGAAAGCTGCTCAGGGCGGTGGAAGTGGTGACACGGTACCTGCTGGAGACAGGGAAGGCATTTCCTCAACTCCGGTTGCTGTTACCCGGGGCCACAGTTCCCCTTCCTGTCGCTGATACATTATCCTTCTGCCTGGGCGCAGCAAACCATGAAATGCTCATGAGGAGAAAAGATGCTTGTGGGGCAGGCTCTGATGGGGAGGCAAAGCTCCTGTGGCGCTTCTGAATGCTGCAGCCCTTGCTGGAGAGCACCCGATCAGCGGTTACACGCGAGGTTATGGGACCGAGCCACCAGAGCATCAATGCCCCGGAATGGCTCCATGCAGTCAGCGTGCCAGAGGCGCTTCCGTCACCTCCAGATACAAACAGCACATTAATACTGGTGCTGCTGATGAACTGGCAGCAATACAGCAGTTGTCTTCTCTTGGCTACTTAACAGAAAAACAAGTGGTCTACCTACCATGAGGAATGTGCTCTATGCCACCGCCTGATCAAACTCCCCACTGCTGCCTGCTGATGTGTGGTACTTCTCCACAGAAACTTCCAAGAGGGTTTGAATTGTTGATGGCTCAGAAAAACATTTAAAAAAACCTGCCTTCGACTAAGTAGTCTTGCTGTAAGTGGTTTTAAATCTCTCAGGAAGCCTATCTCCAAAGCTTGAGTATTAATGAGTGCATTTAAAGGCTTTAAATTGACTACAGGTTGATAGGTCCATGAAGACCTTTCAGCAGAAAAGATCTCCTCCCAAAATGAGGAGACATTAAAGTGAGATACAAAGCTACAGTGCTGTAAATTATGAGAAACCTGAATTTCTAAGTGATCTCAAATCACATAGTAGAGAAGCCTGTAAGAGAGATGTCTTGTTCAAAAAGAAAGGGAAATAAATGGTTTCTTTGCCTTACTTTTTATCACTGCATCTGGGGAGGGATCATCTTCCGATTTACTTGCTCGCCTCGTGCAGTGTTACCAATTCTCCTTCATGATGTGAGCCCTCCTCTTCTCTTGGGAAGGAGCTGCCAGCTGCTGCGTGTTTGCACAGCACCTCAGACAGTCGACTAAGCCCCCAGAGGTCACCAAAATAAGCAAGAGTCCACGCAGTGATACCAGCCACCCCAAATGCTAACAACTCTGAGATGGCTGTTGGCGTTGATAGCCCAGAATCATCGAATAGTTTGGGTTGGAAGGGGCCTTTAAAAGTCGTCCACTCCAACCCCCCTGCAACAAGCAGGGACATCTTTAACTAGATCAGGCTGCTCAGAGGTCCAGACTGACCTTGGATGTTTCCAGGGACATCTACCACTTCTCTGGCACCAATCTGGGCAGTCAGGTGCTTTGGTCAAACAGTAATATTTGCTGAAATTAATCTCCTCCTATTGCACGTATTTTAAACAGGTCAGGAGAATCGTGCTCCAGAAATGCCCCTCTACTTACTAGTGAGGCAATATTAGGGTGAATACCTTTCATGAGATGCAAGTATGGACTGCCCTGAAGCCAAATCCTATTTGTATGAGGATTGCTGTAGAAGTAGACATACAGGAAAGGAAAAAATTGCTCTGAATTTACCAACTTCCATTTACACAATGCAGACACTTACTGAGCAAGCATCATTACTAGGCAGGGAAAGACATTTTTCCTAGGGCCCACCTCACCTACTTTTGGATATGACCAGTGTAGCACTCCACGTTTGAGCCAGTGACCCTGAGTTCCCCTTATACTCAATGGGAAGACAAAGGCATGCTGAGAGCGCAGTGTATTTCACGTCCTTGAAATACCTGCCTTATGATGAAATGAACGATGTCCCAGAAGACCCTGCATCTCTTCACCGGCCATCCAATTTTCATCTGCAGCATTGGTAGGAAACTGGGTTCTGGAGCTGCCCAAGAGCAGATGCACCTCTGAATGTCCCCCTCTGCTCTCCGTGAGGAAGAAGACAATGCTGGGAATGTCTAAAAGCAAACCCCTAGGCTTCTCTCTCTATTAGGAGGAAAGGAGGTTTCAGCCTAAAAGGCAAGGAAGAATCTAGGATAAAGGAGAGAGCTAGATCCTGGACAGGAGAGGTGATTTTCTCTGTTCTTAGCTGCTAAGAAAGCAATGGGATGAGCAACATGAAAAGCACAGAGACATTACTGGAGCAAGGGTGCAATAAACCTGCTAAAAAACATGTTACCAGTACCTTGGCACAGTGACACTGATGACAGTGAGAGCTGAGGAAAATGTCTTTTTCCAAACTGATCTCTCTCAAGTCTGCTAAACAGTAAATGGCCCAGCTGGAATTCCTGCGCAACATTATTATTGGATTTCATTGCTACAGGAGACTGCAAAGCTTTTTCTATCCCACAGTGACACTGCTGATGTCTAAATGGTGACAGAATAGGTTTGCATTTACAAATTTTCTATACGACTTGCTGTTACTGCTCAAACTTAACAAAAATTTATCCTTCTGTGCCCTACTAATTCTGCAGGCAGATGAAGATGCATTCAGATGAAGTAACCCTGCTAGTTTAGTGAATCTTCTGCTCTGTCATCATCACCACCCCATAATAGCATCTAAGTACTACATAGCATCTAAAACACATGGAAGGTCTTTCCAGTGAGTGTTATTTGAATTGGGTATGTGATGTAGCTGAAGATTTCAGGCACCCTCTTCTAATTATGCAGTAAAATACGTAGCACCAGATATTGTGTGAGAAGAAAAGAAGCATTCTATAAACTGTTTTTTGTCCCACCTTGTGATACTTCTGGTGTGTTCTAAGGAGGGATGAGATTGGAGAAGTTATCACTCATTCGGACCCTTAAAGCAAAATAATTTTCAGTGGACTGTTACGCCTGGAAAGAAACAATTCTCTACCCTTTCAGCAAGGTAATGGAAACCGTCAAAATGTAATGAGAGTTTCAGCTGCCCCCTCAGAACAGGTTACCAAGTGAACAGCATTTTGTAAGGCTAGCTCTGTGGTTGAGATTACGGACAAAGGGTTTCCCTGCGTACAGAAGGACCACAGACAAGGAGCTTTTAAAAAAGGTTCTGCACATAGATTCACTCTTCGCTTGTGCGTGGCTTACGCTACCTCACCATCCTCTGCAGGCAAGGCAAAAGCACCGCAAATGATGAAGCCCGTAGTATCGAGGATGAGAAACCATCCATGGGGATGTACGGAGTGAGTGGCGGGGAAGCCCCCTCTCTTGGTTTGAGAGCTGCAGTCAGACCCTGAGGGCTGGCCCAGCGCAGGGGGTGGATGTGGCGGGCTCCCACATCCTTCTCTTTGCATCCTGGGAGCGTGAGGCTTCCTGTTCCCAGTACGGAGACTACGCCAAGATGAACAATAAAGTAATTATTCGGGTCTTCAATGCACACTTCATTTCCCTTTTTTGAATCACAGTTCAAGTCCCTTTTAGACGTACCCTTGGTATCAGCACAGTAGTCTAACTACAGACAGTCCTAACTTTAAAACAAACTACATCAATACTGTATAATGGATAGGATTCAGTTTACATGCCAGATACATATGCAAGTATGTATGTACTTTGCAAAAAAGCACTGGAAGTTAATTAGTTTTTAACTTATAGGCATATATTTCAAATTTTTTTTTTTCTTTTTCTTTTTTTCTTAGGAGCTTGTTGCTTTTCAGTGCAGCAGTACCGTACACTACTGAGTTAGCAGTATCAGACTACTCGGATGTGTCCAGAACACTCTGATAAGGCTCCAGTGCTGAACGCGTCCCGAGGGCTCCCTCCTCCTGCCAAATCCTAAGGGAGACAGTGGTGCCTCAGCTCCTCAGAGGATCTGTTGTCGTGCTTTGCAGTAGGGAGACAGACTGGATTTGCAGTTTAGTCCTTCAGTTCACTGGATAAAAGTCATCTCTATGCGTAAGTCCTGTGCACCACCTAAGGTCCTCTTTTAGACCTGGAATTAGGATGTAAAATGGGTACAAACGGTGCAGAGATCCGACTTTGGTTGCCTGCAGAGGGGTGAATTTCACCTACTAGGAACAGCTACAGCCAGGTTTCTGAATCCGCATGGAAGTGCTGAGAATTCGCACCATTTACTGGCTTGGCTGGGGAACGAAGATGCTCACAGGAAATGTTTGACACTTTTGCAGGAATTTGGCTTATTTTTTACTAGAGAACAGATATGCTATACCTGAATTTCTAAACTTATTCAACTGGCATCAGAGCAACTAGAAACCACAAAACGTAGCATGAAAAAAACCAAAAAGGAGACTATGTATAGATATATTTACATCTACATACATCTACATATAGAAGCTTCTGTTCACTGGAGATCCTATAAGCCACTGCCTGCAATAGCATCCATCCTAAGGGAATTCTAGAGATGATTCTTAAGAGACTGAGGAGATGGGGTTATGAGGTGAGCCCATCTGTGTCAGCACCTTATCCAGCCATTGCAATGGTCCGTGCAGGTGGATCTCGATCCAGCAGGGCGTGCTTGTAACATCTTGGCGATGATACTCTGCTCCCCAGCCCTATAAAAGCACCAAAGGACCAAAAGGTGAGGGTTTTTTTAAAAAAAGAAATATTAAATCACAACTCCAGTGCTGACAGTCTAACACAACTACAGGCAGTCCATCAGCCAAGCTCCCAAGATTTAATGCTTTGTCCTAGGGATAATTTTCTCTAGTAACTTTGCTCCTTTTTAAGGTAATTGTTACCATAGTTATCAGGGACGCTACACTATTAAATTAAAAATGCTCAGTCACACTTCCAGGTGCTGAGACCAACTGGCATGGAAAGGCCTGTTTCCAAGCTTGGCTGCCTGCAAGCAGCCCACGGGGAACAGTCCCTGCTGTTTGCACCCTAGAGACGTGCCCAGGGAAGTCTGCCAGACCGCGGTCTGGCACAGACGAAAAGCAGGCCAGGCCCTGTCATAACACTTTAACAGGAACTAGGACTGATCCTGGGCACTGTTACATTTGTTGGTAGAGATGCATCCTACAAGTCTGAGAAGTTCTAGGTATTTATCTGAACATCTGGAAACTTCCAGCAAGGT
Source organism: Rhinoptilus africanus (assembly GCA_013400135.1). NCBI lineage: Eukaryota > Metazoa > Chordata > Aves > Charadriiformes > Glareolidae > Rhinoptilus > Rhinoptilus africanus. Next base: position 133,399 of record VXBO01010991.1, on the reverse strand, counting down.
TCCTATTACCATACCTAACCTATGTACAGAGATTTTACATAGGCGTTCTATCCTTGAACATATCCTCTTTTCCCATGGGAGTTCCTGGCCACCTGCTGTGGGAAGCCCTGCAGTAACTTCTCCAGCTCTTTCAGGGAGATAAGGGATATGGAGTCTCTGACAGAAGATGGGGATGCGGTGCTGGCAGGGAGAAAAGAGAACCAGAAGTCCCTGCACCTCAAGCGGGCACAGCGCCTGCTTGTTACATCAGACACTGTGATTTCACAGCAACACAAGACATCCGAGTCACAGCCCAAAGTCTCACAGCTCAGCGCCTGCCTCCTTGCCAGAACTCAACTCGGATTTCCATGCAAAATGCAGTCCCACCGCAGGATGAGGATCTTCATTTGTGGGACGCTGGTCAGAGAAGCTGAGCTTTACCTACCATTGTGCTAGTCAGGGGGGTTGATATTATTGTCATGAAAAAAGGATGTGGAGGTATATTACAACCGATGCCTGCCAAAGGTACCTAAATTGTAGAGGGCTGAACAACTCCGACAACTGAGGCTGCTGGAACCCACTTCCCTAGAACAATCAGCTGCAAAACTAGGATCAACACCAAAACTAGGTGCTATAATAAGTGGCCTGGATAAAATCCACTTCTATGTAATGAAGAAAAGTGGGAAGAAAGCAGAAGAGTAAGATAAGGACCCACCAAAGCCCAAAGAGTACTTTTAAATCAGGCAGCATTTTTCTGACCTGCTGAGCATTTATCAGGCTAGGGAGGGCCTGCGTTCACAGGCACCTCAGATGTACGTTCTGGAAACGTTTACATAAAATGCCACTCTTTAAACCGGCTTGAGTTTGTGAAGTCTTCAGTACCCAGCTGCCGTGGAGATACACGGCCAGAAGGGGAAGTGCCAGAGGAGCCGGTGTGCCTCTGCCAACTGGCACAAGCCGGAGGAATAGGAACTACCTGCTGCAAGCGCGACCTGCCCGATTTGGAGGCGTCTGGCAGCGTGTGTGGGTGGCCGGCCATCTCCCTCTGCTGGCAACTCCCAGACACTCCCAGTCGCCTTCCCAAGCCCGGCTGCCCGTGCTGGAGCTGCCAGCTGGGGAAATGCCAGGAGGGCAGGACCCCCTGTGCCCCCCCCTACACCGTACATCACTCTTGGGACGCAGGTAGCCTCCTCCGTCCTCGGGGCTGAAACGAACTTGGAGGTGGAGCACTCCTAATGAGGGAATAAAAGTGAGAACAGCTTGCAAAGCTGTTGTGGTGCTTTGCGCAGAAGGTGGGAAGAGGATACTGATACCCTCACAGGGAGACGTCCCTTCCAGCACAGAGAAGATCAGCCAAGGGGTCCTGCTGCTCCCGCCAGCTCTTCCCACCTCCTGTGGGCAACAGCTCTCTCCAGACCAGCATCCAGCCACGTCCCACAGCGCTGAACTGCCTCGTGCTGGGCAGCGTGGCCAAGTCTGCTGGCTCGTCCCCTTTGCCCTGAGACCTGGGAAACGTGGGAGAGTGGGAGATGGGTTCAGACCCTGGCTTAGAGGATCTCTTCATCTCTCCACTTTGTCCTTCAGCTGCCTCATCTGTGGAGAGGGAACAGCAGCCATCCTGTTCTGGTTATCAATCAGCAGCGCTAAGCGGATGAAAACCGCTGTCTGCTCTCGCTGGTGATACACTCACATCGGCCTGAGAGCTGAGCTCCTCCCAGCTGCTCCATGGGCACATGAAGGCTACCCGAGGGGACAAGACCTTCACTTCCCTGTCCCATGCCCTGCCTCCAGATGAAGGTACAGTCCTGGTAAGTTTCTCACGTCTTGGTCCTTACCCATCCCTGCCTCCCAGATCAAGCCCTGGAGGGGTAGGAGGCAGGCTCGCCCTTTGGCTCTCCTTGCCTGTGGGCTGTAGGTCACAAATAAGGGGAGAAGCCACAGGACTGCCCTGCGCCTGGGCACTATTGGTGTGCAGCTCTTGACACACAACACACTCCTCTGTGCACTATATATCCAACACCCAGGGGCACTCCTGTCCCCAGACTGAACACACCGGGCCCACACTTTGTGAGAGAAATAATTTGAGAACACTTGAGCACAGGAAAGGGCTTTTACAGGCTAGGAAGGAAGAAGGTAGATGAGATTTGCATAGCTGTTTTCCAGAGGTCATGGGAAAGGGTTCAAAATAACTCCTTGCACTGGCCTTCTGGTGCCTGAGGCACTATAGTGGCTGCTATTGTTTCAACAAAGCAAGGTGATAATATGGCAGCAGCACTACTGAGTGCATCAGCACCACCATTTCTGCTGCCATGCTGGGCATGGAGGCAGATAACACATCAAAGAGACTACCCCTGTGTTGCTGAGATAATGAAAATATTGCATAACTGGCTACACTGCCTTTATAAACAACATGCCCGTTCATGTCTTCCATTAAAGAAAATTCTGTTTGTTGGGTTTCTTGCTTTCTTTTTTTCCCCTAATGCTTGCGTGTGAACAAGATGTCAGTCCCTTCCCAAGAAAACAGCAACAGCATGGTCATGGGCAGAGAGATTTTGGCTTGGACTCTTGGGAAAAATTACAGGGCCCTCTTAATGCCCTCAGAGGGTTAAGGAGATGGGTCCCCAAGGATGGCTGGAAAAAGTCAGAACTAGAAAGGTGTGTGGGACTCAACTCATCTGCTTTGAAGAACACAGGGGAACTGCGCTTAAGCCTCAAGCAGTTTTGCAGTATCTTAGACGTGAATTCAATCAGCTTGGTTCAGTCATTTGTATAGAACCGAATCTGCAAGACAAATGGACATACTCGAGCCACTTCTTATGGTACCTAGCAGGACTCGCTTGCTTCTAATGGTACAACTTCTCTAGTCTGCAGGCTGAACATTGCTGCCAGCTCTCCCCAGCAGCTCTATAGGTAATCACTCTAGTGCATCTGTAAACAGTCTTGAAATACTTACCATTTTCTGGGGTTTAGACACTAGCTACAACAGGTACCTAAGTAAATCCTAAAAGCTAAAAGGAGTCAAGAGATTTCATTCTGGTGAGAAGGCCATTCAGAAGATTTAAGAAACTCCCACAAAGACTGATACATCACACACAGAGCCGTCAGACCGCCAAGTTCAGATATGAAAGATATGGAAACAGTAATGGCTTTTGTGGTCTCCAGTCTCTCCCAAATAACAGAGGGCAAGTCAGATGTTCTTTTGGGTTTTATATTCTGCTTGCCAGAAGCCCTTCTGGTAGTGTGGCTGGCCAGAGTGAATGTCATCAGAAATTAGGACAATCTCTTGCCAGGGGTCAGACAGGTGGCAAACAACAACAACTCCCAGCAAGCTCAGTGGGGGCTGAAGGAGGACCCAGTGTTTCTTGACTGAGACCATGTATACCAGTCTATAGTAATGGTGAGACTGTAAATTAGTCTAGAGACATATTCTAGGACGTTCTTTTCAGATCTATGGCTCTACCAAGCTCTATTGCAAACCAGTAACAATAGGAGAGATCACAGCCACCTAAGATATGCACTACAACATTTGCACAGTGCTAAGCCCCTCTAAGTTGAGCTCTTTATGCAATCAACGGGGAAAAATCACCAGTCAGTCTCTGCTAATTTTCCACAAAAACCGTATGGACTACCTAATTTTTGGAATCTGAGAAATTTCCAGGTTGACCACAAAAGCTAATGATTCTAAGCACCTGGAACTTTAAGGCAATACTGGAAAACAGGCAGTCTGAATTGCTATTTGCAAGATGGGTGTCTAAATCCCCACTTGCGAAGGATTTGATGGGGTCTAGTTTAGCACCAAAGCTAGCAAGTGATGGGATTTGCCTTTTCAGAAATGCAAGAGAAAACAAAGAATCCTTACTTTAACAAAGCTCATTCGAATAGTACACATCTTGGTCAGCTCATACACCACTTCAAAACCATGATTGACTGACTGGGCGAGCAGCTGGGCGAAGAGCTGGTTGTTGAAGATCTTCAGGCTGCAGCCACTGGGGATCTTGCAGACAGTGGCTGGGTGGAAACCATGCTGATAGTTACAGTTGCGGCTTTGCACAAAAATACTGCTGTCACTGACACATTCAGCATAAACTTCCCCACCAACATAGTACAGATGAACACCTTGAAAAAGAAAAAAATCACTTTTATTATTTCCCCATTGTTCACACTTTATACCAGTAATTCTTTAACTATTTTACTGGTGTGGGCATACAAGCCCAGGACCATTCCAAGCACTCGGTCCCTATACATTGACCTTTAAAAGACAGAATCTGTGTCCATATCCATGTATCTGTCCAATGAACCCACCAACTTCAAGAGGAAATTGTCATAAACACTATTTGGAGGTACTGGTCTAGGAGAAAAAAGTATGGGCACATGATGTTCTGCCTTGTTTCTCAGTGAAGGTTCCTTTACTTCTTTAACCCATCACAGAATCACAGGATGGTAGGGTTGGAAGGGACCTCTGGAGATCATCTAGTCCAACCCCCTGCCACAGCAGGGCCACCTTAGAGCAGGTGGCACAGGAACCCATCCAGGCAGGTTTTGAATGTCTCCAGAGACGGAGACTCCACCACCTCCCTGGGCAGCCTGTTCCAGGGCTCTGCCACCCTCCAGGTAAAGAAGTTCCTCCTCATGTTTAGGTGGAACTTCCTATGTTCAAGTTTGTGCCCATTCCCTCTTGTCCTGTCACTGGGCACCACTGAAAAGAGCCTGGTCCCATCCTCCTGACATCCACCCTTCAAGTATTTATAGGTGTTGATTAGGTCCCCCCTCAGTCGTCTTTTTTCTAGACTTAAGAGACCCAACTCCCTCAGCCTTTCTTCATAAGAGAGGTGTTCCAGTCCCCTCATCATCAGCATAGTACTTCATGACACACACGTGCACATATACACACACTCACATAAATGTCAAACATATGTCAACCATGTACAAAGCATGGATCAAAACTGTCAAAGAACTGACAAATCTGTTACGCATTACACATTTAAATCTATTTTCACTGTTGGGCACATGCACGCTGACCAAACCCACTTCATTGCACGCTAGTTTTTTACTACAGGATCCTGTCTCATGCAGTTCAAACAGCATGGTGCATACTTAAAATAGCTTTTTTGTATTTTGTTTTACACACTACATCAGAACCATGTATTTGCATTTACGTGATGTGACTTACTCATTAGATCCTGTTCAAAGAGACCTTTAGCAACAAAATGACTGGTTTCTTTCTGGACTTTTCAGTGCCCGAGTGACTTATCAACACTAACTCTTAAATTTTTACTGTGCCTTGAGGAAATGAAGATGGAAACACTTCTATCCATTCAAAGAGTATGATCCCCCCAGGATGTCTGCTTGCATTAAAAATACACCTAAATTGGTGAGATAATTTATCTTATCCCAACTCAGCAACCTTAAAGCTAGGGACCTTGTGTCAGCTAATTGTGTAGATGACTTCTCTAGTTGATAGATGACAAGAGGCAGTGCGACCAGATGATTCACTCCATCTGCTACAGAGTGCAGGCTCACAGCCAGCTCAAACTGCTGGAATTCTCCGCAGGTGCTGAAAAGGCTCTGGTGTTCCCTGCCCCTGCTGCCTCGTACCACACCTGCTTTCACGTGGGCAGCAATGGCTGGGGACCGGGCAGCCATACAGACTGGGGAAGTGAACCAGCTAATAAAATTAAAAAACAAGCAAAAAAAAAAAAACAAAACAAAACAAAAGAAGATTTATTTACAGTGAGATCTTCATCAGTGGAAGGGTGGCAATGGGGACCCAGACTGCTTAAACGTGAGCATGAAACCACCCCCTGAAGGGGGGCGAGTCATCCTGTGAAGACGCTTAGACATTCACCCTTCCCATGGCTCGATTGGGTGAGATGAACCCCTCCCATGGCCAAGAGAGGTGGGAGAACTCAGTTCTTTGTTCCCATAAAAACCACCACTAAATAAAAATAAAATCCTCCTCTCTGTTCCCAGGTATGGCATTCAAACTCTTACACACAAATGCACACGTTCACAGAGTCTTAGTGGACTGCCCAGAAAGCTAGTGATAACTATGCTTTAATAATTCAGTTGTAATTAGTTTTATTCCTGTTGTCTTTCATACAAAAAAGACTGGTTACATGTTCCCAGCCTGTTCATCATTCTGTGGTCATGACAGCAAGGGGCAGCAGCACATCCTTAGGACAAAACCAGCCTCTAAACAGAAGTGGGAAAGTCTCGGGGAAAAGCAGGTTGAGTGGGAAAAGAATCTGGGAAAAATACGCTCTCCCATAGACTTCCAGAGTGAGTCAGACAGGAACCATGAAGTCTGTCTTCAAGCCATCACTTGACTTTTACTTCTCTGCACCCACGAGCTCTCAAATTAGATGTGAGTGGCAGGGGGTGTGGCTGAGAGCACGGGCCAGTATTGCACTGGGAACACGGGTGAGATGACACCTCCATTAGACCAGTTATCAGCTCCAGTCCAACAGCACCAGACATCATGGGGTTCTGCAGGTTGTGACTGCTCTTACTTGACCTGTGACTCCTTTCCCTTCTCTGCAAGATGGATAAAAGGGAATGGACTAAAAACACAAAGGTCCTAGCTGACCTTGATGGAGTCCATGTAACTTTCTGAAACAAACAGAGTGAGAACACAGGGTAGCGAGAGAAGAATAAGGACGTAAACGTTCACCACATCTCAAATCTTCAGATGTGGCTACTTGATTAGGGTGACCACACATCTAGGTGCTAAGGCAAAAAGCTTTAAAGTCTCGGGTTTAGTATATTGAGTAACCCAACTTCTGAAAAAAATGAATGCTTTCAAAGCACTGCCCAAACTGTACACCACAATAACAAAAACACCATAGGCACTTCTGAAAGTGGAGGCTACAATTTGCTTTTTCCTTGTGGACTTTTTAAAAGCAATAAATACATCAGTAATGAAATGTCAGTGTATATTTCCACCCTTCTGGTATTCATTTGCAAGCACCCTCAAGGAAGCCAAGTAGCTGAATACATATTTGCAGAAGACCAAATCAAGGGTCCATATGTTTTAGTGGGATTTCTTTACGCTCTGCAGAAACTGGAAATTCAGCAGTCTACAAGCATCCACATCTTTTTGACACTCTGCTCAGAAGTCCCCTTTTTGTCCTTGAAGTCTGACTGCTGAAACAGGTCCAATTGCTCGTAGATGTTGCATTGTGTTCTGGATTGTTTTTAGCTTTGATGTGGTATTTCCAGGAAACCATTTCACGCTGATACACTAGATGACAATTCAGTCACATATCCTTATCCTACTGAGCTAATCTTGTTTACTTACTCTTTTTTCTCCCCTGTTAACATGTGACAATTGTATCCATTTCAGTAGCTTTCATCTGTCCAGAATGCCTTTGAACTACACACTTTTGGAGCTGCTCCCTGCTCTTCTGCAGGCCTGTGCTGGTGCCACTTCTATTCCACTTGAACATGGTTTCTTAAGATTTGCACAAACAAGGAAGAGCAGTAAAATTAAGGATCTCCGATATACTAAGCTCCTCTCTGGGCAACCTGCTCCCTTCCCTTGGGCAGATTCCTAATGTAGAACTTTAAAGGACTTTTAATCAATGAAGACAGCTCTTCAGATTTGAATGGATTGAGGACCATTAGCATTTACCCTCATTTTCTTCCTGTTTTGTCTCTTCCTCTTTTTGGGCAGAAAGTCACAGAATGTAACATCCGCAATTGATAGCTTTGACCAGGATCTTTTGTCATTCTTCTTTTAGGGCTGGGCTCAGCTTTGATCTACACCCCTCTGACAGCTTATGCTGATAGAGAAGCTTTGCCTTATTTTCTGAGTAGTTTAGAACTAGAGGTACAACTCATTTCCACCTCTCACAACAAACTATTATGACAGACACTTGTAGCATCACACTGGCTTCACGCAGTACATCCACAACACAACTGCTTTCCCTTCTGGCAAAAAGTGAAGGATCTCTATGATCCTATGAACTCCTGTGCTTGCCTTCAGGTTCCCTGTTGTTTGTAAAAACTATGTCACATTTGCCTCAGAGCTTCCTCGTTTTCAGTCATTCAACACTAGACTATCAAGAGCCAATTAAAATACTGCTCTAGGCCTGGGAAATGAGGTGAGGTTGACAAGATAATAGGAGTGAAACAATTAGAGTTAATTAGCCCAGTGGGAAATCCATTCCCAGGCTGCTACTGGTGAGAGGCTGGGTTGGCAAGATAATGAGTCTAGACTGGATATACCAGAACAGGCAAAGCTTCATCTGCATGGAGAAGTGCCCGGTTCAGGGCTTCTGAATCACCGCCACAAGCAACAGTAAGTTCTGGGAGAATACCAGGCCCTACACAGCCCCAGCGAGCTGTGATGGAGTGTGTGTGGCCACCCATGTCTTGGTGTGGTCTCCTCGTACTTATCACCAGTAGCACATGCTCCTGCATGCACAGGGCATACGTGCACCAGAAGTGGAGCATACAGGAGAACTGATGGAGGGAGAATCCAAGACAGTTTTACTGGTGAGAAGTTGACAAGGCAAGGAATCAGACTGGTAGGGGGGAAAAAGCTACAAAGGCAACTCTGGTAGAGTTCTTCAGCTAAATAACTCAACTACTAAGTGTTTCATCCATCTCCCTTTGTTATTTGGTGGTAGGAGAACCAGCCCTGAGGCACCAGCAATTATCCTTTTAGCGGCATTTCAATGGCAATATTCCCAGCTGCCAGAAGCTCTAATAAATAAAATGAAAATACATACTGCTAAATTAGAACACACAGCTATAAACAACATTTTTCTCTTCGCTATCCAAGTAAATAGCTTTTGTAAAGAGCTACTCTGCTGATTGTTATGCAGTCAGAAAAGAATCAGCTGCTTTTCTTCTATTTCAGAAGTAATCTCAGAGCTTCGGTTTTCAGACAAGCACATCTCACAAATCAGCTAGGTTTGTTAATGCAATGCACGGCTCTTTCAAGCTCTGAATATTCCTGAGGAGAAGGGATTTCCACTTACCTTTTCCTATGTGTCTCCTGGTGTTTTCTATAGTAGAGTTGCGGTTTACATTTGAGAGCAGTCCAAGGCAGAACCTGTTTTTGTTATTTGAGGGATCCGTAAATCCATCTATAAGGATACTTCGAGAGGAAGCCTGGAAAGTCTCCCCTACCCGGTTGTTGAGTTCATAGTAGGCAACTGAGCACCAATGTTGGGGTTCCTCATAGCAAACAGGCCGAAAGTCTGTAGGAAATAAAATTATTCAGCTGCTCAGGTCTCACTAGTATCTTTTAAACAATCATTCTCTGTTTTCTCTCCTCCCTCCCTCACAATCCCACCCCACCCGGCTCTTCATCTAAACAGTCATTTATGTCATGCTTTATCTCAACAGCAGCTTCTGTTCCTTCTTAATTTTATGACTGAAGCCCCAGACATGCAAAGGGCTGGTACACCAGCTTAACTCTAAGCCTCTGAGGAGTCCCACTTGTTCTTAGAAGTGATAACTCCCTGCATTAAATTAAGCACATGCTGACATTCCTTGCTGAACTGGAGCCCAACCTCTGCACTGAAAATAGCAAGGGATACATCTGCCCTGCACACCAGCAGGAGCTAGGGATGACAGATGGGCTCAAAGCAAGTCAAAACTGAGCCAAGCCTTCAGCCTAATACCCAACTCTGAAGTTCAGAAGTAATCAATCACTCCCCCCAATTTTTTGTATGCTTTGAGGTTTTCTGTTTCCATGTGGGACTGTAAGCTGAAATGTCAGCAAGGTCATTTCTTTTGGATCCACCCCTGCCCAGGTTTTCTAACTCAGAGACAGAGAAAGACTCAAAAATGTAACAGAATCTCTGAGTCTTGTTCGTCTGAGAGGAATTAGTGGGAAACCTTATCCTGCCTGCCCACCACAGGCATGTGAGACCTCCTGCCCCCAAAGCACTTCTGTGTGTAACCTCTAATAAATTGCCAACTAATACTCACCAGGGCAGTGATCACAGATGGTAAACTATGGCAAAGAGATTAAAATACCACAACAATTTATTTGAAAGTATTGGTTATTATTTAGTTATTATCTAGTTATTATCTGTCTATTCTGTGTACCCATCTGTAATTAGCACTATCACTCTCATCTTCCTTCTGCCACAGTTCTGTGATACATACATGTTCCTCACTGTTTCAGAAGGCTGGCATTATTTTTTTAATGTGCACGTGTGGACTACAATACACTGGACTAAAGGAGCAATGGTGATTTTTCCTTTGCAGCAGCAGGAAGCCAAAGGAAAACCCAGCAGAGGGCCCAGCCCAGGTCTTTGAATGGTGGAGGCATCACCTACCACTACCAGTCTGGAGGTAGCAGAGACCATCCCAGAGCCTTCTCCTCTGACCACTTATGCCCTCTCCCACTAAAGCACTCTTATATAAGGACAAAGAGTTTGGTCTTCTGGAAAAACCTCTTTGTACTTCACTAGAACATGTCCTTTTCTAGCCAGCCAATAACGTAACATTAACACAAAGATGGCGGTAAAAAAGGTCCCAACCACAAGGCTTTAAAGTACTTGAAATCCAGAACTAAAGGTGATAAAGAAATCAGTTCTGATATCGATAGTGCTCTTGTGTGTTATATTGCCTCACCATCCTTGATTTGATAACTTTGTCTTTACAATGTAGATAACAGTGTTTGCTTTCATTAACAGCTTTCTAACTGTAATAAGGTCTAAACTCTGTAACTTCAGACATAATTCACTGAATTCTTAAATTCTAAAACCTATTCTGCTAGCTAATGGATGGGTCTAGTACACAGACTTACTGCAAAACTGTCTGAGACCTCTCATTACAGGTCACTGAAGAGTTCAAATAACAATTTTTTTGCTTAACAGGTTTTCTTTGAAGAATAGTACAAACGGTTATTTACTTTCAGCTTCTCCATCGGCAGATTTACCTCCATGGGGCAAAGACAGCACTAGTTGACTTTCAGTTAATGCATCCATTGACCGCCCATTGTGTGTTCCTGGAGGTTCTCTTGCATGGTAAGGCGGTGGTGGAGTTTCCACTATTAGAAAGAAGTAAAGAAACAATGATCCTATGAAACACCTAAATCAGTACATCAGTAAATTCTCCACGCCTTTTCCTAGTGAATGCTTAACACTTCTTCAACATGTTGTTTAGCTAGAGAAGAGCTGGAAACAGAGAACAAACCTGAACCTGACCTTCCTTCAGTCTCCAGGTTAAGACCATTACATGTTCAGAGAGGACAATAAGGAAAGGCTATCATGTTAGACATGCTGCACTTGAAAGAGAGAGGGACAGTCACAACACTGGCTCGGGCCTAGACCAGTGTCCAGTCAAGCTCTCTGTAAACCCCCTAAGAAAGTAACGCAGTTTGATACTTCAGTTCCAGACTTCTCTTGCAAATTTAAAACTTGAAGAGGATGATTTAAGAGCAGAAGCTAACTTTAACTGATCCTCTGAGAGAAAGCTCTCTTTCATCACAGGCTATAAAAAAAGCCTATGGAAAGCCTTTACACTCTAAAATCAGACTTGGCAAAACTCCCTTCAGATTTGTCCTTTTTACCTCTGTCCTACAAGGGAAGGCTGCCCCTCCCCTGGTTTGTTCAGTCTCCCATCAAAGAGCAATGGATGGGATGAAAAAATCTGGAGAAAAAATATCAACTCACAACCTGTCCAGCTCCTGATTTGTTTCATTTATGGCACAGTAAGCTAGAAAACAGAAGGTGATTCTATAGTGGGGTTTCTCAAGAAGGACAGGAGGCTTTAGAAAACCAAAGGAAAAAAGGGACTTCATTTTCCCATTAGAAAATGTCGACATTCACTGCATAAGCACTAAAAGCATGTAGTTTTATTCATTTGACAGAAACTCAGTGGGCTTACGTGTAAATTACAGCCATATACAAGCTTGCAGCACTAAGGATCTCTTTAAGAAGACCAAGGTTTAACTTGGTTCCAGGCTGAAATTTCTTCTTGTGTTTGGGGTCTGTTGGCTGGCCCTCAAAACAGAGCAACTTCACCCAGAGTGGATAAATGCAGACTGTCTCATAAGACAACCACTGAATCTTCCAAGTTACATACTGCACAGGAATGTTATTCTATTTACGCATTGTTCAGGATTTAGGAATTTCATGTGCTATATGATATTCCTAACATATAGATGGCATAACCCTCCCACAGAGAATGCAGTAAGCTAGAATAGTAAAATCAAGAAAGAGTGGAAGAGAATACAGGTCACAGAATGGAATATAATGCGGTTATATGGGTATTTTTGATGTCTACACCAAAGTTAATCACTATGAGTTCTTCTTATACCCACGAAAGAAAACTGGGTGCCTGCAGACATGGTGCATCACAGATACTTTAGACGTATACCTTCAGATTCACTGGATCTTGTTCTAGGAGTGCCTGTTTTTCTCCACTGATTACAGAGTATAGACAATTGCATGAGATGTAGAAATTTGCATTGCTGGTATCTATATTTGGTCACACCAATCCCACTCAAGGTTCTTGATATAACTCCAGTTTGCTTTAGATAGTCTTCCATCCCTGATTACACAGGCAAATTATGCTTATCAGCATGCTGTGTGCTGTGATATACTGAAGCTCAGGTTGAGCCACTTCCATTTTTAAGTAGCTTCGCAAGGTCCCAAGTTGAGTTAAATGCACGAGTCAGAGCCATTAAATAGTTGGAATGGGCCTGATTTACCTGTCAGGACCAGCTCCACTGAATCCAGCTTAGTTACACAGAGGTGAAAGAAAAAGATGGGAGAAGACAAACAAGTCCTACTACTTGCTGAAATGTTTCCATGTTGCTAAATATGATTTAATCTGAAGTATAGATCTAGAGAAGAAATGAATTAAGGTCCATTCAATAAATGTAGAGGGAAGGAAAAACATCACACTCTGTTGAAAGTGTCCAGATTATTCAAATACTACAAATACTTTGTAAAGATAAATACCTTTCTTGCACTTAAAACCAAAACAGGCATATCATTAAGGACAAGAATTTAAATGCTTTGTAGGTGAGACATTAAAACATTAAGCCACCTGAATTAATCTTTGTGAAAAATTTGTTATCATTGAAACTATTTGAAAGTTACAACAAAGTGCAGAAGTGAATCTGAACCATGTTTTAAAACTAAAGCTAGCTGTCAGCTGTGATGCATGACACCTTCTTGGCATATTTAACAGCCAAAGCATAGTTAATTTCACAGGCAATTAGAACAGTACTAAGTAAGGAGCTCACAACGCAAACAATCTGAGTGACAACAACCCTGCTGACCTCAGAACTGTGGAGCTTATGAAACATGTTCCAAAGTCCTAGGAATTTGCCTGGTGGCTTCACGAAGTGCTGGGCCAGATTGCTAAACATCTCATTTTCCTGAAGTTCATACAGTCAGTGGGATCAGCATACATTAAAAAATATTTCTAAGTACCATTTTCCCCATTTTATCTGGTCTCTCTTGATGGAGTTTCTAAAGGTCCCTAACCCTGATCATCTCTAATAGAGGTGCCTAACTTAGGTGTTGCCAGTGCTCTTTTACATGAGTGGGCAGCTTTAAGCAGAAGGTGGCCTGGCACACCTGCTCCTCTCCTTAATTTTTCCTTTGCAGTAATCATGAAATCTTATCCAGGCATTTCTAGGAGTGGGATGACTACAGTTCTTATTCCATTGAGCATCCGTCAGAAGGACTGGGAGACGATACCAAGACACAGTCACAAGAAGTCACGTTCCAAATCCATCCTGTCCAACGTTTCAATCTGTAGCTACAGCCTGGGGGGAGCACACAGAATTGGCACCTGACCCCATCCCCTGGCCAGGACCTCAGGCCTGCCCCTGCCTCAGTTGGGATGTCTGAAAGCTTGTTCTTACCCGTGAGCTGATAGGGACTTCCTGGTCCAGAAGAACTTCCTGGTGAGTTGGGGTAGCTGATGCTGTTAGGTGACTGGGAGAACATGTGGCTGGGTGATGATGGAAAAGGGGTGCATGGAGGATGCTGGAAAGAATCAGGATAGGTGGCATTGTGCGGCATCAGCGGCTCGCTGTGCAGAGAAGTGTTTCGAAACTTGGCGAGGAGGCTGAGGTGAGGGTTAAACTCGCTGTGTCTTGGAACGAGTACAGGAGGTAGGACTGAAAATAAAAACAAGAACAGAAAAAAAATGGTTAAAGCTGCACTATTGAAAGTATATCTTTGTGTAAGTTAAAAGAGGCATATTCCATGCTGCCCAAATATTGCTGTCTATATACAAGTCATGGAAGGGAAACAAACCTGTCCAAAACCAAGAATCAAAAGCTGATTCGTGGACCCTTTTCCCCCCAGATTTGCAGCCAGTTGCAGCAATTCCATATGCAAAATATGGACTCATTCCTGACTTGAGCAAGGAACCATAAAATTCACAAGTACGGCATGCGCACACAGCCCTCTTACAGAAATGCAAGTTCTCTCCAAATTACCTATTCTTTCCTTCCTGAAAGACTGAACGTCAGGAGTTTGCTAAATACTATCACTGGTATTTGCCAAAAAACACAGCCAAGTTTAATAACAATTAATAGCGCTCCACAATTCACTGCATATTTTACTACCAGCATTTTACAGATGGGCAAAAGGAAGCACAGACACAAAGCTAGACACCAGATTTAAAAGGTTTTCAGGTACTTGAAAAGGCTGCCAGCCAGACAGTGGGATCTTTAAAAGGAAATGTAAATGGCAATTCAAATATTGCAGCAATATTAATTTAACTCTTGCAATATAGTTAGAAAAGATCTAGCATGAAGAGGTAAATGTCAATGGTTGGTAGTTAAGACATGAAAAACACAGGTCAGAAAACTGAAATCCAAATCAATCCGTGTAAAAATTGGCCTAATAGAAGATATTGCCTCTCTTCACAAACTTTCTTCACTTACATCTCATACTGTCAGTGCTCTAGCAGCACTGCTGCATTAAGAAACCTAAAGGTGACCCAAATTATTGTGGATTCTGACATATCAGGAGAGCAGAACTAGCACCAAAACACTTCAGAAAACCCAACTAGTGAGCTACCTATGAAGATGCAGCCCCTAGGCTGTTACACAGAGGTTTGCTAAATAGTCCTGCATATGGGACTTCAACTTGAAGCTTTAACTGGGTCCCCCATTGTCCTTGTGGGGAGAGCAGCACCTACAGTGGGTGATTCACGAACCCCAAGATTTCTCTATTATTCACTAGCTCATGTAGCGCCTAATTGTCTTAGTTAAGGCCTTAAAGACAAGTAGGGGGGAATGAATCCCCAGTTGCTGTCATGCAGATCTAGAAGCCACCAGAGAAGATAAGAGGGCAGTTTGCGTTAATGTGACAAGGATGAATTGTCCTAACACCGGGAACAGTTCAGCAGGCTTGTATTGATTGACTGACCCAGTGTCCAGAGTTCCTCTGGCCTAAAACCCAGCAGCATGTAATCTTTCAGTCTATCCTTACTAGTTTATGGAAACAAATAGCTGTGTGCCCTCTTGGGTATAAATGCTGACAGGAATATATGGTTTGAACATGTTTAAACATATTGTTTAGGCCCAAAGAGCTCTGTCTAGGTAAAGGCCGATTCTTTTTGGGTAGGTTAGCTAACACCTTTTAATTACAGTGAACTCTTATTTATCCAGCATAATGAAAGAGTGGAATAATTGCTATAAAGCAAATAATATAGAGATAATGCAAAACACATGTGCATGAGAAGAGGCTGC
Source organism: Rhinoptilus africanus (assembly GCA_013400135.1). Taxonomy (NCBI): domain Eukaryota; kingdom Metazoa; phylum Chordata; class Aves; order Charadriiformes; family Glareolidae; genus Rhinoptilus; species Rhinoptilus africanus. The sequence continues at coordinate 117,735 of VXBO01010991.1, read as the reverse complement.
CGGAACACCATCCTTGGAGTGCACTCTCAGTGCACTCAATGGCTCCGAGAGCTGGGGCAGTTCAAGCAGGAGGAGGAGGACCAGTGTCTGGTACCGATGGCAGGTTTACAGCTTCTCGCTTGATGCAGCACTACGCTGTACCCAGGGCAGGGCTAAACCACACTCCTGCCCACCCACGGCCATATACCATTTGGGAATTTGCCAGTCATTCATGAACTGAAGAACTCAGCCCCAAAAACATACAAAAGATAGGGCTGATGACAGGTGGTTCGCTGTAGAAGTTATCTTCTTACCTGCCTGGAAAGACAGGCACTGGGGTACCTGTTAAGAGACTAGATGTAGACCTTTCTCTGGCCCAACACATTTCTAGTTAGCTTCTGCCCAGCACAAGGACAGGGTTTTGGAGACTACTTTCTTTCTCTCTGCCTCTGATATGACCCTATCTGCGGGTTGAAGATTTTGCTGCCACCCTCTTAAGCCCTTTGGTAGAGAAAGATATTTCTGCTTCTTAACCACTTCCTTAGTTTTTTGGATTTCCTAAACTCCCCAGGTAGGACTCATAGAGGCAATATGGGTATTCACATCTGAGATGCATTGCCCAGTCCCCCATGGATCTCTTCATAGCCAGCGGAGAGAAACAGACTCGTTTAGTGCTCAATTCATCTGCTCTATGTCGGGACGAGGCCAGTACCACCACTGCAGATGTGGCTTTGGTGAGCTGGATCCCTCCCATTCCATGCCCCTGTGGGCAGCTCCAGGCTGTGAGCTGCTGCTGCTTCTGGAGTTTTCCTCTGCTGCTCCATGAAACTGGTATGGTGCTTGCCAGGTCTGCTGCTGCTCAGCCAGCTCTGACCAGCAGCCCTAGAAAACGGGAAACTGGTGATCCCTTCGCACTCAGCAGAGGTGCTGAGCAAGGGACAGCTGTGCCACAGCAGTGCCGTGAAGCTCTGGGAAGTTAGCACCTTGCTGCAGGTACCACCAGTGGCTAAGGAAGCCACTTTCTTCAGCCCTGTGAGAACTCAGTGCAACTCCTTCTCTAAATGAAAGCTGAGAATCTGGATGTGTGAACAGCACTTGCCAGGAAAAGCCTTTGACTCGCCCTGAGTGAGTCAGCAAAAGGAATTTTCAAGCCTTGAACTCCTTCCCAGCTCTGACCAGGGTACTTTTAATTTCTGCTCTGCTCTACAGTTTTTGCCACCTCACTCAATCTTTCCACTGACTGCTCTGTGGCTGCCTAGAGGGCTAAAGCCTCTGTGGTGGTGAGGAATCCAGAAATTTGCTTGTTTGTGGCTAAACATTCCCCAGAGGGCCTTGTTCTCCTTGCTTTTTTGGTAACAGATGTCACTCTCCGGGGCTCAAAAACTCTGAAGGAAGTGTGACCAGAGGCACGAAACTGAGTGACTGAGGGCACTGGGACCTGTCTGTCCTCATAATCTACCTGTGTTGTCTCCATTCAGTGGAGTCCTTTTCTTCTACCTGCTGTTCTCCACTGAGAGCCAGGGGTGGATCCTTCCTTCTACACGTGCCCAAATGTTGATGATCTTTGTTCAACTAAAGACAAATACGGTCATGCCTGAAGTCCCGCCACTGCCTCTCCTGTAGTAGGCTTTTTCCTGTTCCCTTTAACTGTGATAGTTCTTGCTGGAAACCTGGCGGTGACTAGACCCTGTAACTTCAGGTGCCAGCAAACAAACTATCCACCTCACAGTTTAATTCCAGGTAGAAGATCCACCCCATGATTTCTCATGCATCAGCCCATCTTTGCAGATTGTACTACCTTTGGAGACCTACCTTCCAGTTAGATCCATCTGTTCCCTACACCCCATGACCACAAACACCAAACACAGTGCCAACAGTGAGATCATCGGGTGGTCTTCCAACTGGGAGGTTACCACATCTTAGTCCTACTCGGGCTTGACGAAAGCAATCAGTCTGAGTCAAAAGTTCATTTAGGTTCCTGCTCTCTACATGGTGCAGGCTAGAATTTACGCTATCCACACATGAATGGTCTTATATAAAAAGAATAGGGTAAAAGTTTAGGCAGCTATTATATTTTTCTGAAACTGCAGCTTCTCCTGACAACAAACCATTCAGGCATTTGACCAGCTCTTCCAGGCAAAACAACAAAGAGGGAAGCAGATCCTAATCACCATACCTATCTCCTTTAGCCTAGGTAGCCTAAGTCCTCCCTGCAGTGAGATGTTGCACAAATAGAGGAAATATATGCTGCTTTTTTAGTAAATGGCATCTGTTGCTCAGCAGACCTGAGAAGAAATCTGCTGGGGACACCAGTAGCAGCAATAAAAGCTACGCATGATCTGTGCAGTATTGGTCAGCATAGACTAGGATGTGTCTGGACAGGCTGTGGACACAGCAGAGGCAATGAAACGCCTGAATCTCAGACCAGAGCATAAAGCTGCTCTCTAGTAATAGAGTTCTAGGGATCTGCCAGGCCATTAAAGAAAGGGTGAGGCCTACCCATCTTTGACATAAGTCATTCATTCTGAATAAAAATTAAAGGATCTGGTCAGAGAGTTGTTGACTCAGCGAGACAGACTGCAGCGATGGAAAGTGAGCCCCAAAAGGCTGAACATTTATATGAAAATAATACTGGCTTGTGGATTATAAAGAAATGTGCTGCTGACTGATTTCATGGGTGGATTCTTTAGCTCCAGAAGATGAGACTCGGAGAATCTCACATAAGCATAAGATCACCAACAGCCAATACCCAGATTTCCTGTAGTGAAAAGACGACTGTTGTTTAAACATCTGGCACCTAGATCAATCACTCCCAGCCTTTTCGGTGGTGATCTCACTGCTACCACTTTCTCCTGAAGCTCATTTCTTCTCTTGCCTCACCACCACCTGCTTTCTAACTGCCTCTAGCCTGGAGCTGCATTACTGCCCCTTGCAGGGGTGTAAGTCACCTTTCCTGCCGCTGCCCCAGCACACCTGAGTAGGCTGCACTCCTTGCTGCACCGCATCATTAGCAGGGAGGTGACCCACTTGTGAGCTTCAGCTTCTAAGCTGTCCCCCTAAAAACAGCTGTAGAGATGAATATGACAGCCCACGAACAAGTCACGGGTCCTGCAGAGAACTGGCACAGCACAGCTTGCACCATCGCAGCTGAGCTCTCTTTCACCTCCAAAACAAGGATATCACGTCTCAAGTGCCCCAAGTCCCTCCTGTGGGCTAAGCCCTGCACCCTGAGAACTGCTCATGCGTGCAAGCCTGCACGGGTCAAAGCTGTGCCCAGGAACATGCTGCCAATTCAGAAATACTCAGGCCCTGCACCTCTGCCCCATTTCATTTGCTAGTAGAGATGCAGCCAGTCTGCTGCACAGACAAACGGGAGAGACGTGTTCACAGCTGAAAACTTCTGAGTTTCAGGGACAGAACAATATGCTCTGGCAGCCATTTAGCAGCTGCTGGCTTATCCCAGTACTAGTGTTTGTTAGCTGGCACCGAACAGATCAGAAGACCGGGGTTGAAAACAGCACTGTGCAGTGCTGTCAGCTGCCACGCTGAGGAGACTCCATTAACTACACTGGAGTTACACCAGAAGAAACGAGAAGACACTAAAGACTGCAGCCTTCAAAGAGAAACATACACAAAGTGGGATATTTTGAGCATCTTTTCTTACATTCTTGAAGAGTTTACTTTAGCAAGGCAGGAGATCAGCTCTTTCCACCGAAAACTGTTGACAGCATGCACCATTCACTGCAGCTGTAAAATTTTAGTTGTGACAATGTTTACAGCAGTTCAGATACAACTTCAAGATGACAGCTCCGCTGCAGTGGAAGGACTGTCAGAAAAGGGAGCAGCCCCTCCTGTTTTAAACAAATGTTAACAAATGTCTTCCCCTTATTTCATCTGTGTGAAAAGAAACATCCCACAGTTCACTTATCTGATCCCAATGTCACCTCAGAGTAAAGTTCATGCCAGACAAAAGAGTAATCACAGAATAATAAGAATACACTTACCAACCATATCCATTAGTAAATTAAATTACTGTGATTTTTGGCAGCAAGGAAGAGCTAGGTTAGACATGAGAAATCATTTTGAACTGTAAGGATAGCAAAGCAAGAGATTCATTTGCCTGGGGAAGTTGTGGAGCCTCTATCACATGGGATTTTTAGAGCTCATTAGAAAAACATCTGCCAGGAATGTACCTGGTAATTTGTTTTGGTTTGGGAGTAGGAGCAGAGAACAGGATGACTGCATAAGATCTCTGCCAGCCCTGCTTTCTAAGATCCCTATAGAAGTCAACACTGAACATTGTAATTTTTTAACAGCTGTTTCACTGACGCAAAGCCCAATTAAAGGACCCTTCAGTGAGGTCATAAGTTTTGAGCGCTGACGCAGTCCAGTCTAAAGAGGATCATCAGTGGAAAAATTCAAAGTTTTATGGGAACTTGGGGGATTTATTTCTATAAAGCATCCATTCAGGTAAGTGAATCCCACTGAAGGCAGGCCATGAGGCATTTTAGGAAGAATCAACTGACCTGGTTTCATATCCACAGCAAAATAAGCCATCTTACTGCAACTGTAATCTTTAAAGAGAGAGATAGAGATACACTTTTCCTGTGGATTAATGAGACAACTGTTGGTTTGCAGACAATGCGACACAGAATCATAGAATCATAGGGTTGGAAGGGACCTCTGGAGATCATCTAGTCCAACCCCCCTGCCAGAGCAGGGCCACCTTAGAGCAGGTTGCACAGGAACCCATCCAGGCGGGTTTTGAATGTCTCCAGAGACGGAGACTCCACCACCTCCCTGGGCAGCCTGTGCCAGGGCTCTGCCACCCTCAAGGTAAAGAAGTTTCTCCTCATGTTTAGGTGGAACTTCCTGTGCTCCANGCCCAACTCTCCAGCCTGTCCAGGCCTCTCTGGATGGCGGCACAGCCTTCTGGGATGTCAGCCACCCCTCCCAGCTTTGTGTCGCCAGCAAACTTGCTGAGGGTGCACTCTATCCCCTCACCCAGGTCGTTGATGAATATATTGAAGAGGACTGGGCCCAGTACTGACCCCTGGGGAACACCTCTCGTCACAGACCTCCAACTAGATATAAATCTAGCCAGGGTGGTATGTCTAGGACAGTGCCTAGATTCTATGCCAATGGCCACCAGTTTGCAGAAGGAGGGTTCAGAGGGCAGCCAGCACCCACGTCCGTGCTGGTTTCAGCACCCTGGACAAGATCCAGGCGCCCTCGGGGGCCGACGGGACGCGGGGGACGCAGACCCCACGGATCGAGTCACTCCTTACTCCCGGCTGCTGGAGCTGTGGCGCCACCAGGCAGGGAAAGACCTGGGGCCCTTCCATCAAATGGAGCCTCCCTTTTCAGAATCCAGAGCAGAACTCAGTAGGATGCACCAAGACGAGACCTGCCGAGCTAATAGGGCCATGTGAATGATTTGCAGATGATATAATTACCTGGGGTTTCCACCCGCCGGTAATGGTAGGGGTTAATGCACACTTCTTTCTGTTTGGAGCCAAACGGGAACTCACAACATTCCAGTGGTTTCAACTCATGGTGAGATTGTAAATCAGGCCAGCGCCACACTCTGCAGTATATGACATGGGGAAGCCCCTTGCGGTGAGACACCTGCAGCCGCCCATCCAAGGAACGTGGGATTGTGACACATTTACTGGGCTGACCCGGGCAGCTCAGAGCCCTTTCCAGTTCTTCCATGGCACCTTTTTTCTTCTTTAACTTCTTCACCAAGGAATCAACAGCTTTTTCTGCCCACTTTTCCTCTTCATCTCCTTGTTTCCAGCCCAGCAGCCTTTTCACTGCAGGGCTGGTGAAGGAGAACAAGGAACTGATAGGGGTGCTGGAGTGCATAAGAAGCAGAGATTACAGACGAGCGTCAACGGAAGCACAAATCGGTCTCCTGCCTTGCAAGGCTTGCACGGAGTTTCCACAATATTGAGATGGACACTTCCTTCAAGGAAAGGTTCTTCCACACATACGTTTTTGCAGTCTTAGGCACTGGTTACAAGTAGTCCAACGGGGTGGGTCTCAGAACTTTCAAACATCAAGAAGCTGCTGATGAAGCCTGGAATAACAACACAATACATCATTAGGCTTCACACACTCCTTTCATTGTTCCTTCAATAAAATCTTTTGAAAGAGAAATGATTCAAAATGTGTATTTAATTTTCAATGGTTTTCTGTTTGGTTTTTGCTGTTTATTTTGGTTCCAAGCCTCTCCTTCCCACTACCCTCCACGCTCATTTTAGAGTTGGACCTTGAAAAACCTTAAGTGTCCAGTCACTTCAATTTGTGTTTAGAGTTTAATGCACTAGGCAAATTGTTGCAGGGTTGGGATTATATTTACCACAAAAGAAAATGTACCTTTTTTTCTTTATGCTGGTAGCTGTAGGTTCAGCTCAAGCATCTTCTACGAAATTAAATCTGTAATAT
>VXBO01010991.1:95869-110684 GCA_013400135.1 Rhinoptilus africanus | reverse complement strand
CCCAGTACTGACCCCTGGGGAACACCTCTCGTCACAGACCTCCAACTAGATATAAATCTAGCCAGGGTGGTATGTCTAGGACAGTGCCTAGATTCTATGCCAATGGCCACCAGTTTGCAGAAGGAGGGTTCAGAGGGCAGCCAGCACCCACGTCCGTGCTGGTTTCAGCACCCTGGACAAGATCCAGGCGCCCTCAGGGGCCGACGGGACACGGGGGACGCATACCCCACGGACTGAGTCGCTCCTTNCTTCATCTCCTTGTTTCCAGCCCAGCAGCCTTTTCACTGCAGGGCTGGTGAAGGAGAACAAGGAACTGATAGGGGTGCTGGAGTGCATAAGAAGCAGAGATTACAGACGAGCGTCAACGGAAGCACAAATCGGTCTCCTGCCTTGCAAGGCTTGCACGGAGTTTCCACAATATTGAGATGGACACTTCCTTCAAGGAAAGGTTCTTCCACACATACGTTTTTGCAGTCTTAGGCACTGGTTACAAGTAGTCCAACGGGGTGGGTCTCAGAACTTTCAAACATCAAGAAGCTGCTGATGAAGCCTGGAATAACAACACAATACATCATTAGGCTTCACACACTCCTTTCATTGTTCCTTCAATAAAATCTTTTGAAAGAGAAATGATTCAAAATGTGTATTTAATTTTCAATGGTTTTCTGTTTGGTTTTTGCTGTTTATTTTGGTTCCAAGCCTCTCCTTCCCACTACCCTCCACGCTCATTTTAGAGTTGGACCTTGAAAAACCTTAAGTGTCCAGTCACTTCAATTTGTGTTTAGAGTTTAATGCACTAGGCAAATTGTTGCAGGGTTGGGATTATATTTACCACAAAAGAAAATGTACCTTTTTTTCTTTATGCTGGTAGCTGTAGGTTCAGCTCAAGCATCTTCTACGAAATTAAATCTGTAATATCAAATTTTACAGAAGTAATGAGTAGAATATTGCTGTGACTTCAATTCCCTCTCTGCCCTTACAATCTCACTTGACTGTCAAGAGTTGTAAAATATTAACTGTAAAATTAATTTAAAATTCAAATACTCACAGATTTCATTTAGTGCATTTGAAAGATCTATCACTATTCTCTAAGCTTATTTACATTGCCTCATAAGCAAGGGAAAACCTTGTTTCCCTAGCCAGTCTGTTTCGCTCTCTCCAACAGTTCAAAGTTTTTTGGATGAAAATCACAGACTTCTGGACACAGTTTGTGCTGGATGGATCCTGAGTTATTTCTGCTAGGAGCTGCTACATCTGACAATGTCCAACAGAAAGAGTTTAGCTCTTGAGAGTTTTTCTTTTTCTTTCTTTCTTTTTTTTTTTTTTTTTAATGTAACTGGAGCCAGTCTAATTTTAGCTGAAAATGACATATTTTCACTGACTGGAAATCTGAGGAAATCATCCTTCTATGTCAAGCTATTTACTGCTTTAAATATACTTCATGGACCCCCTGTGCATACCAACTCCAAAGGACTGAACTATAGAGAGGGCACTTAAAACAGGAGATGAGGCTAGCTTATGAATGGATGCCTCCAGAGAAGCAGCTTCTAAATGGATGCCTCCAGAGAAGCACCTCCATGACTGCTCTACTCCACCTTTGTGAGGGGACTTTGGCCCTTCTTGCTCCCCACCAGTAAAGGCCTGGACATAGTCCTCAGCACTACTTATATGCTGCCACTGAGGAGACGGAGAGATATTGCCCAATGTTGGGAGCAGCGAGGCTTCACAAACCATATTATTCTGCAGTTTTCTTAAATTGTAAGAGTTCAAAGGGCACCTGGGGACACTGAGTGCGGGCACAGGTACAACATATTGAGGCAGGAGGCCAATCCCAAAGACTGGTTCCTCAGCATAGTCTCATATGCTCACCACCACACAGCTCTGGATCATGCCGCAGGGTAAGCACACATAGCCCGGGGCTTCAGAGCCTCTTAAACAACATGCAATGTTTGCTGAGGAGCAGTAACTGCCTAGAGCTGTTTTCCTCCTAGCCCTTTTGTTTTGTTCTCATGCCCATTCTTCTGCCCCACTGCGTTACCCTTTAAGACCCCCCAGCACCCTGAGAAATGCAAGTACATGTAAACGTAAGGAGCTTTTTCCCTTCTTCCACAAGAGCAGCAATGATGAGGGCAGGGGCTCAAACTCCCAAAAGTCTTTCACAGAGGCAGGGGGATGGAAGCACTTGGCCCCACAGAGGAGAAAGCAGAGAAGTGCCTCTTTGGCATGTCACAAGCCTCAGCAGCAGCTGCTATTCCCCCAGGAGATTCACGTTTCGAGTACCAGCGGACAGCAGGCTGCATGAGAATATGAACAGAGGGACTACAAAACTGGAAGGAAGAGCAGGCACACCTTGCTTCAGGCACCCACCACAGCACTGAGCTCTGCCTTATGCAATTTCTACATTATTAATCTACGCGTATGTCCGGTTACCCTCAGCTGTCAAGAGAGGCTCTTGACAGAGCACGGCAGAAATCCCCTCACTTGTGCCATTCAGCGATCGATTCCACGGAACAGTCCAAATTTGTCCCACCAGGCAAAGAGAAACTGTATTCCAGATTTTTTTTCCCGCTCTGTATTAGTAAAAATCCAATGACCTGGAGCATTTAACTGGATAGTTACTAATGCCTCTTAGTCAAAACCGAAGTCTGTTCCAAATACTTAGAGGGTACATGTGAGAACGAAATAAGTTCAGAATGATTTATCACAGGAAAAACCCCTCAAGCTGCTTGTAAAACATAATGTGGATAAAATGAAGGCAGGCGGTCTCCAGCCTCTGAGGGAGCAGGCTCAGCCTGCAGAGCCCCACGCCAGCCCCATCTAGGCATCCCATGCAGTGGGGGTGCCTGTTCCTCACTGCCCTGGTGAGAACCCACCACCCTGCTGCTCTCATGGCTTGGCAGCACCAACCTCATCCTCATGCAAGAAAATGAAACAGTGACGGGATCTCTGTGCATCAGCCCTGAAAACAGCAGCGGGAAGCAAGGAGAGCCTGGGATGAAAGCCCACAGGAGCAGTAGTGGCGTAGCAGCCTCTGCTCTGGGTTGAGAGGGAAAATGGCTCACACTTCTTATCTGAGAGGGTCTCCCAGGCGTTAGCATGTGTAAACAACTGCCCCTGATAAGTTAATGCAACATTATAAACTTCAGATATGAAAACATACATGTTCACGTAAAAGTATTGTCCCAAGATTTTTTTTTCCATTTTCCCCAAGGTTTTAAATAAACACATTAATCTCCTTCAGTCAAATTAAATAACTCAACAGTGACATCAGTATGAGTCTGAGCACTATTGTTGCTAGCGGGAGAGTCGCCAAGACCATGTGTATAAAAGCAAAAGCCGTGCTTTGCAGACCATGTGATGTAGTCTCAGATAAATACGTTGCACAATTTCCTACTGCGCTCCCTCCAGTTTCTTCTAAAATCTTTTTTCCCCCAAATTCAACTGACATACAAAATACAAATTGCATTAAATAAACTAAACAGCTTTCAAATAATATTATTATCAGAACATCTTAGTTTAATGTTATTAAATTACATAAAACTGCATAATTCAGCAGCCTAAGCCATGTGTTGCTAGGCTTACGTACTCCATTATGAAATACCTAGGCAGATACTCTGCTCCAGGGCTGTAATGATAGAGATGTCAACTCACAATTTAATTTTACCAATCTTTCAGGACAGTAGTTGCTTAAGCTGTATGCCTTTTCTAACAGACAACTTGCCTACCCAACTGGAAACTTCCAGCATTGAAACGTTTCAAAACCATGTTTGATGTATTTCCTGTGCTGATGATCCATCATGTTTCTCAACGCTCATCACGTGTGAGTGCTGTAGGGGAAGTGTTACAGGTTTGATCAGAACCCCACCATAAGTATCAAGCCTTGGCACATACCATGATGGAAGTCCTGGTCTGGTCACCTCTATCTCCCTCAGTGACAATATGACAGAACTATCATCAGTATGAGTCAGGCATCATTCAGGGCACATCTCTAACACGATTCTCTCATTTGGGACTACAAGGAGGGCTTTGTCTATCCGTCAGGTAAGCGACTGGTCAAGACCAAACACAGCCAATCTTCCACGCTGTAAATCTTTATTCCATTGCCAAGTTCAGCCTAAGATACAAAGCTTGCTTTAGGGGAGAGACAGAAGACACATGGCATGTGAGCATGGACAGACCCACCCTTTCATTTCTGTGGTCTGTGGGAGCAGGAGAAGGTGGGACTGGAAATGCTTCAGTCCAGTTCACTTGCTCCACTCTCCCTAAATATAGGGTACCTACATTAGCTATGGCTGCACTAGTGCTGGAGAACACCTGATGAGCATAAGAACTTGATTATCTATAGCATAAATTATTACCACAATATCTGGAATGGCTTTGGTCTGTGCCAGTAGCACTCTCCCAAATAACTCTTGTGCGTGGTTCAGGAGTTAGCAAGGACCAGCGGTCACTCCTAATACGAAGTCTGCATAGAGCCACCCTGTTTTGGAGGGTGACACAGCCGTTGCATGGAAGCAAGCCTCTCCATCCCACTTGGTCTCAAGGCAACTTGAGTATCAGGCATGTTTCATTTCTTAGTGTGGAAACAGCCTTGCAGTAGAATTTACTCGGCCACATAAACATGTCCAAATTGTTGACATTCATATCTGACCTAGTCACCCTCAAGTCACTAAATATGTACTTGATAAAAACATGCATGTACATGGCATGAACCATCCCACCCTAAAGTAAACACCTAAAAAAGATCAGCAAAACCAGGCACTGCATGAAGCTAATGCTGGGTGAGATGAGTCTCACAAGTCTCAATGATTGCCAGGCTAAGACTCAGCAACACGCAAATGCAGTGAACGGGACTGGGATACTTTCTCCGACTTCTAAGCCCATTTTTCACCCTCCAGTGTAGAATTAGCCTGTAGGTCCCCAAGTTAGGAGGACAAAGGTGTTCCTCCAAGAATTCCACTACAGTAACTTCCACTGTGCTACTAAAGAACCTGATACACCAAGAAGAGAGAAAAGAGATGAACACCATCATCATGGGCTTTCTGATTCCCGATTTGAGCCCCATCCTGCTGAAGTCAGTAAGAGGGGTTCCAGAGCTCATAGAAATTAAGCTTGTCCTCCTCTGAGTCTCACGTGGCAGCATGCTGATACCTCCACTATGGAAAGATTTCGAGAAATTTAGATTTCACTTAATGTAAAAAGGATCCACTGCGTTGGGGAAGATTCACATCATCCCTCAGCAGCATGTCTGCGCAGGCCAACATGCTGATAAAGCTCCCCTCTAATTCAATTCCCATGGGCATAGCAGGGGAATTGCACCAGTCCTCGTTACACTTCATTCCAAGCCTTATGCAGAAGTCAAAAAGGAAAACCGCACAGATGCTAGAGAAAACAGGCTTAAAACACAACTTTGTAAAAACACACTGCCTAACCTCCCTCAAAAACACATCTGTGCACATATGTGTAAGTGCATGTGTGTGTGAGTCCATGTGTATGCACATGTGTGTATGCATCGGCCTTGGAATAAAGCTCCAAGACACTGATTCCACTCGGAGCGGCTGCCTCGGTGAACTGAGCTGTGAGGGGCATGGCTATCAGTCTCGGAAATGGCTGACATCATCAGTCTCAGTGTCACTGCAACAGCTAAGTAAGGCCACAGAGGGAGATTTCTCAGAGGGTCGTCTAGACATAAGCTGTGCAGTTCTTGGAGATGCACATGGCTGGAAAATGGAATAGTGAGACAATTATAGCTGGAAGTCTGCCGCTCGGTGACTAAATCACAACAGAATTGGAAGGGAGAAAATTATTTCAGTCAAACAACGTAAAGAGGAATGCTGCGGACATGCCCTTGGTTAGCTATTTTTACCTATCACTGATTCAGTTACTTCTGCCTCTGACAAAAGAGAGAAGCATGTGAGTGTTCTCAGTGTAATTGAGTCTTGATTTGGTTTCAAACGTGCCCAGCTGGCAGATGGGCACCCAGGGCCAGCAAAGAACTCCCTGGATCACATTGTCACTGCCACTCATTACAGGGATCTTCCACACCTTCGCAGGGAAAAGGATTTCTACATAAATAAATAAATAAAAGTATGTTTACAAATACTTGGGCCTCAAATGAGCGAGGAACCTCACCAACCTTGCCTTGGGCCTGCTCCCACACCCTCATCCTGGAGCACCAATCCTGGCACCGGGGTTTTGCAGGTGCAGCAGACCGGAGCTGGGCAGGAGAGGTTTCACACGTGCGTTCACTCCAGAGGAGCAGCATGGAAGTGTCTGAGATGCACAGCCCACCATTGCTGCCACCCCAGTGACCAGCTCGTGGCTTGGAAACAGTGGCCAATGCTACTCTTGATGCATGCAAATCACTTGAAAAGACTCATGTTCCACTCGTGGTACCTGCAACATCATTTGGGATTCCTCAGGGCTTCTTGTTGTGCTTGGAACCAGCCAGACAAGGGTGCTGTTATGAACCTATCTGAAAGCACTGTCTTTTGCACACAACAAAATACCGTGAATGAATTATTCATTCACAATGTTACCGAGTTCTTACACAACCACAGAACCTGACACCCAGGGTTTTAATTAAATGGGATGTAAAGAAGGTTATTTTTTTTCTTTTAATTAAGAAACTAAATTTCTTCATGGTTTGATCCTGGACTGCTCCAATAGAAAACGGCTGCAATGATAGGAGGTAAAGTACTTGAGACTCAAATTTATCCATGTTTCACACAGCCCTGGCAACATCTCACTGTTTGTTCCTACAAGCTTAAATGAATAATGCAAACTTCTGAAACTAATTTTCTCGATTTTTTTCAGGTTTGTTTTAAAAGCCCTTCTACGCTGAACTTTATGTGAAGCTAGCAATATCAAAGAGCAAATCCCACAGCCCTTCATGCCTCTCCGGCCACCTGTCCACACTGTGGAGCCTTCACTGAATTAACTGCCTCCCAGATAAAATAAGGACGATAATTTGATGCCAGTGCCCAAAAGTCTGTGACTTCCAAATAAATTCTCTGAGCTTGCACAACCACACAAATATTAACTCTGCTCAGCAACATGCAGCTTCTCTTGACAGGAATAACACATTCTCATTTGATATAGAGAAGGAAAGATATAAGCTGCCCACCTTTAACACAGCTACGCAAATTTCCATAGGCCAAACAGTTGTGGATGTGTTTAAGAGGCGTAAATTCAGCCACAAAAGAAAATTAAGTACCCAGCTCACTTCTGGTATGCCCATGCTGCCTGACTGGGAAGGGATGTACCGATTCCTTGGTGGAGGAGGTGGTGGAAGCCCCATCCCTGGAAGTGTTCAAGGCCAGGCTGGATGGGGCTTTGAGCAACCTGATCTAGTGGGAGGTGTCCCTGCCCATGGCAGGGGGTTGGAACTAAATGATCTTTAAGGTCCTTTCCAACCCAAACCATTCTATGACTCCTGCGGTGGGACCGCTGTGGCTGAGCACATCCACAGATGCTTCAACAAAGCTTTGTAAGTGTGACTTAAGATGGGGAGAAGAGAGGGGCATGGACATGGTAGCAATACACCAATGTGTATAAAGGCTGTTGCAAGCAAGATAGGGACAATCTGCCTTTTGTGTCCACTTGAAGGAACAGGGAGAACATATGAATGGAATAGCTATGAACTGGGATAGTTACTGCTGCTGGAGTGAGTGCAGATTACACGGCTTTCTTCAAGAATAACTGCACTGGCCATGGGAAGGAAGGAGAGACTAGAAAACCCTTTGAGATGAGCCCTTCCAGTCCTTTGTTTCCTACTGTGACCAAGAGCCCCTCTCTCCAGGTGCGGCACTAGGCTAACATGGCTACACTGGCTTTTGCCCCTGGGCTACCTGCATCCTGCTGCTCAGGGCAAACCCAAACCAGAGGGCTGGACGTTCTCACTGATTCGTGTCTTTGAAAATCTCCCACAATATTTGAAGGTGCCCCACAAAACTACCACAACCAAAGCCTATGCAAAAATATGAAACTGGAACTATTTATCACTATGATCTCTCTTTGACTGCATTTCCTTCCTCGGTATTAATTTTTAAAGGAAACCAGCGACTGCGATGTTTATATGGAGTGAACTGCGTTGTGTTCCCTGGCTGGGCCACACCGAAGTTTCTGAGATGCAATCCCAGAGGGACACATCCTCTCCGCTGCCCCACGCCCCACTCCCCGCGGGCGGGAGGAAGATCCATTCACCCAGTCCCTGCCTTATCCCTTCCTGTGGCTGCCTTGCTCAGGCTCAGACCGGCAGCTCTGAGGAAGAGCCCCTCTCTCAGCTGCCTTCCTCCCGCAGAGCCAGAGGCTAAGGAGCACATGTGCCATGGGAGAGCTCCGAAAAACGTATTTGTGGGAGGCGGCAGGAGGCAGTAGAAAGTGCATCAACCTGACCCAGGGAGCCAAAATGTCTTCTCATGGATCTGGTTATCCCCGTTTTATAGACAGTCGGTCCTGCATTCCCCACATACCCACCATTCCCAGAGAAACCGTAGCAAAGCCCATCGGTGTTTCTAAAAATGGAATGGTTGGAAATGCACAAAAAATAGAGTTCCTGCTTTTAAAACAAACGCTGACTGGTTTCTAATACAAAACATGCAGCCAAGTGCCTCCAGAACAAACACTTCACAAAGGAAGAAGGGGACTAGAAAAGAATTTCGGCTTCATTGCTGGCCTAAAGTTTATATCCACACTAATCGGATCCTGTAATCCTCGTTATCAATCACTGGCATTCTTGGAGCCATTCCCAAATACCCATTTTAGGGAAAGGATTTGCTTAGGGTTAGACATTAAGAACGTTGTGAATAAGGTACATCTAAAGAACAATTACTTCACCAAGGCCGTGGCGCTCAAGTCTGATGGGAACCTATCCTGAAAGTTTAGTGTCTTAAGTCGTTAGAAAGGAATGCACTTTCGGAGCTCTAGTTGTACATTTACAGTGCACACAGGGGACATGAATAAAGCAAATGTTCTCCTCATCTTGCATGGTAGTACATCCCATCTACCCAACAGGAGACCTGAGGGCCAGCTGGGTGAGGTGCCAAATACCTTCAGTTCTTGGGGGAATACACAGAACTGCCGGGAGGCTGGCTCCCGCTGGCAGATCTGCGACCTCTGATCCTGGCGATGGGAACTACGGCACCTGGTTCTCCCCATGCAAGGATTGCGTCTCATGCTTCTGAGATCTGCTGCCTAGTTGTGCCAGGTATCTAATGCCACAAAGTCAGAGGTAACCTGGGACACCAGGAGGTAGCTGAGGAGTCTGTCGCCTCTAAGCACCCCACGTTGACAGCCACCCCCCCAGCCACGCTCCTAGCTGTATCCTGGCAGAGGGGCTCCCTGACCAACACCCAAGGTGCCAAAGAGAGAGAGACATCTGGGAGGTCTACCTGAAGGGTTACTTACTCCGTTACGGTGTTAACACAGCAGACATCTTCTGCAGAAGATTTAGCATCACACAGCTTGGCAAGTGAAATACAGAGCAACAGATGACCAGTAAAATATCCAAAAGGAAGAACTTCCAGAAGTGCTTCCTCTCTGACGGACAGCAGGCCTGGAGAGGCAGCAGCAGTACTGCCGGCCACCTCTCCTTCCTCCTAGGTGAGAAAGCCTGGCCAAGCCCATGTTGGGGGATATGTTTCACACACAAAAGGCTTTCCATATACATCATGTTAGCAGTTTTCCATGGAATCACATTAGCATTTCATTGTGTTCAAGCCATATCACGATCAAATCTGTTTTTCCTAAAAGGCTTTCACTATGCATCACTGTGGGAAATTGCTAATGCAATAAGATTGACATATAGGTTCTCCTGCATGAACATCCGCAGTAATCTTTGCTAATTGAGCCCTCAGTGGCTTGTGAAACCCTGCAGGGGGGAGGAAGGGTGGAGCATCCACAAGGCCTATGTCTTGGAGAACTGCAAAAAATAAGAGTGTGGAGGGCAAGTAAGCACTAATATTCATGTGTTTTATCTGATTCTGTGGCAGGGATTCCCTTGGACAAGGGGCCAATACTCCCAAGCAAAAGCACTGAGGCATTTTCCATGAAAAATAGTTGGATATGCTTGGAGTGTCTACGGAAGCTAATTCACAACAACAGGACTAAGAACAAAAGCAGCAAGAACTCGTCTATCTAGTTCCCTCCTGTGGGGGGAAAGGAGGAGATGGCTGGCCATTCCCAGTGACTTCAGCTGAAGATGTGGGTGCTCGGCTTCTCTGCAAACCAGAACACTTGCTTATGAGATTAAACAGGCTTCATATGCCCACATTTGAGCCCGGGAGTCTAGAACGAGAGCTGGATTCTCTTTAGCACGTAAGATGACATGCCATGCTAACAACCAGCTTCAGAAAACACAAGAGTGTTGAGCAAAAGGCTCAATAGGGCCCCGAGTCTTTAAAAAGAAACATATCTCTCTTCTGCAGAGCCACTCCAGGAGTCCGAGGAACACCCCACCTCTCCAGGGCTCTTTCTCCCCTTCCTCTCCCCTCCTAGGGCTCAGCTCTGCCCCACGCAGCCCCTCCAGCCCAGGAGTCCCAAGCAAGTTACCACCAAGAAGCCTTGGTCCCAGCATCATCCCGTAGGACATGCAGCAAGGCAGGCATGGGGAGCCGCAGGCTCCCACCTCGCATGGGAATGAATTTTGCTTTCTCTACTCTAGATGTCCCTGTGGAGGCCTCATGCCCTGCGCGAAGTAATTCAAGATCTGTTGATGAGAGAGAGATAAATTAGCTACCTCATTTGCGCTGCAGGGTAAGAAACTGCACGTTGGCAGCTGGGCCAGAGTAATTTGACAGAGACAAGTAGGTTTGGATAGGCCAGGCCAGCAAGGAACCATAAGGGAGTTTTGAAAAGCCATGTGAACTGCCTGTACCGCCGGTCAGTTCTGCACCTACTGGGCAGCATGTGGGATCACATCCTGCCACTGGCCTCCAGGTAAATGGTTTTCCCTCAGGTGCCTCGATTTCTGCACCTGTCATACAGGTAGCCTGATGGGGACAGCTCTGTAAAGCACTATGAACTCTCCTGATGAGGAACGCTGCACAGGAACGCTTAAAAAAAGAAGATGTGGGTTTTTTTATTTTTGTTAAGAAAAGCACGGCAAGAAAACACACACACAAAAAGATTAAGTATTGTTGAAATGTACTGACCTCAGCAGCAGGGTAATTTGCGTTAGAAAGGATTCTTCATTACAGGGAGCTTTGCTATTAGCAGGTACCACTCGGTGGAAAGGGTACCACCACCGCCAGCTCCCTGCCTGCTGCTCTTCACAGCACGGCTGCCTGACCGAGCACACCAGCAGACCCAGCACACACGGAATAACCCTTATCGAGAAATGGCCAATTTGGCTCCTATTGTAGCCAGGTAATGAGGGTGAAAGGAAGCCTGAAGCAGAACAAACTGTAATGACCCACAGGTTGGCTAATTTTCTTTCCTCCTCATTTCTCCCTTTCAGCGGACGGCAAGGTTGAGGCCAGTAGTTCTGGGGAACTCTGGAAACGTCCCCCATTTCCAAAGCCTAAACAAAGACCGGGCACATAGAGAGACTCCAGAACAGGATTCTGCACGGAGACATTTCAGAAAGAAAAGCAAGACGCAGGATTTTGGCAGGGGTCATGCTGACGGGGAGCAGAACGTAGGTGGGAGAAAAGAGCTTGTTGGGAAACGGGAGGTTGCAGTATCAAGCTGGAAGGTTGCCACAGTGTGGACTAATGCTTTGGCAGCTGCAAACAAAAGGAAGGAGGAACATAAAGAAGTAGTATGAAGAAAAAGTGTCAAGAGATATCTGGGAGTACCAAGACCTGTGAGGAAACAGAAGAGGCAAAGATGATGGTAAGTTTGGCAGAGGGAAGGATGGTGATGCTTCCGACAAGGAAAAAGTGTGAGAAGGAAACAAGTTCTGGAGAGAAGGATGTGGGAAAGATAAGGCATTTCCCCTCCCAGTCAGAAACACACCTCAATCTTAATGCTCTCTCAGAAAAAACAGAGATCAACTATCTGATGTTGTTCTTCTGTTTTGGTTTGTGTTTTTATGTAGGGGTGACTACATGAACTGGGAAACGGTCACCACTCCGTGTCAGCCTCCACCGTGTCCTTGCTGTACCCTTGTCCAGAGGAGCTGAACCTCAAAGCAAACTGCTCAGCCTCACATCTGTCTAAGGTGTTGCAACAGTTCTTGCAGAAACCTGCAAGTGGTCCTGTAGAACGACCTGTCTAAAAATCACAGTGATCTGCACAAAACTTGGGCAGATAATGTTTCGCCTGCTTTGATTTAAATGCATACACGTATTAATCAGGATCTCAGCCTGGGCTCTGATCCCGCAGCCTATTAGACCCACTCATCTGCAAAAGCACAGCAAGGTTTTCAGCTGCTATAATAAACAAACGGGGCCCCCGACTCTGTAATTCACCTCTTCATCTGTAAAATTCCCACAGTATTAACCATTCAAACATTATCGACAAAACATAAGATGGGAAATAATTTGGGATATTTTTGAAAAACTGATTTTATTATACTGTATTCAGAGTTTAATGCTTCCTTACAACAAATGTTCTCAAAGACAGTAATAGGACAGCAATGATTCTCTCAAATTGTCATTGTTATTACTATCTTTTGCTGTTAATATGCAATAACACTAATGATTCTTTATACCTGCCTGCAGCAGGAAACCAGGCAGTCTACCAGAACAACCTTTCCTATGTATGCTTTTGCTGTGCTGTTTTCAGTTAAAATATTTATGATGGGGTGGGTTTCTTTCTTTCTTCCCCATCCCTGTCATTATTATTTGTAAGGGGTATACTGAACAACAAATACAATGTCTGTACACTTTCACTATATTTTTTTGCAGCAGATCAATTACACAGCGCATATATATTTTTTCCCTTCTGGCTCCCCTTATTCTATTAAGTTTCTCTGAAAGCTTTGAAACGAGGTGCCTAGTACTGCTGATGCTGGAATTACTCTTAGCCCGTATCAGCACCAATGATAAACCCAAGCTAGTGTTTTGGTTAGAGGTCACTTGTAATTAGTAGTCATTGTCCTTTGAATTTAACAATGGAAAAATAAAACTTTATCGAGACAGATTAGCTTGGCACTAAAATTACAGCACTTTAGCATTCAGGGGAGAGGATTACATGACACACTATCTCCCGGGCTGATAACAGCAGATAGCTAAGGATTCAAATGAGAGATGCAGAAAGTCTGTAAAAGAATAAAAGGAAAGAAACGAGGATTAACTGCCCAGATGTTAGGTGATACATTATACTGACACTTCCTCACTCCTATTTTATTGAGTTAGGCCTTGTCTTGTACCCACTGAAGACAACGTGGGGCACCACTACCAGTTTCCATGAGAGCTGTTTCCAAACCCCAGGTGCTACCCAGTTCCTCTACACACGTCCCCACCTTCTGCAGATATCTGGCACGTGTGTGCGTGCCTCTTAGCCTTGGGCAAGTGTGTTAATAAAATATTAATACTCGACTTCTTCACAAAGTTGTGCAGTTGACAGCTTTGTGCCTATTCGTTCCAGTTGCTGCACATAAATAAAAGCTTCTATCTCCAACTTGTATCAGTTTACAAATCCTGATTATCATAAGGATTCACAATAAAAATACACTTGACTCTTATTCCAGTCATTTCTGCAGAATTACTGTTTATCACCTTACGTGTGAGCCAACAAAGCGAAGAAAATGTTTTCAACTCCATCACAAAAGACAGACGAGAATGGGAACCATTGCCAAACTCAGTAAATATAATACAAGATATCGTTTTTTATACAACTCACTTTAAATATATTTTCGAGCATGTTTATTTTAGCTACGATGCCAAATTAACTCAATATTTTAAAAAAACCCCAACAAACAAAACAAACAACAACAAACAAACCACAAACGTCCCCAGCCTCTGCTTTAAAATCTAACAGGAAGCAAATATGAACCAGCCAGACACTGGTACTTATCAAATCTGAAAGAAGGGAGTTGTCTGGCTGGATTAAAACGGATGAGGTTTCTTTGAGTGATGACATTTGTCCTACCATTGCTGAGGGGAAGAATCCTGCAGCGCTTTCTTCAGCTTAGACTCCTGAAGATGAGTAGATGACTCCTACCGCACAAACGCACGCACGCACAAAGATGCACATTTCCACACATCGGGGATGCCAAGTACCGAAACTCGCGTTATCTGCAGTGTCCTTCCCAAACCACCGCAAACTTGCGTACATTCCCCAGCCGAGCACATCACTTCCCACTCCTGTCAAGGGAGAGCTCACTCACTGAAAGAGTTGACCATTCCGGGCTGGAATTATTTTTTTTCACTGATTTATCCAATGCGAGTAATTAACAGCGCGCGTGTGTGTGCGCGCACGCGTCCATGTGTGTGCCATTTATTTTTATTCCCCACTAATGCCTCTTTTAGAGCAGACCTGGCCGGCATCGAACACATTTACCCGTAAAAATCAAAGTAGGAAAACACAAAGTTACCGCACAATATCCGAATTGTTACAAACGAGCCGGACTTTGAATTCCCTCCACTTAGAGCTGCCCGGGGAACGGAGATAAAATCGCAATAATTCATAATTTGCCATATTGAGGGCTATCGTGTTTGGAAATGTTGGTTACTCGCTAAAAAAGTAACGTTTTAACTTCGGAACCAAAAAAAAAAAAAAAAAAAAAAAAAAAAGAGAGTTTTTTGCTGGAATACAAACCCCAATCCCAGCCATTCGGCTCCGTTTTGCTCGGGAGCGCGTCCAGAAGCGGGATTTCTTGAACAGAAAATAACCTCTGAAAGGAAAAGTATTTCCAAACCCCTCGGGG
>VXBO01010991.1:47007-95316 GCA_013400135.1 Rhinoptilus africanus | reverse complement strand
GCCCCTCACACAAGCCCCCCCAGCACCCTCCACAGCACCCCTTCCCCGTGGCCCCTCACACAAGCCCCCCACCACCCGAGGGTGGCCACGGTGGCCAAGCGAGGCGACTTCACCTCCGTCCTGCGCCACCCCGGGGGAAGCTGACCCGGCTGTGGTACACAGGGGACGAACTCCGGCTGCGGGGAGAGGTTGGGGAGATGCCCCTGTGAGGCGGCCGGACAAGAGCAGAGGGATTTGGGGGCCAGGCTGCGCGGAGGCCAGCGGCTCTCCCTTCGGATTCTCCGCCTGGAGCGCTCATGGGGGCTGTCACCGCCTGGGATGTCCCGCAGAAATCCCCATTGCCCCACATCCGCGCCGGTGTCCGGGGCCATGGCTGCCAGCTGCTGGGCTCCCACACACTGCAGAGTCGATGTCCCGAATTCGCTGTGCCGAAAAACTTCCTGGTGATTTTATGAGCCGGGCGCGTAGGACCTCCATTTGGCTGTTAACTGCAATGCAACAACAACAAAAAATAATAATAATAATTTGTAAACAGGATTAGTAATACCTGCACAGAAGTTTTGAATGATCCCATCAGTTCATGGGACTGGTCAGCCAACAGACAACTGCAGCCGTTACTGGTGAGCAGATGCATTTTCGGCTCTAAATATTACCTATTAAACCCTCCTATTGCCTATTAGTAACCATTTCTACCTAGGCGGCACATCGTACTAGCGGTAATAAGGAGGGGCTGAAAGAGAAATATCAGGGAAGTCAAGTGGCTTCAAGGACACTAGAAATACAAGGCATTTGTGAAAGTGGGGCTGCAGGCAGTGCTAGGAGCAGGCACCGGCTGAACCTGACCCTGGGCGCATGGAGGGGTTCCAGTTAAATTGCGCTGAGCCTTTTGAGGTCAATCGATAAATATGATTAAAGATACCATCCTGCTGACATTTTCGCCAAAATTTTTTCCATTGTAAAACATGGCAGAAAAGCTAATGTTGTTTGAGTAGACATCAGAAAGCCACAATGGAATTACAGCTCCACAGCGCAAATTTATCGAGGCATGTGCGGGTGAGGGAGACACAACGTAATGCCCCGAATACCTCTGTTTCCCACTTTGGCCCGAAAAGTCTTAAAATACCAGCGGCTTCCCCACTGCTGTCTCGCTTCTCCTACAGGAGACTTCTTGACAGATGAGTGGCAGGAGAGACGCTGTTATTTATAAATCACTGTAAACATTTACAAAGTGCCAATCACACACTGTAACTCAGCATGACTTGAGATTTCATATCCATAATGCTGTTTATTTTTAACTTACGCACTTAAGACACCACACGGGCAAACGCTCTACACGCGGGCAGTTGGGGTGGCTCGGCTGTGGTGTGTAACTGAGAGAGGCACGGCCCTTGGTCATCAACCCGAGGGCTCCCGCACCCAAGTTCTGCTGGTTTTTGCTGCATCTCCTTCGGGTGTTGAAACCTCCGGTTTCTCACGCTAAGCTCCAGCCCATCTTCTTAGGCAGGGTGACTTAAAATGCCGGTTCTGGCACTGAAGCGACCCCAGCCAGCGGGGGACAGCGGCAGAGCCACTGCCAGGATTTATCCGTCAGATCCTAAATCTTTACATCCACAGTACCTTCAAAGTGAAGTAGGCATAAAGTATTTGTGAAGTGACTGAATTGATTTCGTATTTGCGTGCTGCCAATTTTAGCCGCACCATTTTGAAAAAGTCTAGCGAAAAGAGATCACACGGGTATATCACTGCTAGAGTTTGATATAGGACAGATTGATTCTACAGCAGGGAGCATTTTTTTTGCGTAGATTTGTATTTCAGATCATGTGCACGTAGCTGTTTTATTACAAGGGCTGAATATATGCGGGTGTTACCTGTAATCTGTTAAACCCGTGTAACTTTTCGGAAGCAGGGCTCGTACACCCCACCTCTCCTTTCCCCTCTCTCCACACGCATTTTCAGACCCTTCCCTGAGCCCAAATCCTCCTCCGCCTGGCTTTCAAAGCCTGTGTCCTGGCTCTCCCCTCCTCCTGCCGGGGTGACTCATCACCTGTCACTCCCCTGCACCGCCTGGGCTCTGCTAATTCCATTTCTCATTTGCCATTATCCCTCTCCAGTGCCTCATTTCCCATCCTGCCCCTTCCAAGTGCAAACGCCCGCCCCGAGCCTGCACACGGTGTAACTTTCCCTCTCAAATCCCATCCTGAAAAAACATGGACCAGCTTTCTTTACTCATAAACCAAAACCTGATCTGGGAGTATTCTCCTTTTTTTTTTTTTTTTTTTTTGGGTCTATATTTTGTCTTTCTGTGCTGGATAGCTCTGTAAGGAAAACCATCAGTAAACGGATATGTAGAAAATAGTAAAGACTGGATGCAGCCGCAAAGGGTTCTAATTTCTTTCAGCAGTGAAAATGTGTAAAACACATAGAATAACATGAATTTTCCACTCGGAACGGACTGCAAGTTCCCAAGAGCTGTAAATACACCGACGCTGTATGTACCGCTCCGGGGCTCCAGCGAAGTACTGGCACTGTCCACCCCGGCGCAAGAGATGGCTGCTACACCAGCAGTGTCACACGCTGCGCCATGGAGACACCTCACATGGCTCCAAGCGTGCTGGCACGGGCACCAGAAGACTTCTAGCCGCAGTATCGCTGATTTACTGCCTGAGTTACATTTTCCTCATGGGCTTTCTCTCAGCAAAGACAACGGCAGGCACTCGCCTCTGGCAGCAGATTCTTGGGAACGGCAGCGTAGCTGCGGTTCCGCTGCCCGCTTTGCCTGTGCCAGAGCCCTGGAAAGCACGGGCTGTTCCTGCATGGCAGGGTGGAGTCAGCATTGCCGAGAAGGAGAAGCTGGCTATTCGAGCGGCAGCAGTCACCGTCCCACTCCCTCGGTGGGTGCACGAACGACGAGCCCAAACCCTGCCAGGATGCCTAGCTCCACACCTTTTCTCCCCTTCCCAGGGGAGCACCCTTCTCTTCCTCACCCCTCACCCTCGGGTTTGGCTGAGTTTGGTGTTGCTTGTGCTGTGTAGAAGCTTGGAGCTTGCTCAGTTTACCCTGCCTCTTACTCACAGGCAGTTTGGGTATCTCAGTACCCTAAGGTCTGGACAGTTTGGACACATCTCCATCAGGTTTAAAAATAAACACTCGAACCATCAGGGAGTCTTCTATCACACATCTTTTCCAGTACAAGCAGGATAAAACGTTTGCTCCTTACAAACATGTTTCATGCTCCTCACATCAATTTTCTGCATGTTTGTGCCTTAAGATGCTCGTTCTCAGAGGACAAACAGGTGGCAAAAGCAGCTGCCACCTCGTGCAACATGTCGGTGAATGTGGCATGGCAGAGACTGTGCTGGGCAGCTGGGTTCTCTGTTCCCTCACGGCAAAGGCATTGGAATTGCTCATCTCACTTCTCTCTGCTTCGGACTCGGGAAGCGAAGTTATAAATTCAGAGAGGCAGAAGAAGGAGGTAGGCAGGCAGGTTTGGAGATGCATGCCTAAAGGGAGAGAAGGAAAAAAGGGAACTGGCAGTAGTGTGGACACGTAGCAAGGAGCGCCTGAGAAGACTGTAAAAAAATAGTTCAGAAATACTGGGAGACACAGCAGTGAGCAGGCTGAGCGGCTTCATGTACTGCCACCAGAGTGTGGATTCTGTCCTTTTTGTGTCAGATGACCTGTAAGATCTACAATTTATCATTTAGCTGCATGGCATTTTTCATCCAGAGTCAAAAGAGGTGTCAAGAATTGAATGAGAACACTGTGATACGGATAAATGAACTTAAAACATTCTCAGTAGCTTTCTATTATCAACCAAAGAAGACTCAGGAAAACATTTGAACTGGCCGGGTTACTACAGTTTTTAGAACTGGAAAGGATAATTTTCTAGCCAGCACTGTAGCTGAGATAAAGATTTTTGTTATTGTGCATATGTAAGTACCTGCTGAAGCAGCTGCGCAAGAATGAAGTCATATTATTTGTGACTAAAGATTTTGGGGGCAAATTCTGCTCTGAGCTACAGGAACATAAATTTTAAGTAATTCAAATGAAATTTGTCAGCATCTTATTATACCAAAACCTCCATAGACTGCCTTGGTTTTTTCCCTCGTTTGATCCACATACAAAGACCTGACTTTAAGCCACCAAAGGTTTCAATGCGTTGAGATCCAGCTATGTGTCCTGTGGTTTGTGCTGAGTTTGTTCTCTGCTGCAGAGAATGAGACACTGAGGTGCTCAGAACAGCACGACTGTTGTCATGTCTTTGTATTCCAAGAGATGCGGATTGACCCCAGACTAGCTGAGATTGGTTTGAAGTACAAGATCTTCCCGTTGACAGAGCCTATTGCTTTCTCCTCAAAATTACAAGACCGTGTGGAGGAAGAGGATAGAGACAACTTACTTCTGCATTTGTTCTTCCTTTTGCATAACAATGTTGATGACTAAACTCTAGAAGGATTCTATTTCTATTCTTTTTAGCCAGAACTGTCTGAAATGTGTAATCAGAAATCACTTCCTTGCTGTTTGCTTGACCCGGCTGAAATATTTATGTGCCTCAGTCTCAGCTGGTGCTGGTTCAAGAATCGCTGTAATCCCCTGCCTTCACTTCACCTTCTGAACTTCACACCTAACGTTGGGAAGAATCATCTGAACTATCAGCCATTTCACCTGAGTCCACTCTTTATCTTACTAGCCTGAACAGTTTTCTCGTTGTTGAGGATTTGCTTGGACAAAAAGAAAGAGGATGGAAAAGAAACATTATGTAAGGATTCACAAACAGTAAGAATGAACCACTGTCCTCTGACTTCACACATACCCAGAGGTCCCAGGATTTCCCCAAACTTTGGCATCAAAGCCAATAGCTACAGCTGGGCTATAGCAAATCTTTGGGAAGAACATAGATTTTGAAATCTTTAGTGCTGGAAAATCCATTACAAGCCTTGCTAAGCTGTTCCTAAGGCTTATCCTTGCTGTAAAGAAAATGGCTTTCTCTGCCCTGAATTTCTCTACCTTCGGCTTCTAGCAATTTGATCTTGTATGTTTACACACAAGAGTAAAAGCTCATTATTACTACAGATCTGTTCCTTTACAGCCTGTGCTTGTGCTACCTTTTCCTTCACACACTTGGGAATGGCCCTTAAGTCAGTAAGGATTAAAAGATGTTGAGAGTTGGTAGGCTCTCCTTTAAGCCTCTTCCAAATTCTTAACATGTTTTTGAACTGTGGACGTCAAGAACTCAGGGTTCTCCGGCTCTACCAGACATCAGAGGACATACATGGAGCTCAGCTGACTTTGTCAGCCTTGTTTCTTATGCCTGTATCTCAACCTTCAGAGATCACATTAGCATTTTAATAATTTTGACTCTTGCTGAGGTGATGCCCAAGATCTCTTTAGATTCCCGGTTAGACTCCTCACCTTCTCATACCTCTGCCTGCAAACGTTCTTCACTTCTGCATGTCACCTTTTCAGTGTGCAGAAACACGCCGTGTTTTCTTGCACCGGCTTACAAGCAAGTATTGGAATAACTTCCCTACGCATGGGGGGGGAATTTCTTCCCCTGAAGAGCAGATTAGGCAAAAATCTGTCAGAACAGCTGACTTTCCAACTTCCTTGGAAATGGGGAGGGATGGAGTGACCTTGAAGTCCTCACCTGCCTTATTGACAATCTAACTACATCATCCCCTTGATTTTTTTCTCTTCCCTTTTCAACAATGCCATAATTTATGTCATTGGCAAAGTTCTCAGTAACAACTTCATCGTTCGTTCTGCGTCACTGTTAAAAATGTAGTTAAATACTGTAAGGTCAAGAAACGATCCCTTTGAGCCCTCATTAAAAACCCATCAAGTTGATAAAATTTTCCCCATTTACGGTGACATTTTCAGACCTAGGAATTAGTCAGTTTTTAATCGATTTAGAGTAATACAAATTCAATGCAGCTTACATTAATTTTCTAATTAAAATGTCAGGTAGCGTGAGGCTGAATACCTCTGAAAAGTCTGTAATATCAAACCCATTTCTGTTATTTTTAATTCAGTTTTAATTTCACCAGATATTCTTGTTGACTGGTGGTACTTAACACTGTCCTCCCTTCATTTTTTGGCGACTATGACCTGTGTAAACTGTTCCACTGTTTTACCTGGAGTTGGTTTTAGTTCTGAAAGATGTCTAATTACACCACCTGCCCCACATATTACCAGCTGTCTTCCACTTTAGTGTTCCTAGCCTTCCAAAATCTGTTGAAGCAGCGTGCATTGGTCAGAAAACTTCTCAGCACTCACATTTAAAATTCTTGAGAGCAAGGTGTCAGGATCTGATGATTCCAAAATATCTTAAGCTAGGATTTAAACATCATCTTGAGTTATTGTTAACACAGAAAATATGTTATTATCTTGCAGTATAAGTAATGTATCATTTAACTTTTTTTTTCCCAGATACTTTTTGAAGTCTGCTTTATTATTCACAATTCCATCATTTCCACCTAGTACTGATACAAATAATTTTTTTAATTACTTTAATTTCTGGGATGCTTAACTCCTTTCTTACTGTTAATTCTGCTAGCTGTGTATTTCTCACCCTTCTGTTTCCATTGTTGGGGGTTTTTTTTCTAAAATCTCTACTTCTTTTTTGTCTCCCGTGTTTTACAGAATACATTTGCATTTGTACCCCTTCTGACTCCGTCTGTTCTCTGTTAACCACAATAGCCTCCGTTCTCAGTTGGATTGTGGTTTTTAAGGCATCTCCTAGAATGTTTTAACCAGTTCCTAATTTTTATTCCCTTTTCTATTTATTTTCTTTCTTTTCAGCTGATTTAGCTTTTAACTGTTTTCAGCTTTGTGAGACTGGATTGCTTTATTGTTTGTTTGCTTTTTTTTAAAATTACCAAGAACTTTATAGTTGTCCGAACTACATTTTGGTCACACAACACAAATANTGGGGGGGGAATTTCTTCCCCTGAAGAGCAGATTAGGCAAAAATCTGTCAGAACAGCTGACTTTCCAACTTCCTTGGAAATGGGGAGGGATGGAGTGACCTTGAAGTCCTCACCTGCCTTATTGACAATCTAACTACATCATCCCCTTGATTTTTTTCTCTTCCCTTTTCAACAATGCCATAATTTATGTCATTGGCAAAGTTCTCAGTAACAACTTCATCGTTCGTTCTGCGTCACTGTTAAAAATGTAGTTAAATACTGTAAGGTCAAGAAACGATCCCTTTGAGCCCTCATTAAAAACCCATCAAGTTGATAAAATTTTCCCCATTTACGGTGACATTTTCAGACCTAGGAATTAGTCAGTTTTTAATCGATTTAGAGTAATACAAATTCAATGCAGCTTACATTAATTTTCTAATTAAAATGTCAGGTAGCGTGAGGCTGAATACCTCTGAAAAGTCTGTAATATCAAACCCATTTCTGTTATTTTTAATTCAGTTTTAATTTCACCAGATATTCTTGTTGACTGGTGGTACTTAACACTGTCCTCCCTTCATTTTTTGGCGACTATGACCTGTGTAAACTGTTCCACTGTTTTACCTGGAGTTGGTTTTAGTTCTGAAAGATGTCTAATTACACCACCTGTCCCACATATCTCCAAAAATGCAGGCATATTACCAGCTGTCTTCCACTTTAATGTTCCTAGCCTTCCAAAATCTGTTGAAGCAGCGTGCATTGGTCAGAAAACTTCTCAGCACTCACATTTAAAATTCTTGAGAGCAAGGTGTCAGGATCTGATGATTCCAAAATATCTTAAGCTAGGATTTAAACATCATCTTGAGTTATTGTTAACACAGAAAATATGTTATTATCTTGCAGTATAAGTAATGTATCATTTAACTTTTTTTTTCCCAGATACTTTTTGAAGTCTGCTTTATTATTCACAATTCCATCATTTCCACCTAGTACTGATACAAATAATTTTTTTGAATTACTTTAAATTCCGGGATGCTTAACTCCTTTCTTACTGTTAATTCTGCTAGCTGTGTATTTCTCACCCTTCTGTTTCCATTGTTGGGGGTTTTTTTTCTAAAATCTCTACTTCTTTTTTGTCTCCCGTGTTTTACAGAATACATTTGCATTTGTACCCCTTCTGACTCCGTCTGTTCTCTGTTAACCACAATAGCCTCCGTTCTCAGTTGGATTGTGGTTTTTAAGGCATCTCCTAGAATGTTTTAAGCAGTTCCTAATTTTTATTCCCTTTTCTATTTATTTTCTTTCTTTTCAGCTGATTTAGCTTTTAACTGTTTTCAGCTTTGTGAGACTGGATTGCTTTATTGTTTGTTTGCTTTTTTTTAAAATTACCAAGAACTTTATAGTTGTCCGAACTACATTTTGGTCACACAACACAAATACAATCAAGTCATGATAAAGCAATCTATCTCTTTAATTTAGTGATAGATTTCTCTACCAGTCAAGACTGAGTCTAACACATATTCCTTTCATGTTAGATGCTGAATTTTGGGGGCTAGGGAAGCCATCCTCGGTGAGCAGAACTTTTCACAGGAAATTATTCACCTGCCAGGATATCCCTCCTGACCCTTCCTGAAAGGACATCTAAAAGCAAGTCTATAGAGAGGTTTTTCACTTGGTCATGCTATCAACAAAGAAGAGGTATGAAGAAGATCAGCATGTTTTGGAAGTATTAAGCCTTAATCTTAATGTGTTAATTTCAGTTCCTGTGGGCCTTTTTCCATTTGAAACTCAGCTTAAACAGGAGTTTGCTGCAAAACAGAAATAAAATCACAGAATCACAGAATTGCAGGGATTGGAAGGGGCCTTCGGAGATCTTCTAGTGTTTATAGATTTTTGTCTTTATGATGTTATGGGATGGGCATATGGAATCATTACCTTAGTGGCCTGTGAACTTCTTAATAGTTCTCATCATGTTTTATCTTCATAAACCAGCCATAGTACAGCAGCGATCCCTAAAAAGCCCTTGCGTGTTGTGTTTATTTAGAAGGTATGGTTATTTGGATCCTCACATGCTTATGTGGTTTCTTCATATTCTTGCTGTAGAAAGGGGACAATAACGGTCACAACAACAGGCCAGTTAAGATTTTGGGGGGTTTTTTTTACCCTTTTTTCTTCATGGACTTACTACCTCATTAACAAATGTCTCAAAACAGAGTCTGTAAAGATGTGTTTCACTTTCTGAGAAAGCTCATCTTAGAATGTCATTTGAAACTCTCTTCACTAACTGGTGTCCTTGGACTTCCCTCTCCAGATGAAAACATGAAAAGATGTTCACAATTAATTTTGATGGCAAACGTTTTCTTAATAATGTTTTATTTTAAAATGCTCCCATGGATTAAACAAAGGCAGTATATATGCCTTCTGGGGAGAAAAAAGACTTCTTTATAAACTAGACTATTTAAAACTCAAAATGTAATGAGAAGTAAAAAAACCTCAGTGATATTTGACAGACAAGAACACTGTACTGATAAGCACAGCTTATTTGTTCAGTGCTGGCATTAAAGCAGGATGCAGTGAGTAGAAGGGAAAATGCCATTTGTATTAGAAAACCCACTGTATTTTAATTAAAAAAGTGATTTATATGGATCAGATTTATCTGTATTTTCACTATCTGGCAGAAGTAAAAAGAGCCTCATAAACTTACAGTTGCTTCAAGCAATAGGGGTCAAGCAATGCATCATTTTACCATGTATTCGCTTTAAAACAAGTTGGGGACCGACTGAATATTTTGCCTGGGAGTTCCAAGAGGAAAATTGTTGCACTCCAATCTACTCCTTGCAAATACGTTAATAGCAGTTGTCTTGGAGACCATGAAGTTATTACTACTCCGTAGGACCAGTAGCAATGGTCTCTTTGGAGGTCTGTGCCTTTCAAA
Organism: Rhinoptilus africanus; assembly: GCA_013400135.1. Taxonomy (NCBI): domain Eukaryota; kingdom Metazoa; phylum Chordata; class Aves; order Charadriiformes; family Glareolidae; genus Rhinoptilus; species Rhinoptilus africanus. Next base: position 85,476 of record VXBO01010991.1, on the reverse strand, counting down.
GGGAGATGCATTTGGTAATTTATGCCCGGAGTTAAGGTTGACTGCAGTTCATGGGAACCACCACCATTTTCAATAAGTTATAGATCAAGCAGTTATTGAGTAAGGATTGCAAGACTAAACTTGCGATAAATTCACTCCCCTGGGAATCACCTGGCACCAAATAGCAGGCCTCACATTTAATCAAGTTATCAGAGAAGCTGAGTTACATGAAACTCTGTTTTACTGAGTATCAGTTCAGTGACTATTTGTTAGACATCCAAAATGTACAAATCTTAAAGAATATTTTTATACCTAGAAACTTTTTTTAACCCGCTCAATGCCTAAGATGTAATACTTTGAGATAGTGCATCTTACAGCTCTCAGAAGTCTTAGGGATTTTAGTCTTACCATAAAAAAAAAAAAAAAATGGGGGGGAGAAGAAGCTGTTTTCCTATGGAGGAAAATAGATCAACATTTAAAGATGTGCCACTAAAATACACCTCTAGGTGTATCACTTCGGACAAAGAACTATTTATTCCTTAACTCATAAAGCAGCTACTTATTTTCTAGAATCTTACACATTTACATTACAGGGATGTACAGGGATACATATACTGTTGCCTTTTTATGATGTCTCTTCATCTTTTTCCACCTTCCAGTCCATATTCCAGAAAAAACGTCCTCATTCCTTCCACAGTAACATCTGCCCAACTGAGTGTAAAATGAACCCTTTTTTTTGTCATTTTGTGGCATCTGAAGTTTTACTTCCCTCCATCACAAGACTTAAAGGCACCATATTCTACAAACTAACACATTTAGATTCAGCGAAACTCTATGTTACTGCACGCTAATGTAATAATGAGAAATGTAATTAAAGTCACTGCTATAATAGCATCTTATCGGAATGCACAATGAAGATAAACTTGCTTATTCCAGAGACAGAGGGCTTATTGCATAGGAAGCAGTTTGTTCTGATGGATTCTTTGATCTACAACCGGTATCTTTGTTAACTGGAGGGGTGGGGAAGGGCTTGGTATATATTGCCACATTTTCTTTCAGCTGCCAAGGGAAGAATAATTAAAAATAAGGGGGGCTTTGGGATCAAAGACGTGGAAAAAGTTACGCTGCCTAGTGAACAGGCTGAGGGAAAAAGTTCTTAAAAAGATCTTCATTAGTAAATATTTAGAAGGCACAGATGCTGAATAAACACCTCATTTAGCTACAGACTTCAGCAGAACAATTACCGTATGAAAAAAATTCAAAAGACTCAAAAGAAAAATAAAACTAGGTTGGTGGCAAGTATGTAAACTGTGTATGGAAATACCACAACTATGCAGGAGGTATCAGGTTTTCTTCATAAAGGGCAAGAAATTACTCTGACTCATCTCCCCATATTTTGTACACAAATGAGAATGGATGGCAACTGGGAGCCTCAGAGACATTTCAGAAGCCAGTCCCTGGGAACGGGGTGAGATAGTTTCAGGATACTGGCCCTTGGCACTGTGTATCTCAAAGTGGGACGCTCAACTAGCTCCAGTCTCTTCCAAAGGAGGCACTAACAAGCACAGGGAAATAAAGAAGAAAAGGGGTGATTTCTTTTTTCTCCTTAAGGCTTGCCAAAGCTAGAGCACAGCATTAATAGTTTATTCCAAATACTTAAACACTCCGTGCATGGGTCGTGTTTGCAGAGTCCAAGTGGAAATGACTCAGCATGCAAAAAAGAAAAAAGAGCAGGCTGCCCTGTTGTAATTCACATAATTAAAATATTCTGCCCAAATGCATTACATCTCCCCCCACACATCAAAGGCTTGTGTTTCCTCAAACTCTCCATTTACATTTAGGGAAGCCAGAGTTCTGAAGCTCTTACAAGGAGAAAATACGATGTGGCCTGGGCATCTCTGCCTTGGTGTGGGTAACAAATCACAACACTGTGCAAAATACCAGGTCCCGGGCAAAGATGCCTTATATTTAATATATTCTGCAGCAGTGGCACGACTCAGTTCCCCTTTCCTGTACTTAGGGCACTATGTCTAATTTAGTTTCTATGGTAGCCTGTATTGGGGTGTGCCTCCAACAGGGCATCTAGGTCCTTTAACAATCTAGACCACCGGCAGCCCAGCTGTGAAGGAAAACTAAGTAGCACATGTTAAGGAATAGGCACAGGAGTTTATGTACTACCTGTCAGATTTTAAAGGCTTCCTGGGGGAGAGTGATTTTGGGTTTACTTGGTTTTTGAAGGTTGTGTAGGGAAGTCCTTGGAAATAGAGGGTTTCCCAGAAGGGTGGCACTTCTGACATGAAATGGGGCAAGGGCCTGCTGTGCTGCTGCTGGTATTTGGATAGGGCTACCCTCTTCTCTTGCGGAGTGAGATAGAATTGATGAAGAATATCTTCATCAGCATGCGTGAGGTATTTGCTCTTGCCTAGCAGCCTCCAGGTGGTGGAGAATCCAGGTTGAGAGGTTGCAGCTTAGGGAAATAAGGACTCAGAGATCCTGATGTGGGAAGAGCAGCAGCAGCAGATGTGGGTTTTAATCCAGCAATGAGAGTTACAGTCATTGCAGAGGTCCACTGAAAGCAAATAGGAGCCATCAGTAATTATTTTCTCAGCTGCCTGCACTACAACTAACAGGTAGTGGAGTGGGTGCAGCCTTGTGGGGCTTTGCTGGGAAAAGAGATGGATAGGGAAGATGAGGGGCAGGCACTTAGTGCTTGTTGTACCCTCTTGGATCAGGTCCAGGAGGTCAGCTGATGTGAGCAAGGAGAAAGATCAAAAGCCTTAGAAGAAAAGCTGGATGCTGCTTTCCCCTTCATAGCCCAGTTAGCTGGGCCTAGACTGGAGAGGTACCAGGTCAAGGATCCTAAGAACATGAAAACAGTGAGGGCAGGGGCCAGAGTGCAGTGGTGATACAATCCGTCTCTAGATGTCTGGTCAGATCTTTGCCTTGGCTTAGAGGACTTTGTTCTGGCTGACTATGTGATGGACAGTGTCAGGAGTCTGGTGGGGGCAGCCACTCCATGAGCCACTCCATGGAGTCTGTCACCTGGTTCATAATCCCCTTGGCTGCAGCAACTTCTCTCTTCAAGTTTCTTTAATATTATTTGGTACTTCCAGTGGGTTGGTGCCATTTACTGGGGTATTGTGCTGTGTATCTTGTGAAGACAAGACTCATGACTGACTGCTATGAACAACTACTGCACAGCGGCTCTTCAGGGGATGAAGAAATGAGATCATGCAGTGAGCATATTTTGGAAAAATTTCCTTGCTTAGCTCGTTTTCTTTTCCCATGATACTCCCAATCTAGTTTTCTCTAGCAGAAGTAACTGATCATTCTGTTGCTTTTAGTCTTATGCTACAAAACAATGGTTTCTGAATTAATTCGGCCTTAATGAAGAGCTAGGGGATGGATCTCATTTCCACAATATGACTGTATAATCCCCTTCTGGTAAAGTTTTGGTGGCAGTCAGAACAGTTTTCCCAGTCTGCCTTAGCCCCTCAGTTGAAAGTTGTTGAGCATAAGAGTAGGTGGTTGGTCACAGCAGGTGATTCTCACAGCGTAAGGTAGGAAGGCTCTTCATGGGCAAGAATGGGAGTGTGCAGTGTGTGTGTCAGCTCCATGATGGTCTTCAGATGATGAAGACAGGGCTACTATCAGTAGGGACTGTCCTACCTTCCCTGGCTGTGCCTTCTTGTGTGTACCCCACCTGGAGTACTACGTCCAGGTTTGAAGTCCTCAACACAAGGACATGGATCTGTTGCAGCAGGTCCAGTGAAAAGCCACGAAGATGATCAGGGCTGGAGCACCTCTCCTATGAAGACAGGCTGAGACAGTTGAGGTTGATCAGCTTGGGGAAGAGAAGGCTCCAGGGAGACCTTCTATCAGCCTTCCAGCACCTAAAGGGAACCTACAGGAAAGATGGGGAGGGACTCTTTATCAGGGAGTGGAGCGATAGGACGAGGGGTAAATGTTTTAAACTAAAAAAGGAGAGATTTATATTAGATATTAGAAAGAAATTCTTTACTGTGAGGGTGGTGAGACACTGGAACAGGTTGCCCAGGGAAGCTGTGGATGCCCCATCCCTGGAGGTGTTTAAGGCCAGGCTGGATGGGGTTTGAGCAGCCTGGTCTAGTGGGAGGTGTCCCTGCCCATGGCAGGGGGGTGGAACTAGATGATCTTTAAGGTCCCTTCCAACCCAAATTATTCTATGATTCTATGATTCTTGTATCTTCCCTTGTAGGAGAGTGAGCACCAGACCATCTTCTGAGGAAGGTAGGAAGAAGGGACTGCTGTGTTACCACAGCAACATAAAGGTTAGAGCAAAATGGAGTGGAGGGGTTCTGGGTCCTCCTTACCTTAAAGAAATTTGATTTGTGGTACCTCCTTTCTGAAATAGCCACCAAGCTATGGAAAGGTCCAGCATGGGGTCACTGAACTCTTGTTGAAATTGGGCTGCTGTTTGGCATAGAGTGCAGGACTCTTGAGCACACAGACTACGTGGAGAGGTACACAGCCTCCTTTTTCACAGAGGAATGTGTCTGAGAATGGTAAGTCTTGGTTCTTGTCCATGTGCTGGGAACTGCTTCACAACACTTGCCTGACAAGCTATTGAATAAAATACCTCCGCACCACTGGAAGCAAGACTGAGGACTGCTTACCCAAGGGGATATTTAAACTTTTCACTGGAAAAGATTTAAACTTTTCATTGGACATATTTTGTCAGCAATGATTTTATTACTCAGTGGCTATTAATCATGTGTCTCACTGTGGCATTCATATTTCAAGTCATTAGCCTTTTATTTTCTAGCAAAAATGTAGTAGATCTGTAAGAGTGACTGTTCCCTGCTGTTGAGAAAGCCATGGCATCATAAAACTTGAGCAGTCTTGCACTAATGTAATCAATTTCCTAAATGACATCTATATTTGAAATACTGTGTGCACGTATAATGCCTCACAACAGAAACCAAAATACTGGTAGCACTACCATGTTGTGGCTCTGCTCCAGCATTTGCTGAATTTCTGGTGTGAAACAACTTCTATGCTGCAAACCCGTCTTTCACGTGAAGGTCTGTTCCCTCTGACTTAGTGGCGCTTATCAAACCGAAATGGTGTGTTGCCACATAACATTTTGATGTCAGGGATGCATCTTTTTTTTTTTTTTTTAATTACACTAGCTGTTTGGTAAGAAAGATAATGTTTGCCACTGACTTTATATCCAGTGAATGTTTCCTATAAGCTCTTTTTGCTGCAGTAAGCAAAGCCCTGGGAAATGCGAGCCAAGTTATTTTGAAGTTCTTTAGTGTCCTACTGTCTACAAAGGCAACAGCCATCTTAGATGCATTGCTCATTTTGATCTGTTCTCTTCTTTGAGAATAAAGAATTAATTTTTAGAGNTTGTAGTGAGGGGCCCAAAATTGAACGCAGTACTCGAGGTGGGGCCTCACCAGTGCTGAGTACAGGGGGATGATCACTTCCCTAGTCCGGCTCACCACACTATTCCTGATACAGGCCAGGATGCTTTTGGCCTTCTTGCCCACCTGGGCACACTGCCAGCTGTCCACCAGCCTGTCTAGAAGGGCTGTATGGGATTCATCTGTGAGGGAGTATAAATACAGATTAAATTAGGGGCAAAATGTTTACAAGCCTGCAGAAGAAACATGGAAAAAATGAACCTTTTGCAGAGTTAGGAATGTGAGTTTCCTAAGAAGCTTTTAGGGTCCTTGTAAATTATTATTATCTAGGCACAGCTGAGAACGGCCACCTACACGCTTGCTGATTTTTCCTAATTCTTAAGTATCTGAACGAGCACAGTAGTGGCTTTACAAATGACCCACTCCACAGATGTTTTCCCCCAAAATTTTGCTCGATGGAAAAAATAAAAGCTCTTGCACATTGCTCAAACTTGTGCAACTATATTTGTGCACTGGATTTGAACTTAGTAGCAAAGATGGTATTCTCCCCAAGGTAATCACTGTGCATAATAAAACTTCTTTAAAGCGGGGAATGTAATTGCTTGGTGTTGACTGCACACCTACAGAGCTATATGCATAATGCTTACATTAATAGAGAATATCTTAGGAGGAAAGGAGCTAAAATCCCAGGATTTTTAGTGCAGCCTGCAGGCAGGGCAATTGGGGTCCTAGATAATCAACAAAATCACTTCATACTCCCCTGTGAATGTTTGCTCTTCTAACATATTAAAATCTTTTGCCCTACCACTGGAAATTTCAGCAGGGGTTTTTTGAGGGTAAATAAATTATCGTGCCCATCTTCGCGATTAGGGCTAGACTGATGTACTGTATAATCTTGAGTAAATCAGAAGTAGCCAGGAATAGAAAGAATGCTTCATTATTTTACAACCCAGAGAAATCAGTTCATGTAAAATTAGATTGCCTTAAACATGCAGGTCTGTTCAAGCCACTGCTGAAATTCCTTCATGATGGGGGAGGGTGAACGCAGCAAGGCCAACCTTCCCTCACTACTTTCTCGGAAACTGCTTCAGTATCAGAGGCAGAGCGTCCATGGGTTCATGGAATGGAGCGGTCCTTGCACCGCATTTTCCTTCCTTCAGTTTTCTCAGTGCAAGATGCAACCACGTTCTCCTTCCTTTGAATGAATGTTCAGGTGCAATTAATTTCTAGGGTACCTGAGCAGTGACCCTGTATTTGGGATTTTAACAGGATCCTCTTCTATTGTCTGCAGAAGGCAATGTCCAGGATATGAAGTTAGTTAACATGAGGCTTAGGAAGGCACTGGCAAGTATGTGAAAGACAAACACCACACATGTAGACAAAATGGTGAATAACATCGCCACTCTGCAGTATTTCTGCAGGGTCTGACAAAACACAGCATTCCTTATTCCTTGTTTGCCACTTAAAGATGAATGGCTCTGGTAAGTCGTCTAGCTGTATTTATTCATTTTGGTAAACAGTTTTTCCCAGTAATTAATTCAATAAGTGAACTGAAAAGGCTCAGATTTATTTTTTCCATGCGATCACTTGCACTATATGTGGATATGAGCGTAAGAATTACAGAAGTATCATGGAAGTTGAGGCAATGCACTACAGTGTGAGTAGTGCACAGAGAAGTTGCTTAAATCTAATATATTCTTGCGTATCAACCATTCTTTTTTTCTAGCTTTCTAGCAAATACTGGAATGATATTGCTTGCTGTCTCCTTTTTGAGACTAATTGGTCCTTTTTGTAGTCCCATTGCAGTACTCCTGCAGAAAACTGGGTATTTTTCTTCTGCTCCTGTTCTCGTGAAGCATTTTATTGAGCACATAAATTGTCAAGAATAGTAAAATTAGACATAACATCAGAAAACATTTTTGTGAGACCAGAATTTTATCGTTTGATTAAAAAAAAGTAAACTTTGCTCTAACCTCATCTGTGCTTAAGCTCTCATTATCACGAAACCTTCTACCAGGCAGAAACTAGCCAGACTTGTAAAACTACCAAAGAGCTGACACAGTTGACAGTTGAGCTGATACCGTTTCCAAAACTTATGACACCGTTTCCAAAACTTATGACTTGGCTTAAAGACTGGAAGATGGCCATGGATATGGCTTTGGTTTTTTGTTTTTTTGGCAACAAGATACGAAAGTTATCAGCAGTTCTGCTGTTGAGCCCTTAAATGGCATCGGGCCTAGCCAGCCAAAAAGAGTTAGAAATTCCTTGTGGTTTTGACCTAGTTCCTGGTTTGACAGCAGATGATTGAGAGTTTGCAGCAGGGCAGTTTATGACAGCCTGTGCAACTGAGGTTGTAATTTGGCTACAGGATGAAGCCTGCCCTTGACATGATTAGCTAAACCTTTCTCTACTCTACAAAGATAGGAAGATAAAGATTTGTCCCACATGTGGAAGACTGCTTTCCAAAGACCACGCAAAGTGAATTTGCCAAAACTGTTTGCAGAATTCAATGATTCTTCATCATCCTGTGGTTCAAACAGCTCTTCTGATCTCCAGTCCAAAAGCTGACACTCAATATTTCCCTTTGTTTCATAACGGCATCTTTAAACAGCTTCAGAATAACCCCAGATGAAACATTAGTGCATGGCAAAAACCAGATGGGAATTCCAGAGTTAATGTCACCTCATTCTTAAAGAGTATTGTAGAGAACATGCCAGCAACAAAGGCTTGGATTCAGTCTAGATATTGAAGTTCACTCTGCTAAAACAACAAACTGATGAAAGTTCAAAGGAGGAAAGTGATCTTGACAGCAGAACATGAAGAGACAAGGAAGGCAGAGCCAGACTGATGCAAAGGCATGGACCCGAGAAGGAGTTAAGGTCATGTAGGTGAGAAGGCTCACCTGTGGATAAGCCATTTTGGAAGGATGTTTGTCTGGTCTGCAGCTGTTCCTTGAATACTAAGTGGACATGTAAAAAGCGACTGCGAGTATCAGCAAGTTATTTATATAATTTGCTGCTTGCACGGGGGTGCTGGAAAGACTGGTAGAGGAAATGCAGACAAACGATAACCGCCCGCAGCCTGTTAGAGAGCTTATGACTGAATACTGCTCACCGATGGTAGGCCGTGTCCTTTGAAAAGGTATGAGAATTAGGAGGCCGTAATGCAATACCTGGGAGCTGCAGGAAGTCCGAAGAGGAGTACTCCCTGCTAGCGTGGCTTTCCTCAAGAGTAGCTGGAAGCATTTCCCCTGGGCCTGGTGAACTGCCGTAATAATGCTTACGTTGCAGTTGGCCAACCCTCCCAGCTGACCCACACCCTGTGCTGCTGCAGCTTGCTGGCTGCTCTTTGCCTCAAGGAAATCAGATTATTTCTAATAACTGCAGTCATGCATTTACAGCGCACTGCAGAGCTACTGCTGACCTGGCTGCTGGTCTGAAACGGGCCAGTTTAATCTCTTTCTTTCAAAATGGGTGTCCTACATTTGTCAGGTACGGAGTGCTATTTCCAGTGGATTCCACATCCAGCAAGAGTTCACCTCCTTCTACAGAAAGGGAGACACGGAAAACACTGCTTTTGCAAAAAAAGATCTACCCTTTGCACTAACGTGCACATATTTAATGTGCTTTGTGGCTGTGTGTGTTTATCTATGTAATATAAGAATGCGTGAGAGAAACAGACAACTTACAGACTGATTCACTGTTACCTGCAGAAGCGTTACTGCTACTTACAAGACTGCGCCCAGCAAGCAGGACTGGAAAAGTTTCTTTTTTTTTTTTTTTTTTTACACCAGGGAAATATCTAATTATGTCATTAGGGCAGTTGAACAGATCGATGAATAGTACGAAGAAAAATGGATTAAAAAATATCCAGGAAAATGCAGCTAGTTCTTTCTTTTCTGACGGATCTATTAAATGAAATCATATTCCAGTGCACCCCTCTCAGCTATGATCTCACAACTATTACTTAAGCTAGGTCATATAAAAATACCATCTCTTTTTTCCAGTGAGAAACAAAGGCTTGTCTGTAGCTTCTCCCCTGAGCCTAGATGACCCCTTGGGCTAGTGTGCTCGAGCCTCCCTTACGTGCTGTTGGCTAACGCAACAGGCACGCCATGGTAGCATCCAATTCTTAACCTCTGAATCCCTATCCCAAAGCGGTAGATAACTTATGGTTCGGCTGCCAGGGTGCAGCCTTCAACGATGCTGGAACACTTCTTTAATTCATGCCCCTTGAGCTGTAACAGACATGCCACTGCATCCCTAAGAAACATACACGGACCATAAATAAGGTTAGATGTTATTTTAAGTAATAAACACTGAGATACAGAAACTTCATTGCAGCCTTCTGTCTTTGCCTGTCTCTCCATTTCGACTATTTTTAGTTTACAGTCAGCATCACGGCTGTGAACTCAAGGAACACTTAGACAACAGGTACATAAATAATTATGGATAGGTCTCCAGAGCCTTAAACATTAGCAGAGGATTCAAGTTAAATACTGGCTGGGACTATTCAATGGCTTGGAGACATTTCTGTGCTTATACATGTTAATACAATTTCATTCCCCATGGTGAAAAACTAACGTGGACTCCTCTGCATTGGTGGCAGTGGTGGAAAGGTCTGCACAGAAGCTCTGAGAGTTGTAAATTGATGTATTACCGAGCATAATTCTGCAGAATGAACTGGAGCTGTCTTCTATGTTTGGCTGCTTATGGTTCATAGCAGCGATCTCTGAGCACTTTGTATAGATTAAAACTGATTAAAGCTGTGTTATTACTCATTTAAGAATTACCCTGCTTTGTGATAACGCTGCAGTGTCACTGAAACCAGTTAGGGATATTGAGTTAACTGCTAGAGTTGGCACAGAAAACATACTTCCCATTTCTTACCTTAGAAAACTGTCCTAGCCTCCAAGTGACAACTCATTCTTCAAGCTTCTGGCGAATTCACAGCTGTCAAAAGGCAAAGTCCTTTTGCCACTGCACCCTGTACCTGCTGGACCCCTCACTGACTCATTTGGAATCACTGAAACAGCAGAAAACTGTCTTAGAAGAAAAAGGAAAAAACCCCCCAAAAAGTGGAAGATGGCATCCTGCCATTCTAGTGAGCTGGACTGGCTCGAGGGAGACTCCAGGCACGCCAGAACAGGTGCAGAGGGAGCAGGAACGCTCCTCTTTGTGGCTTTGTGCGATGACACTGACACAGCTGCTTCTGAAAAGGTACCTGGGAGAATCTTCCAGTGATTCGGGGATGGCTGCACAACAGTCGAGGTGTGTTGGGCCTGAAGGCGCACAGAAGAGAGGAGCGCTCTCAAGAAATCAGTCACCTGATACCTTAAGAAAGTGTAGTGAATATATACTAAACATACAGTAAATATCCCAAAAAGAAGGACTGGAACACAGTCGTTCCTCATCCTCGAGTAAGTGCCATGATAAATGAGGCAGAGTTACGTTTCACTGCTGCGCTTTATGCACATCAGTGCACGGTGGAACGACTTAGATAGAAAGCAGGTAGAGAACAGCCCCTGGGGTATATGGGTTTGATCTCCCTCCCGTGTGGGAATCTGCTCTTGATCTCCCATTTGTTAGATACAGATTTGAGTCGGTAGACTAAAACCAGGTTCCTGCTCTGCTAAGGGAAAGCTTAGACGCGTTTTCTGAAAGGCTTCTACTCCTTCCTACCTTCAGAAACGGGTCCCGGGCTGCACAGTGAGCAGAGAGAGACCTCCCCGCACGCTGAGCCGACTGATGTTAGACAGCTCTGACTAAAGCCAGCAGGTTGGCCTGCGACGGGTAGTATTTCAGGCAGGTACAAGGTGCCTCGTTCAGGATTCTGGATTCCAATAACCTTAAATGTAGGCACTCGGGAACCTGACGCTTAACTTCTGAAGTCACATATTGGGTCCGGTCCAAAACCTCTGTCACCTGATGTGATCTTCGTGGGAAAATCAAGATACGTGATTGCAAACTTCCCATTGGTTCAGACAGCTACACAGAAAAGTAATGGTACTAAATTAAATAAACTTGGAAATAAACTGTGTAACTAGTAGGCATCTACAAATTTATGCATTGAACAAGAACAGTTAAGTCTTCCTTTTAAGGTAAAAGCTTGGGGAAAATGAGGACAAGAATGACTGTCAGGATATAGATTTCATACAAAGACAAGCCACCTCTGATCTCTGACAGCTACAGTTTTCTATTAGATGTGCTCCTAATTTTTAAAGGATCTGGTTTCTGGCAATTCTAAATGAGTTACGTTTCCCATCACTCTACCCCTGACATTTCTATCAAACTTTTAGGCTAGTGTAAAATATAAAGTGTCAACTGCTGCTTGTGTAATTAATACTGTAATTTGTGGTCTCTGCCATGTGGTCGTCTCTTATTTAAATAATTTATAGCCATTGCGTAGCTGCTTTTCAAAATTATCTGATTATCCTTCACATTTGCTTAATAGTTTTCAGTGCGTACTTGTCATTGTGCTCCCTTTTCTCTGCATTCAGTAAATATTTGGGTTAAGTTAATGTTGACTGACGTATTGATATAGGCCTCAAGACACAAGTGGACTTAAGACCTCTGACCCAAAACTGAAATGTGCCCAAAACTTTTGCTTTGCTGGGGCCTGACCTGAAGATATCCAAAAGCCATGGACTTAAAAATCTTAAGTTTTTCAGGTGTACTGAATTTCACCGGGGACAGGCTCTTATGCATTTTAGTTCTGACAGAGAAAAGACACTTTTTGACAATCTTTTATTTGCTCCTTATTGGGCTCCCCATAGCAGGGGCATCTTTGCTGCAAGAGAGTGACGTTTACAGGTACCTGCCCCACACATGTTTAAAGGGATGCTGATACCTGACTGCGAGCCAAAACCTAAATCCAGGCACGAGTCTAATCTTCCGCTAGAGTACGTGCCTGGTGGAGTCCCGGTCTCCTGTGACAGCCTGCGTGTCTTGTAGCTCTTTATCTGCGAATACAAGGACTTGAGTACGCTACCCGGAAGACTTCTGATCACTACTCGAGTGACAAAAGGCAAAGCCAACCATCCTTCTCAGCTAATGTAACTCTGCTGGCTCTGCTTCAGAGAAAGCAGTTCAACAAGTGCAGGTAACTGTTCCAGACCTGAGATCCTTCCACACAGAGAAAAACACTTCTCAGAAAAGCAACCGCTAATGCTTCAATCCCACAACACACTATGGCAGACTTGGAACTCAATTTTTTTTAACTATGATCTGCTGAAAGATAGGGATAGTGCCATATCTGCATCACTGAACTGTCCAAACATCCCTTTGACGTGACGTGCAGAAGCGTTGAGGAATTCTTTCACCTTTTCTTAAGATGTGGGCTTGGATGTGGGCTTCAACCATAGATAAACTGAATCTGTGTCTCTAACACCCTCTTGGAATGTGTTGACCATTTGTCTGATTTTAACTTTATCTGATAAAGGAGGATACACTGCCTCTCTTTAATCCTTTGTCTCATTTAGACCATATCCAAACGTCCATTTTCTGAACAGAAGGCAAATCAATCAAGTTGCCTTTGTCATACAACACACTGATTCCCAAATCAGACCCATGCACAAAAAATAATGTCCTCTAGGAAAAGCAGTCCTTACATAAGCAATATTCTCTCATAGCACATGTACAAAATGTGGGAACAAGTCAGAAAGGCTACTTTTGTCTCTTATATTCTTCATACCTGGCTTTCTAACTCTGAGAAGTGAGCTTCCGTTGGAACTTGGTTTGTATCACCTCCCACATCTTTGTGGAAGATTCCATTGCTCCTTCATGCAGTTCAGAATTGGAGCCTGTAGATTTCGTTGCAGATTTCGGTGACCAGGGCTGAAAGAATAACTGATACCAGTAGCCTGTTACTCTCTTCACGGACCGGCACAGAAAGAAGATGCCATATGACTTGCCAAAGGATTTTGTAGAGGTAAATAACAACTGAGAAACACTGAAAAAGGGATCCTGTATTCCAGCCCAGACTCTGAATATCACTGTATGTCTAAAACAGTGCCAACTTGCTTTTGCCAGTTTCTGTCCTAACGCTATCCTTGTGGAAGGCTTGGCTTAGTAAGACTCTTCAGCTTCTCCTTCCCTCATTAGCAACACTTTCTTTTTCCCATCCTTAACTCATCTGTCTCTTTCCCCATTCCCTTGCTCCAGTCTCTTTGTCGAGAACCACCTCCATTCCTCATGCAGTCTCAATACTTCCCATCCTCCATTTCACCCTCCGGCTTTCAATCTCGGCCCCACATCAGTCTTCTTTTCCGCTGCTCCCCATTCATTCTCCTTCTGTCCCAGTTCAGCGTTTATCTCCACTGCAACGGAACGTGTCATGCTACACCGATACAAGGAAACTACATTGTGCCAGGTGTCCCACAGCTGTCTACCACTGCTCTCAAAATATTTTTGGGCACGCTGTGGCAGTCAGTACAGGTCAAGAACTATCTCCACCAGACAGGTTAGATGTAGCAAGCCTGCTTTGAAAGGCACCTGAGAAGGGAGATGTCGGCATACAGATGTGACCAGTGCCATGCTTATCAACCTCAGGGACAAAGAGCAGACTCTGGACTATGAAGACGTGTAGTGACCTTTATCCAGTTGGTGTCCAGTCACAAGTGGTGTCCCCCAGGGATCGGTGCTGGGGCCGGTTCTCTTTAATATCTNGACTGAGGGAACTGGGGTTGTTTAGCCTGGAGAAGAGGAGGCTGAGGGGAGACCACATCACCCTCTACAACTACCTGAAAGGAGGGTGTAGAGAGATGGGGGCTGACCTCTTCTCCCTGGTGACAAGGGATAGGACAAGAGGAAACGGGTTCAAGTTATGTCAGGGCAGGTTTAGATTAGATATCAGGAAACATTTTTTCACTGAAAGGGTTATTAAACATTGGAATAGGCTGCCCAGGGAGGTGGTGGATTCACCATCCCTGGAGGTGTTTAAGAAAAGGGTAGATGAGGTGCTTAGGGACATGGTTTAGAAGTGGTTTTTGTCAGGGCAGGTTAATGGTTGGACTTGATGATCTTAAAGGTCCCTTCCAACCTCACCGATTCTATGATACTATGCTTCTATCTAGGGCTCAAATCCACTGAAAGCATAAGAGAATTCCCTGCCAACAGATTCTAGCATCCAACCCCACAAAGCTCAAAGACGGTAAATGTAGCTTGACTTCTGCATCTCCAAGGTGGAAGATATCAAGTATTTTGTTGGATTAACATATGCACAGTTGCTAAAAGAGATTTCTCATTAAGGAGAGAGTTACTGGAGAGTTTATCTACAAAATTCTGAAAAAACTTTGTAGAAAATGCTCAGATTAATTAAAAAAAATAATTCTACATTTAGCACATCCCTTTCAAGCTTTGGCATCCAATTCAAAAGCAGAAGTTTTTTAAAGATGTCACCAGGTGTTTACTTATCTTCAGAAAATAATGCATGACCTAAGCCTCATCATTGAAAAAGGTTAAAATTTTGGTTGAAATTTCAAATAAGCTCAATTTTAAGGTGAGACAGGAGGAATCTGCTTTTGAGAATTGGTTGGCAATTTTAATTAATTATAGGCAGAGGTATCATTGTCCAGGTTTGATCAGGGAAATTCACTTTACGAAAACAGAGAAGCTGGTGTTTTATTCTAGCAATGGCAACAAGGAGTCACGTGACGGATTCTGCAGAAGTGAGAGAGATGTATGTGGACGAGGCGAGAGAACAGAGCCTGCAAAATCAAACTGAAGATACTTTTTAAGAATTTATTCCAACACTTCAATTTATTGAAAACTGAGGTAACCCTAACAGGAGCCAAACTCAACTCAGTATTGCAGAAGGAGTAAGAAAAAATCACCAGTGAAAACATACGTGAAAGTACAACCATATACCGTTCAGTCTTGAAATCTGTTCAAATTTGTACATATTTACGAAAGAAAGATTGGCTTAGTTTATTGGCAACCCACAACTGTTTTGAAAGCACTATTGCAATCTGTGTACTGTAATGGAGCACAACACTCCTAAGAAAGACTCAAGACCTCTTCCTCCCTCTCTGATTTCATTTGAAGCACAACATCAAATTGGCACTGCTAATGCGCAGGCCCCCAGTGTACATTGGGCCTCGTTTTTGTATGCTCTGAATTTGCTTTCCATACCTTTTCCACTACAGATTTGTAGATGCCAAGGACTCCTAGCCCTGAGCATGCAGTATTAATTAGTACATATGAACAAAACATACTTATAAAGGACAACGTTTTTAAATGAAATGTGCTTTCTCTTGGACCTTCTACAGCCTGGAGACGATCTGCAGTTTGATCTCAGGCAAACCGTTTCAGCTTCAAACAAAAACATTTGGAATGTCAAGAGACTACTGGAAGTTCTTAGAACAGCCTTATGAACATTACTGTTGTAACTCAGTAAAACCCATTAATGTTTCCCATAACACTGGATCTAAACGTGCATCACCACAAACCATGACTGGTAATTCCAAGCTGCAATATGCCCATATATTTCCAGATACTACAGAAACAAATGGTTGTGATCATTCACAACACAATATTGCACAATGTGGAATATAATACCTCTTTTTAATATGTGTAAGGAAATTGAAAAGAGACAAAAGCAGATATATTTATTTGAGTGAATTTATAAGACAATTTAAAGCTACTATTTAATAAAATAAAATCCTGATTACCAGATAAGAAAATATTTTGGAAATGCTTTCTTGTTTCAAAACATTGTACAAATTCCGTGCTGACAATCTTAAAAAAGACATACATGCTGCAAAAATGAAACATACAACAGGAGCAACGAAGAATTACCTCAGCTTTCATCACCACTTCACTTGATTGAAACTGTTCTCATGTTCCATTAAGTATAATAATATATTTGGAAAATGTAAATAACCTAATTACATTTTCTTGTTTCAAGCTGCCAGGCACCAGTCATATATCGCAGTCGTATAAAAAGAAGATCCCTGCCCATCTGCAGCCAGCTCCAAAAGGGAACTAACTTAGAACCTGTGATTAATGAAGAAGAAAATCAGAGGGACGTTGTTAAAAAAAATGAGCATTGGCAAGACACGCATTTAAGTAGTCATGAGCCTCTGCCTTCTCAGCACATTCAGACCCACAACTTAGACCTTAACATTAATAAAAATTTATAGTGTGAAAGTTACTGCTTTATAGTAATTACATTATTAAGTAGGAGATTGTAGTTTGCAAGCAGCACAGTAATTCCATGTATGTCACAAGATGCATAGTCTTCTCTGCAACAAGACTTTGTTCAAGAAAATAGAAATCTGAACACCAATAATTAAGTAAATGACTTCTCAGCGACTTTGGAGAAGAGGACCGTCACATTGTCTTACAGCAATAATATGAACGTGCCAATCTTCAGGCAGGGTAAGGAACCCACACTGTGAAAGCAAGCCCTCTTCCATCTCTGCTAACATTTGCGCTGGGTGCAATATACAACTGGAATTGTACAGAAAGAAAACATTTCCAGTAAAGTTGCCTTAGGATGTTCTCCACTTGCACCCTTCATCACCACTGCACTTCATTATACCTTCTGTTGTTCAGGGCTTGTTTTGAGGAGAAGAAATGCAGATTATAAAAAAGAAAAAAACACGAAAGGGAAAAAAAGAAGGAACTGCATTTGATGGGAGGAAGCGAGCAGAAGCAAGCAGTACTTCTTAAGCTGGCTTTGCTATAAAGAAGTATGTATGGAGCTATACCTTACAGTAACCCAGAAACAGAAACCTCCCTACAGGTCTTAAAGAACATCACATCTTAAGAAGAGACAGTGCCCCAGAGGAGGCGTTAATAGGTGCCCTGAGAATTTCGGAAGGCAAGACACGGTGAAATGGAGTTGAATCAATAAATGATGGTCAGACTTCCTACACAGTGTTTTACAATTGCAGTATTTTTATTAACACATTACAGCAAGAGGACATGCCAAAGTAGTGCTTTGTTTTAGCAGTGTAACCACCTAGTTTTGTCTCTAGTGGGAGTGAAGAGTTTCTCTCCCTTGATACCCCTTCACCTACTCTTCCTGTACCATGCCATGGCAAAAGGCTGACAAGGACACGAAAATCAAAATTTGTATGGAAAGAAGGCTGCGTGTTATCAAAACTGGGTAAAATTCAGGAATACCCTTGGATATTTTATTCTGGATTGACATGTAAGGAATCGCACATGAATATAAACAGTTTTCCTACCTTCAATTTCAGTCCAGTTGACAGCAACTTCTGCTATGGGTATTCCCAAGCGCTGAGCTATATAAAGAAGTTCCACATCAAACGCCCTGAAGAAGAACAGGAAATAGCAAATACAGTCACACTTATTTCCAGAAGAAAGATGGCGGCGCTGTTAATTAAATCCCTAGCCTGATTTAAGGAGGTTAGCGTTCAGTTATGAAGTTGATAACAATGCTCTATAGGTCAGATGCACATGAAATTAATTTCCCTGGCTGAACGGCTCAGAACACAGCCAATATGCAGACAACAATACTTCACTGCGTCCTGGTTTTGAAGGTACAGGTCATGCTGTGTTCAGACCACTGCTCACTTTTCATTCTGCCGTAATCATGATTTAAGCCTTTTAAAAGACCACGCAGTCAAACGTGCAGTGTCACTCTACATCTCCAGTAGTTTCATCAAAGGGGACAACTACCAGCTTTATGCTGATTTGACGGTTTCTCCTTGTGCTTCCTAAATCAAGAATAAAGGCAGCAGCACAGAAGTGAGAAATGATTTATGTTACTGGGCATAACAGAACCTGAACAACAGTCGTACTTTACCCAGTGACCATCTAATGTACAACACAAATACCCTCTTCAGAGACCTGTGGTTTTTTGCTGGCACACTTGTTTGCAGGTTGTGCAGCAAAATGAAGTGGGGAAGCGATCCTACTCTAAGTCAGCTGCCTCTCCCTGCCCAGTTTGTCTAAAATACACTTTAATCCTCTCCGTTCTCTGCACAGAGAATTGGTTGTGTGTTTCATTCTTGCAAGTGCATGCGCAAGTGGGCCTTCTGGATCTGAGACACTGAGGCTTTTGATATCAGAAAAGTGCTTTGGCAACTACAGCTTCTGATGCTCATGTACACATTAGTGTATGAAACTACCAGTAGGTTCTATTGACAAGGGTGAATGCAAATCACAGTTATGAACATTCTGGTGATTTTGGTTAAAGTTCTTTGATTTAAATTTATTGATTGCTGGGTCTTCCCTGTCCCTCCCCCACTTTGTAGTCTTCAAATGCCAGTAGTGGTGCTCTTGTTCCTTAAACGAGTTCTAGTAACTGGACTGGAATTTAACCTAAACAGCCCCCTGCTCCACTCATAAAAAACCTTTTTAAAAATACTACTCTGTACTGGAAAAAACTGTCAATGGCCATCCACATCCAATTTCTACTAGATTCAATACATATTCAAATGCAGAGTTTTTTTTTCCCAGGGAACCAAACCTTGAAGGTTAAGGAATTGTAAAAGTTTCAGCCAAGCTGTTGGTAAGGTTTCCTGTTTGAAGTCAACAGAACAAGATGTTCCAAGCCAGCTTACGTAGGTCTTGAAGATGTGTCTGCAGGGCACTTAAGTACAATTCAACACTAGCCTACATTTTCTCTCAATAACTTCCTAAGTTCAGAATCTCCTTAAATTTTGATTGCTAAGTCCAAGGCAATTTTTTTTTGGAAATTAAAAAAAAAATCTTTTGCCACTGGAGAAATGTATGCAATAAAGAAATAACAACATTCGTTCATGTTTCAAGGGTTGCTTGAGTTCAAGTCATTGGTAGTTCCATTTATCACTACAGAAAGGGTAGAAAGGGACAGATGGGTGAGCAAGAGCAGGCAAACAGACACACTGCAGCAGGTTGCTAGCCAAGCTCAGACACTACTTCCTTCTACTTCAAGCCACCCTCTCCTTTTAAGCAGTACAGTGCATTTCTGCAAAACTAGTAATGGAAGCAAGAATAGAATGCACATTTTGAAATGCGTACTCAGGTATGACAGATACATGTAGGTTCTCACTGAAGCACAGACCCCAGCACGCTGGCTTGCTAGTGAAAGCATTACCTAACTCGCACTGTCCATGTATGTTACAGGAGAGCTATTGATATCACTCTGGGCAGCATTAAAACACGCAAAAGCAACATAAACATAGGTTGTCCACAGAGGCTACAGTTATTGCGTACAGAGAATTTAGAAGCACTTTGTAAATCCAATTTTGATTAGAACACAGGCTTTTTAATTGTCACAAAAAAAGTTACAGAATAAATGTGGTGTTTTTTACCTCAGTGAACTAAATCTGCTCTCCAAGCAGCCTTGCCATTTCGCTGTTTTCTTTAAATGAGGGTTGAATATTACTTTATTAATTATGCCATGGTCTCTTCTACTGAAGTTGTATTATTTAATTTTTTGCTGACATTTTACATTTGTAAGCCAAAACCCCCAAGTATTCACCTTTGAATGAGTCATATGTATTAAGACTAAATCTAATTTTGTAATACTTACTACTTAACTGACTAAAAATCTTAAGAGACATGGAATAATTGTCTGATGAATTATACTGTATGAGCTGCTCTAAAAATATTACTACATAAAGCATTAGCCTAGTGAACTAATAGTTATTTGCCACAATTCCTATGGACAAACGAATGTCAGCATATACATCACCGTACAACAAAATTAAGCAGTTTGGTGAACTACAGTGCTTAACGTAAAAGATTAAAAGCACAGGAATTAATCAGGATGAGCACTAATATTGTTACACGTGGTTGCCATTTGTGTGACAGTGAACATATCCTGAAATTAAAAAAAGCCTATTCAAAGCTAAAAGGAGAAGGACTTTTGCAGTATACTGCTGGGATACCTTTTTTCCTACCCCGCTCCCCACCACCTTTCAGTACACCTCATACACGTACTAGAATCGTTAATTGGGGAAATTTAGATCACGGTGTATCCAATACACCGACAGCATTACACCCATACTACAGATGAGAAGATCCAGATGGTAGAGAAGAACCATGCAGAAGTTTCCACAGGCAGGATTTAAGTGTGGGTGTGTCAGCTGAAGCCTACCCTAGAGGAGATCAAAGCAACACCAGTGGATGAGGTGGTGAGTGCAATACATGTGTTTTGACATGAAGCCATTTGTGACTAGCTCACATCTAACAGAAGTGCTCTTCAAAAAAGCAGGGAATTATTCACACTACGTACTTCACTGGATCCTGCTGCAGAGAGTGAAAGTAGGCGCCCCTGCAGAGGGGCGACACAGCTCAGAAAACCTAAGTTTGGCTCCAGCCTGAATGATCTCAGGCTCCAATCTAAGTACCCAAAGTTAGATGACCAAAAATACATCGTGCAAACAATTTCCCCATCTATTTCTAACAGTGGCTCCATTATGTGTTAACACAAACATGAAGTGTAAAACATAGAAGAGCTTCACCATGTGGCTGTGTTTACACTAAGGAGTATGTTTGGTTACATTACAACTTAAGACGATTCTGCCTAAAATTCAGTTGAACACCGAGTTGGTAGGTGTTTCATTGAATTCAATCCTTTTAAACGGAACCCTTAAAATGCTTCAGCTTATAAAATATCTATCCTGAAAAATTATTCTGTATTTTAAAACTGCACTAGGACTCTTTTTTTGCTGGTCCAATATTAAGTGTTTGAAGTATCAAAATTAGGCCTTCAGTTATACTGCTTTAACTGGAATTTAGGACTTTTCTACAGCCAGGATATGTTGTTCCAGAAAACTCCTAATGGACAGAGAAAATTTGCAATGGCCAAAGAGGCCTAAGAATGAAACAGGATATCAAGAGGGTTAGACTGACAGTACTGCTCTAGCTGCACTGGGGCTTCTGAAAGTCCACATATGTCTGCCAGAAGCAGGATTTTTTACAAGACAAAACAGACATAGCAATAACACCGAAATATTTTTGCGTTGATTAGACATTCATAAACAATTCCTCTTGTGCACAAAACCAGGAAAAAGCAATTAATTCCACCGCTTGTGTTGGTCTTCCATGCCAAAGGAGTGGAAAAAAATAATCCCTGTAGCAATATGAGTGCTTATTTTTCTGGGATTTTTATGTAGACACTCACACTTCGAGATTAGTGGCAAACTGGAGAAACAAACACTAATTTCTTACATTGAGCTTTCAAGTTTTAAATGTGAAACAGCATGGCTTGTTCAGAGCACAGGGCAATTTTGATGGACAAAAGTAATAGCTACAATTTGATCTAATCAGTGATCTGCTGAGTTGTGTACTGTCATTATAAATTGCCACTTTACAAGAGCATGCCAATCAAACCAGGACTAGAATCAGGTTTTGAGTTTTGCATCCTTTCACCAATATTCCAGGTAGGATAGTAACCCCTGCTATGTCTAGTTCTCTGAGGTAAGGAAAGACATTCTGACTGGAAGAAAACTTATGATTTTTTTTTTCTTTTGCAGTCAGAAGAAATCAATGACAAAATTTAGGATAGGAAAATTCTGCCAGTAATACCATTTCATTTTCCAGTTTTTCTCCTGTGCACTAAAATTTAACATAAACAGTTACATTTCTCAGGTCAAGACTGGAGATGCAGAACTGGAGCTTATTTTGGAGTCTGAAAGTGAGTAATTCCAACTGTCTCTATTATGTTTTTAAAATATCCCCTTTAATTTTCTTTTAAGTTTTAATTTAAAAAATGTGCTCCATCCATTTCTGAAAAATAGATTAGCGGTGTAATCAGATTCAGAACCTAAAATGCAAAGCTTATGCTCTCCGTTCAAAAGGTTGCTCTCATTTCAAACTAATGTCAAAACTTTGCTATTTAGAAAGTAAATTTCAAGAACGTTTGGTTTGTATTCGTATATATACTGCCAGCTCTCCAAAGGACGGTTAAACAAAAAAGCCAACGAGAATACTCATAAAAAAAAAAAAGCTAGTTTAGGATGGAAGCATGATTTCTTAGTATCAAATATATAAACATTTTCCAGTTCCTATTAATTTTCAAATGCTTTCTAAACTTTCAGGTTGGATTAAGAAAATATTCTAGGAAATATCTTGGTATCTCTTTAGAAAGTGCTCCATGATCCTTATCGCCATACTCTATGAGTCTATAATGACAGAACAGTATTTTTCCCTGTATGTATCAGTTTGCTCTTAAGATTTCTTATATATAGGCATCTATAAATCAAATTCAGCACAGCAAGAAGAAAACTGCAGTCTCAGTTTTCAAGAATTTTTACCATTAAAGAGGTGATACTCAATTCAGTGTCATCTGGTGCAGAAAGAGCATGAAGAAAGCAGAAAAAAACGAAGGTCTAAGCAATTAGTTTTTTCATTCTTAATGCAAATGATGTTGGGTTATTTCCTTATGATTAAACTAATATTGAAACTGCCAAAGATGCACATAAGATCACAAAGGAAGGTCTTGATGTCCTCCCCTTCTTTTTCATGTGAAAAGTGAATACGGAAACACAAGACTCCATTTTATTGGTGGTGCTGGTGAAACACTGAAAACACTATATGCATTTATTTTTGGGGTCTGATAGCTATTGAAGTATGGAAGCTTAGAAATCTTTCCAAAATCTTTCTAAAAGAACTTATTTTGGGGATCTGTGATAGCTATTTAAGTACGGAACCACAGCAATCTTTCAGCCTGTCCAACCTAGCAGCAGAATAGCTATGTTGTTTACACTGACATATCTATTTCTAGGGTGTAAGATGTTCAGCTTCCAAGTGACTCTGCTCCTAACACTTGCTCTTTGAGTGACGTACGCTATCAGCCTGCCGAGAGACGTAGAAAGAAAACCTGTATCATTTCTTGAATACGTATTGCTCTGCCTTTTGGAGCAGTATTGACAATATCCACTCCACTTCAGGGCAGCCTCCTACTGCCCAGTGCTAATTCAGTGCTCTCTTGTATGCAAAGACACTACTGGATTCCTTTATCCAAAAGGAAGAATTCTCCAGGCTTTTCCTCCAGGAACAACAGGCGCTGCCTATACAGCCCAGAAAATAAGCTGCCTTTGATACAAAATTGCTTCAGTAGTTTGTTTTCTAACCCACTTTCAATATTTACTGAATAGCTTATCCTTTTGATGCAGTGGAGGCACCAGCAACCTGACACAAGTTTTTTCCTACACATTACTATGCTATGAGTCAAATTCACCCTGATGAGCTCCAGTCATCTGCAGAAGAGAGAGCTCCTTCTGTACAAATTGCCCAGAATCCCTTTATAGTCGAGGGCAGAAAACAAGCATTTGTCAGCTGCACTTCATCTGACGTTTTTTAGAGGCCTATATTAGGATAAAATGAATTATATCCTAAAATTGTCCCTTCTTCTATTGTCTAAGAAGGGAGGCTAGATGACATGTGGGTGCACTCTAGACATGATGCAGCAAATCCCGTCCATTCTGTGTGCGTATTTATATTCTAACTGAGCAGTCAGCTTAACAGTTCCGGGCAGGAATTATTAGACAGCCAATTTTATAGCCATTTTATATTAACATAATGAGCAAATATATTACGTATTGCCGTTTAGTCTAAGTATTTATTATGTCCTCACAGAAGAATTCCCTTCGCACTCTAGTACCTCAAAAAATCTGAGCCTGACGAAACTTGAGCGGACGGGACAAGATGCGGCTTCCGCAAAGCCTGAATCGCGTTCATTCTCTTCAACAGCTCACCCCATGCCACTGCTCAGCAGCAGGGAAGCCCTCGACAGACGCAACGACTAGGGTGGTGCCTCTCAGACGGCTTTTATCCTATTAAATGCTGCTTGTTTGTCGAATATTCTCCAGCAGTCTTCTCCATTATTACCAGATCATCTGAGCGCTGACCATACTGAACTGAACTGAACTCTTCTTTCAATACCTAACAGAGCTGCACTTCACTAATGAGGTTTTAAGATTCAAAAACAATCAAATAATTTCTTCAGCTGGCAAATAGCTCCAGTGCAGCAATGCAGAAGTGGTAATAAACCCAG
The DNA here is from genome assembly GCA_013400135.1 of Rhinoptilus africanus. Taxonomy (NCBI): domain Eukaryota; kingdom Metazoa; phylum Chordata; class Aves; order Charadriiformes; family Glareolidae; genus Rhinoptilus; species Rhinoptilus africanus. The sequence goes on along the minus strand of VXBO01010991.1, from coordinate 61,132 downwards.
ATTTCCGAGCTTCTTGTCCAGCATCAAGACAGTGGTTTCTCTGCAAGCCCTTGCTGATGATCTCAATATAAGCGAGTTGTTCTGTGACCCAGTTAGGGATTCCCCCTTATTCCAGGTCAGCATACTGGCTACTATTTCTTCCTCTTGTGTCTTCATACTCACGATATGTACAGAACCTCCATGCCACAACATCTAACCAGTTTTTATTTTCCTTTTTACACACATGCTATGCAATGGAAAGGTATCAGGGGCTTCAAATAAGAAGTTTCCACTATTGGGCTATTTCAGGTTCTTACAACATCACATAACAAAGGAATCCAATGTATGGTTCTATGGGATGAACGTTTGATATCCTTATATAATTTCCAACTGCAACTATCCCAACTGGCTGGATGTTTCACTTACAACCACCTTTTCCTTTAATATACCCACTTTCCCCACATCCTTATTCCTCCCCATCTCCCAGTTTATTTCCAGATCATATAAACTGGGAAAGGGACAGTAGGCTGTTTTGTGCGCTGACATGTTATCTTCCAGTTAGAGATGCTAAATAGCCAGCTGTGAAACTGATAAGCAACCTTTGAATCCTTACTGAAGTTTTTTCTTTAGCAGTGGCAATAATCTGAGTTTGTCTCCTCTAGGAGGGTTTCAGTTCCCACAAAATTTGCCAAAGCTTTTGAGATCTCTACTGCTCTGTCAGATTTGGTTCAAATTAGCCAGTAAGCATGAAAATGAAGGCAGAGAAGCACAGAGACTGCTGAAGGACAGATGAGGATAAAAGCAGCCAATATATTGCCTGTTTTGGCAGAAAATTAAACCAAATTAAAAAAACCCTATTGTTATTTTAGGCAAATCTGTGACTTGGAAGTATCTGAAGAGCTGTTTATTGGAAGAATTTGAGTTATTCTTTTCTTGACACACAAAACAAACATTCTTCATTGTTAACCAATACATTTCAGATAAATAAGAAAACACTCAGGGGATTAGTTTACGTATAACTGTAAATGAAAGAGCAAGAATGGAAGGCTAATTTTATAGCAGCACATATAAGCACATGAAAACCTGGTGTGTTCCATACCAGCAATATAACTACTATAAAATAAGTTAGAAAGATTAGCTTTTCATTGCCTCTACTCAAGAATAATGGGGTACAGCACAATTATTTTTACTCTTTCATTCCACTGTTGCTAGAGAATCTGAGTGGCAGAAGAAAGCTTAAGATATTTTAATATGAAAATGAATACTTTACATAATACATCCGACCAATAAGTGTAATTATATTCAAAATCTTCAATGTATAATAGAACAAGATTGAAGGTTGCATTTTTACCGATTAAACTGNGACTCCACTAGTCACAGGCCTCAACTAGATTCTAGATTCTTTCAGTATTCCTTCCTGAAGCACTTAGTTTATAAAGTGAAGTTAAACAGGGTAATTTTGAGATGTGCACTTCTGGGCCTTAAATATGTGTTTAACCACATATTTAGAAAATTCCTGTATAGGAAATTTACAGAATTTTATAGATCAAGTTTGGTTTTGGAGACAGCAGGACAAATCATACTTCATAATAGCTTTCTTTGGGGCATCGAGCAAAGCACTCAGCTAGGAAGGGGATTTTCCGAATGCTGACTGCTCACAATTCCAGATTCAATTCAACAGCTCTACATTCTGCAACTCAACCTTTGCAGCCCCATTCTGGAGAAGCAGTATAGCTCAACCATCACTGCCAAAGCTCAACCTAAAACTAAAGGTACTGGTATTGGCTAGGACTGCTCTAAGGTGGCCCTGCTCTGGCAGGGGGGTTGGACTAGATGATCTACTAAGGTCCCTTCCAACCCTAGGATTCTATGATTCTATGATTCTATGACTGTAGGATTACACGCATTTTTGTATGGGAATATTGTTCAGTAATTCTGTTCCCTGTCAGCAAGCAGTAGCCCATGAGAGACTTTCCTGGATGAAGGCAATAGTTTGAAAAGATTTGATAATACTTAATGAAGTCATCCTTTTTAGCATCAGTTTTGGTGTAGGAAATTTACAGAAATTATGGTATTTGTGTGGAAACAGTGTTCCAGTCCCATGTCCATATCACTTTCACAAGGTAACTGTTCTAACTAAATTATGACAAGATAGCTCTGAAATAATTCAAAGACTATGCATCATTTTCTACTACCTTAAATTAATGAGATCTATCAGTACTCCTCTCATGAAATAGTCTAGCAAGAAAATATGCAAAGAGTAGGCATTTCCTTTCACTTTGGGTCTTCAGCAATTACAAACGTCTTATCAGATATGGATTTTAGGTAAAATGTTCTGTGAGGCTGTAATGCATAAAAATAGACTGATAGAAGTTTTGAATAGAATGGTTAACATTGAAACTTTCCTTATCATAATAAAAACTTCTCTCCATTCCTTACTCTGCTTGCATGGCTTGTATCTGTAGAAGGAGAGAGGACTCTCAGAGACAGGGAGTAGATTACAACACTCAACACAAACAATTTTTTAATTGTTTGCTTGGAATTTCTTTTAGAGGTGAAGAGAGAAGAGTTATTGAGATTTTGGTTTTGTTTGCTCTCCTCTCCTTATCAGTCACCAGTTGCTCTGATAAGGCAAAACCAAACTGTCCTACTTAGCATTAACGTAACTTTTTCTATACCACATGCTAAAGTAAAATGGACTTTAAGGGGTCAGTTGTTCCCACCCAAAATCTCAGCAATATAGTCTTGCTGTTTCCTTCTTGCTGTTTACGTTGGATGCTATTTTAAAGTCAAAACTTGGTAAGCCCATTCTCCCCATCATCACGAGAAGAATAAAATTAAATACTCAACTGTCTTCTGAAGCATATCTTAATAATAAAATAAGAATTCTTAGCAATTACCAGGATATTTTAGCATAACAATAAATCTTAATTGCCATGCAAATAGTACTATAATCGGTTAAACTGAGCAGACAGGATTTATACACAGACATCACATGCTTCATAGTAGCTGCAATACTGAAATTACTTTTTCAAAACCATGTTCAATTAGGAACAAAAAAACCCCACAAACAAACAAACAAACAAATTACCAGCGTTCAATATGAAGAGTTGAGAAAGTCTGCAAGGCTGCTTCTCTGGTTAAAAGTTTAAATCCACACTGCGTGTCCCTGATCTCTTTGACACAGAGGAACCATACAAGGAAGTGGAACCCATACATAAGAAGAGTTCGAAAGTAAGAGCGCTGTGAACAAAAGGCAAGAAGTTAGATGGTTTCATTTAAGTGATGAGTGAAATGTTTGAACAGAGCTGGTTTAAAGGACAATAATCATGTTTCATGATAGCTTTCAAAGTTTGTAAACTGTTTTTGTTTTGTACTGGAATGAAACTGTAACTATTCAATTGTTACAGTGAAACAAAATTACAGCTGAAACGGAAAGACTGGCCAGCCAAGCGCATAGTTTCTATGCTGGCCTAGGATGTGAGAAGTCCAAGTTCTTTTTTCTGATTTCCCTAATTCAGAGCAGCTTTTCATTCTGCATAATGCCTTATTAATTGGGCAGGAACCTGCACCTGGATTTCAATTAATGAGTGGGACAGCCACAGTATCTTCTGCATGTTTCCCTGGGAATTCCCCTAGGAAAAAAAGAGCGAAGGAGGAGGGGGTGGCATCACACATGCTCTACTCCACTGGACACTTACAAGGTGTTTTTTCCCCTCTATGTAGTCCTCTTGTTTCCCTAAAAATTGTTTGAACAGGTCCAACAAATTCAAAAGTTACCAGGACAAACAATGGAGAATAAGCCAACAGGACTGCATAAAGACACCTACTTCTAAGAATATACACTAAAAACTAAACAGGTTCTGGCTTCTACTCTGACATTAATTTTTTTTTAAAAAAAGTCTTATATTACAAAAAAAAACACCAACAATATGGGAGCATCTCTTATCATCTGTCACTCACTCCTTTCATTCAAGACTCAATGATCTCCAGAGCTTGCACACACCATGTTAAGCCACTGAAGGGAATGCAATTAGAGAATACACCTTTTTGCAGTATATGATTGGCCAAATGAAAACAGGACTAAAGTAACAGCTGCTGTGCAAGACAATATTTCATTTTATATTTCCAGCTATGCTACACAGTTACCTCTTTTGTTCTTTTGCTTTCACAAATATATTTTATATTCCTGGTAAATGTTGTCCAAGCCTACTCTTTGGTTACACTTTTGTTCTTGACATAATCATACTTCTAAGTTTGTTCATGGAATCCAGAGGCTGGACTCTGGGCTTAGTAGTCCCTACTAGTCTTTTATGCAAGACAGCTCCTAAACAACTAGAACTCTGATCCACAAATTGCTTCTGAACTCACTGCTGGTCTTAAACTCATTTTAAGTGATTGTATCTAAGACTGCAAGCCAAATACCATGCAAAATGTTTAGGAGCCAACAATTTAACTGGTAAGCATCTCTGGGTGATAAGAGATGCCTTTAATAATTTCAAACCTCACTTGAAAAATGAGAACTTATTATATAATAGACTTTGGCTTAAGGAAATTCAAATTCATAGCTTGTGACTCTCAGAAAACTGCACCAGGTTAATGGTGGATCCGGTGTGGATTCTCTGGCTCTTTTGGTGAAGGGGAACCACTGCGTGACCGAGAACACAAGTCCCAGAATGGAAGCTCTAAGAAGCTACACGACTGTAAGACAGTGAAACTGCACTTACTTCACAAAGAGGAGTTCCTGGGTTATGTTCATCACCCCCGAGACTATTTATGCATGTCATACTATGGATTCATTAAACTACATTAACTATTCTGGAGGCAGAACAGAATTCTTGATGTCTTCAGACTTTAATTTAAAGTTGAAATTCCGGTCTTAATAAATCCCGTACAGCTGCTTATCACAGCTTCGTTCTACTGGTTTAGAAGCCACTAAGCTCAGAGAGAAACCCCAGCTTCCAAAGATTGTTCTGCAAATGTTTTGTATCTATTGCACTCAGAACAGTCTCTTCCCAGTGTGGCCAAGGCAGACTTTCCTTTCCAGTCTAGGGACAGCTGGGTGACAAAACATACTACATATTTCAAACAGAGCTGTACTAACTAACCAGTTGGTGATTCCTTTATCAAAAAGTCAGAAATATGGGGAGAAACAGGAATCAAAGGATGGACACATCCTAAAGATTGTACTTTTGCATTAAAAGATAAAATCCTGTTCCAGTTCCTCTCCCTCAGGTAGCAGGACCTTCAAAGATGAAAAGAAATATGAATGCACTGAAGAGAGGTTATTTATATTCAGTACCTGACCACCAAACAACGAAGCATTTTTTTCTGGGCTCCAATTTATCAGTTACATGGTCTCCCTGTAGGAGCAACATTTCCATGATACACTGGCTGCCAAATAACTGCAAATGGTATATTCTATGCTACCTACAAGCATGCCGGTACCATGTCAAAGATTTATCCCTATTTCTGATAATGATTACGGGTTTGGATTTGTTGGGTTTTTTTTTGTGTGCTACAAGCATGCAAGTGCCACATCAAAGATTTATCCTAATTTCTGATAATGATGAAGGTTTTGGATTTGGTTTTTTTTTTTTGGTGAGGATGCTAACACACAGAGAGCAATATTTACAAGAACTCTTCCCAGTGAACCACTCCAATACTACCTGACGAACCAGAAGAAAAAAATTTAAGATCTACCAGGGGCTGAATATTACCAGTGTAACTTTTTTTGAACTTTTGTAACTATTTTAGTACTTGTGTATATATTTCTGAATGATTTCGAGTATTAAACATCAGTATAAACAAAGCTTACTCTTGAGAACATTCAACATGACGAGCCCATCCACTGATGCTGAAAAAATTAGTCCAGCAATGCGTCTGTTGCAACACAAGTTCCATGCCTGTGCTTTGTCAACTACCGTCTGCCAAGACATCAGAAAACCCAATGCAAGGTAAGACAGCGTGCCTACGCATCACTGTTTGTTCCACAAGAGCCACACACAGAACAGCACTGTCTGCGTGTTCAAAACCCAAAAAATTTTACTGTGAGTAATACAGAAAAATTACAGCACTTCCCAAAAAATTGAGATACTCTTCAGTTTGCTGCTAATTATCCCTCATTCATTTTAAACAGGTTTAAGTATCTGCAGATCAAGCTCTTGCACTGGAGAGGAATCAGTAACAATGAACTCTTCAGTTGCCTTCCACTCCAGCCCTGGTACTGGGTACTAGCTACCAACTCTGTCAGGGACCAAAAGCTCTGCTTGTAAGATGTTCTCAACTATGAAAATTAAATCCATAAATTGAAACAATGACACCAGTTCAAAGTGCCTGAAATCTAGAACACACCCTTTGCATATGATGGAGCATATGCTACACTTATGACAAGCTTTTCCTAGCTTTTAGCTTCCATTCTTTTACAAATATTGATTATTTAATTGCAAAATCTGTAGAGTGGAATCAAATAGTGGAAGTATTTGAGCATTAGTACGTAGCAGGAAATGGAAACAAACCTTTGCTATTGAGTCCTTCTCCAGATGAGCTCTAGAACCGCAGGAAATAGCCATCTGGTTCTGCACAGGAACACAAATTAAAAATTTACTACTTAAACAAACATTTTCTGAATCAGTGGAATCTTGTGTTGTATAAAAAAACAACTTTCAAAGTAGTATACTTTTCTGCTTCCTGTAGCTGCACTTTTTCTACTGCTGGATTCTGAGGCTAAAATCAGTCTTTTCTACAATGAACAGATCGTTTACAGTTTATTACATTTTGCACATGGTGCATACAAACCACAGCAATTTATTCAGGTCTGGTTTAGCTTACATTGTTCCTCTGAGGTATGCACACAGTAACTGTGTTAAACAGCACAGATAAGCTTTTGGCAGTCCTGGGCACTTAATGTTATAACGTACGTTTTCCCTAAATATTGCACTGTGGAAGGGATAACAGAATAAATACTTGTTGCACTGATGTAACGAATAAAACGTTGCAGTTATCAGCCAAAAAAATAATCTCAAATTAAATCAAAAGATGTGACTAAAAAAATAAAGTTCTTAAATTATACTCGCACTGCTACTGCAGCGAAAATCTTTCACATCTGTTGTATTTGAGAGTGCGGGACTGCTGCTGGAAAAGCAGCAGCTGCTGCCGCCTGGGTAGCGCAGAGCGCCAGGGAAACACCGCCGCCCGGTGGCTCCTGCTCTTGTGGTCCTGCACTCGCAGACCAAGAACCTCCACACAGGCGCATCCCTGGCAGCTTCCCGCTGGAAAGCATGCGCGTCGCTTCTGGCACTTCGGGAAACTAGCTACAAATACATCACCGTTCTGCATTTAGACAGAAATTACACCTCAGTGCTTTCAAATCAAGCACGCAAAAGAGAATGACTACCCAGGGTGGAGCTCTTGTTCCACAGGTTTTTGAATTTGTATTTACAATAAAACTTCTTGCAAATAGTGTCATTAAACTAACCACTCTGAGAAAAGAGAACCTCTATAAAATAGGGTGAAATTAAGATGCACCCTTAAAGGTATATAGGATGACATCAGGTAAAAAGAAAATACAAGCAGTTAACAAAGAAAAAATTGCTTTTTAACTGAGTAGGCAACACATGGTATATTTATACAGAGTAAAACAACTTCAAATGAAGAATGGTAAACAGAACATTGTGTACTGCATTGAAATAGGCACAGTGAATGCAAAGGAGGTAGGAAGTCTGCGGAAGCTACCTCCTGACAGCCCACTCTTGTAGCTTCTAAGCTTACACCTAGGTCTCCAGACTTAGAGCTACACCTTCAGCTGGATGTCAAAGAACTCAAGTTGAACAGAATTAGAGAAATCAATCTGCGTGCAGGTGTATTAAGCCAAAAACATGAGAATTTATACTCACAGGCCATGGCTGAAGATTTTTTAAACCTTCTTCTACTTTTTCAATATCTGCAAATTTTGTAGCTCCATCTGCATCAGCCATAAGAATTTTTTCCCCCCGAGAACTAAAGACACCCTGCAATGAAAACAGTCAATAAAAATCAACACCTTTTAAATCAGTATTTGTCAGAAGCTAGCTGCAAGACACTGCAAAAATCTAGTATAGTAACTAGAACAATGGTATCTTAAAGATTCGACACAACAGATGAATCTTAATGTTGCTACTAACAACAATTTATCAATTTATACTGTAATAACATCTAGAGACTTCACACACTGAGTAGTGTTCCACAGTGACAGATGATGCATGAACACGAAAGGTTAACAATGCCTCTCCAGAGAAGCTGGCAAACTAAAAGCTTTACAAACTAAAATTGTGAGAGAGAAAAAGTTGCTACGGGCAGCTACGCAGGGGAGCACAAAGCAGCTGTGATTAGCAGCTGCCACTGCACTGGACAGCTTTTCTTTGTCATTTGAGCTACGGAAAGGAGGATGCAGTACTATTCTTTCCTAACATTTTCAAGAGAATTCAAGAGATAACCCTAAATTAGTTTTGAGAAACAAGTCTTGAATCACAGTATCACTGCACCGGGTGTCACAGCTTGTTTTGCCATATGCTTGGTCAGAGATATCTGACAATTTTCGAAGGGGTCCAGACAAGAAAACAATTAGCAGTGGGTATGACAAACATACTGTCATAACCAAGCATGTGTGACTGAAAAAACCTGACAAAAAAGTAGTAGTATACACACCCACTCTACATTCTGCAGTGCGAAATTACATTACACAGATAATTGTTCTCCTTCTCTTGGAATAACTGAAAAAGTATACCCCTCCACACTTTGTAATTACATGTTTTCTCCATTTGCTGGAGTTATTTGTGTATCATACAAAAATTCAACTGACATATTCGAGAGGGAGCTTAAAATATAGATACAGTCATTGATAACCAAAAAATGATACCACTCTTTTACATAAAAAGTGTAAAAAATAGGGAAAAAATGTTCCTTCTGAACGTGCAACAGCTTTTTTTATTTTTAGAACATGATGATTTAATGATAATATCTAAATGCAAATTACTACGTGACAGTATAAATTGGGCTGGCTCTACTATCAAACGAGGGTGATAGCAGCGGGCTTCGTTAATGCACGCTTTGGTGTGTTTTTTCATTAGCCATTTTTAAAATCACAACTATGACTTGGCACGCAACATTTGCAAATCTAGCTGTATTTTCTCTACAAAAGCTTTACTTTAATTGTAAAGGGTTTTTTTTTTGGCTGTTCGCTTTTTCAAACGCAAGCCTATGTCTAAGTGGAACTAAGAGGAACATGAAGTTCAAGTCTAACTTTTTTTTCCCCTTTTGAATTCTCATATTAAAAAAGTCGTTATTATTGATCTTCCTGGCAAGAAAATACTGTTTCCAAGATCTAAAATATGCTTATTTTGAAAAGTTTTTGCCCTAATTTATAGAACCTGTACTTAGTTTTCTGATAATCATTTTGTTAATGTATTGAATTAAAAACATCAATCAGCACAGCTCTATCTTCTGCATATTTGGGCATGGGTAGTTCAGACGGAGAAGGAGATGAAAGTATCAATTACCATCCTGACTGCTCCTCCTTTCCCTCGATTTTTTACCAAAGAAAGCACTCGCACTTTGTCGCTTCCATATTTCTTGCAGTACTTCATTGCAACCTGATAGACACACAAAAAAACAGCATAAAACAAAACCAGGAATCAACGTAGAAGTTTACATATGCTCACCCTTTTCTAAAAAAAATATAATTGCACAGAGCTATAACCACTTCAGTCGGCACAAATACATTGCCAGAGTTTGCTGGAATCTGTTTGGGAAAATAAAAACCAGGTCACAGTCAACACAAGACGACTGAAGAAGTTAGTCATGTTCAGTAAGAACAGGATATTCCTCCAAGCATTTCTAAACCCCATTCACACAAGTCAAAACCCCTCAATACTAATGTAATTTACATCATACTATTATAGACCTTTTATACCAACACCAATAGTTAATCAAAGCAAAATAATTTCCTACTACTGCTATCTATTTCTCATTTGACTTCCTGCTATCTGTGGTTTTAAACAAAAATTTACAGTGATCTAAAATCCCACTCAGTGCAGGGATGTGCACATTTTATTCCACGTGGTGGGGAAGAGAAATTAGGAATTTTCTCCTCTCATTTTTTCTAAAAATTATCTAAAGTCCAGAGGCCCAAGGCTATAGCGTGCTCAGTTAGAAATGATGCTGGAAGGAATGCAGAGCAGTCAAGAAATATATATGAGCAATCCTTAATGGACAAACTTTATCGAAGTAAATGAAAAAGCAGCATTCATTTTAGTAGTTGATTCAAACGTCTTCCAAGCAGTAGTAAAAAAACCCCTCAAGTTGGCCAGCCTTCCTTTCCAGTGACATACATCAAAGTTGAAGCAGAAGAATGCAGAAATACTTTGAAAATACTACTACTGGCACAGGGATATTTAAATGAAAAATGCCATGAAGGGCATGGGAGAGCTATGCGACGCATCAGTCATTCCGTCAATCACAGTACGAATCAGCTATTTTAAAAAGCTTTTTAGCTTCCTCAGGTTCATATTCACGCCTTGCACACGTAGAATATTTCACAAGAAATTTGTTGAAGATTAGAATTTTTCGAATCTCAGCTGCAGGACAATGGCTGTCACAGCTGCCAATCAAGAACACTAGTATTTGCAATAGAATCATATGTGTATGCGACATCCACAATGCATACAGGACAATGACAGAGAGTATTCAGAAATATGAATTTTAATTGTCAACTACTTCAAGTACCAAAATCTAACAGCAAAACGTTGTTACATTTCACAAAAGCAGTACAAAAATCCGTACCTCTGATTACCTGGTAAGACACCTCTTTTCCTTACCTTTGTGGTTTGATCTTTACTACCATCGTCAACAACTATTACTTCATAAGTGAAAGAAGGATCTCGTTTCTTGAAAACAAAACCAGAAATAACGCATTTCATCCAATTTCTTAAGTAGGCAGTAGGTCTTTCAAACATCAGCATTCTTTTCTCCCTAGCAGATTTTAACTCATTCATGTTTGCCAACAGTCACCAATACAATGTATTAAATTTGTTAGGATGGTAATTATAATTAAATCATTTTGCCATATTTTGATGCCTGTTTGGCTTGTCATAGTTTTCCTCAGCTACCATGTAGAACTGAAAAATCGATTTAGTTGTAAAGGATGAAAGCTCAGAACAACATCCCTCTTACGAAAACTCAAACAAAACAAAACCCACAAACCTTCACAATGGGCTTCTTACACAGAGAACAAATCCTAGTGAAGAAGAGATACTCAAAAACTTGTTGGAATAAACCAGGATTTCGTTTAGACAGTTAAATGTATGATTAATCCTTAATCTCTGGTATCACACATATAAAGATTTTTTATCATATAGTAGTATATTAAATTTTTACTTAAGTTAAAAATACCTTCTGCCATTCCAGCTAAAAATAACTGATAAAACGACAGAAGCATTACTTCTAAGTGGCTAAGTAATACTGTTTTAACACATACCAAAATAACAAAGTGAATGGATCACTGACTTATTAGACATAATACACAGATAATGAATTTTGAATGCAAAATAAAAATACCTGTCTTTTTTCTAGATAATCCAAAGCTTCATCCATCATAAGAGGTACTACAGAAAAAGTGGAGGAGATCAGGTTAATAGATTATAACTGGCAAAGCATCGAAAACACCTGCACAAGTGAGCTGAAAATAACCACAAAGCTAAACTGAGAAATTGCCTCATTCATATAGTACTTGTTTCAGTAAAGAAGTTTACCACCTGCAACTCTAAGTCCTGTCCTTTCTGAATGCAAAAAGGACAATGAAAAAAATCACAAATATAAGACAGAATAAAACATTTATTTTAAAGAACCAACTTCCCATTCTGAAATATGTAACTCTCTGCTTAAGGGAAAAAAAAAAAAATCATTCTCCATGACTGACCTTGCAAACCAGCACTGACTTTTATCTATTTAAGCAAGCTGACAGGGAGGCAACAAGGCAACTTCCTAACACTAGTCAGTAACATGCCTTCTCTTTCTAAGGCTGTTGGCCATGATGCTTCAGCCAACGAACAGATACAACCTTTGCAGCTGATTTATCTGCAGGTAAGAAAGGCACTCAACTTTAAGGTTGCCTTTGCAGTGTATGCTCACTCCCGAGAACATCTCAGGTGATTATTCTATCTCCAAAGAGAGAGACAACTAAATGAAAATCACATGAAGTGTATTAAGACCTTGCTTACTGAAAATAGGTGTATGAGAAAAGGACTGAGGAATGCACTGGACCTGAGAAAGGGCCAGGCATACCTTGTGTACAGATACACTTTATTTGTCAACATCTCTCTTAAAGGAATCCCAAACAGCTCAGCATTTACACTCTCCAAGAAAATGTCTCCTGACAATGTCTGCTACCGCATCAACCACAACCACAGCTTTGGAGCTTGATTATTTCTATCCCATCTGGAAGCCTTCACTTTTTAGTACCATATACTCATATATAAGGCCAAGTTAAAAGTCAAAGAGAAACCAATGAGACCATCCTTTTTTCTGCTTATCTGAAGCTGCTGCTGTTGTTTACAGAGTGGGAAGCCCTCAAGTCAGTTTTAAGTCTTTTTCTACTTCTTGCCTTACAACATTTACAGGGCCAATGAACAGCCATTCTGCTGGACTTCATTAAAATAAAAAGGATTCTTACAAGTGCCTCATGCTATTTTTAGCAGCAAAAATCGAGTTACATAGCATCTTAATTTTGAAATTCAATGTACTTGGACTGGTTTCTGGAAACTGTGTCCAAAATCAGATACATAATCTGGCCTGCCAGAATCTACTGCTAACATAAACTGACCTCTGCTTTTTAAGAGTAACAACAGATAGATTTTCTTCTTTTTCTCAAAACAAGAAAAATCTTACACCGGTCTTCCTCATTGTATGAAGGCACAACAACAGAGAGTTCCTTTGTAGAGGGGTCATGTATACTTGGTACAGGTTCTTTCCTGCCTTCAGCATCTACGAAGAATTTCTCTTCTTCATGACGGTGAAGGGTTGGCATTTTTACGGCAGTTACATAAGCAATCATACAAATCTGTGATGAAAAAGAAATGAGAAAAATTGTTGAGCATTCTATTAAAGGTTTACATAGCTGCTGAATACGCTGCAAGGGGCAACCAAGCATTTTTCAGTAATGAGGTAGGCCAGCAGCGCAGTACTTCCATCCACTGACCAAATCACACAGGACCAAAACCTTCTCATGCCACTTGATGACTCCATTTCACCTACTCCGACTGCTGTCAGCGTCATTGCCCTGTTGCTGTTTTCAACTACAAAGCATGCAGATGCCTCCAAACCTGGAATACTGTGTCCAGTGCTGGGCTCCCCAGTTCAAGAAGGACAGGGAACTACTTGAGAGAGTGCAGTGGAGGGCTACAAAGATGATTAAGGGACTGGAACACCTCTCTTATGAGGAAAGGCTGAGAGACCTGGGGCTGTTTAGCCTGGAGAAGACTAAGAGGGGAATCTCACCGATGCTTATAAATATCTTAAGGGTGGGTGTCAAGAGGATGGGGTCACTCTTCTCAGTGGTGCCTAGTGACAGGGAAGGGGGCAATGGACACAAGCTGGAACACAGGAAATTCCATCTCGAGGAAAACCTTTACCTTGAGGGTGGCAGAGCACTGGCAAAGGCTGCCCAGAGAGGCTGTGGAGTCTCCATCTCTGGAGATAGTCAAAATCCACCTGGATGCGTATCCGTCCAGCCTGCTCTAGGTGAACCTGCTTTGCCGGGGGGGTGGACTAGATGATCCAANAAGCGCCCGCTGGGCCCAGACGGGCCGCTCCGCCCGGCCAGCGGGGCTGGGAGCCGCCGGCGCCTCCCGGCGGCCGGGGCCCGCCAAGGCCGCCGCTCCCATTGCTGCCGGGTCACAGGGCGGCAGCGCATGCGGGACGGCAGCCGCGCCGCCATGGCGACGGCTTTCAAGTAAGTAGCGGGCCTGGAGGCGGTTGTCCCCTTCCACTGCTCCGTGCGTGGCGCTGGGGTGTCCCGGCCGCTCCTCGTCCCCGCTGGTGGGGGGCTCCTCTGCCCGCTCCTGAGGGCTGAGGCGGCGCCGCGGCGGCCACTGGCGCCTTTACCCCGCCGCGG
>VXBO01010991.1:12330-46817 GCA_013400135.1 Rhinoptilus africanus | reverse complement strand
CAGAGAGGCTGTGGAGTCTCCATCTCTGGAGATAGTCAAAATCCACCTGGATGCGTATCCGTCCAGCCTGCTCTAGGTGAACCTGCTTTGCCGGGGGGGTGGACTAGATGATCCAATTCTGTGAAAGCTGTGGCCCAAGTCCCGCCGCCTCCCTGCCAACTGATGTCTACCACAGGAGCTGGCGCTGCCTCCGACCCCGCACGGAGCCACTGAAACCGGCAGCCGCGGCCCTGCTTATTTTTCTGCATTGGCTAAAATTAATCCACAGAACGTGGGTTTTGCAGTGCTTGTATTTGGGGACCCCGCATCCACGGTCCTGTCGATGGGCAGCAGAATTTCCCCCGACTCGCACAGTATTTCCAGTCAGAAACACACAGGAGNGGGGGGCTCCTCTGCCCGCTCCTGAGGGCTGAGGCGGCGCCGCGGCGGCCACTGGCGCCTTTACCCCGCCGCGGCCCTGAGCCGTCCCCGGCAGCGTGGGCCCGGAGGGGATGGGGCTCCAGCGGCTTCTCTTTTTAACTGTTTCCATCTTTACCGTGCTGCTTCCCTCTGCCGTGCTGATCTGCGGCTTTGGGGCACCCCGGTACGGGAAAGGTGCGGGCACGGTGCCGGGGGAGCTGCCGGAGCGCTGGGGGGCCGGGGAGACCTTATGGCGGCCTTCCAGTACCTGAAGGAGAGGTGGGGAGGCACTCTGTCAGGGGCTGGGGCGACAGGACGCGGGGTAACGGGTTAAAACTGAAAGAGGGGAGATTTAGATTAGATATTAGGAAGACATTCTTTACTGTCAAGGTGGTGAGGCAGTGGAACAGGTTGCCCAGAGAGGTGTGGATGCCCCATCCCTGGAAGTGTTCAGGGCCAGGCTGGATGGGGCTTTGGGCAGCCTCGTCTAGTGGGAGGTGTCCCTGCCACTTCCTTCCTACCCCCCTCGCCCCCAAAAAAGCTTATTTTAACAAAACTGAGAAGGCTTTGCTCAAGTGTTAATGAGACTTTTATTATTATTTTTTTTATTTTAATGTTCTCTGCTTAAAATGCTAGTAACACAAACACTGTCAGTAATATATAATTAATAATAAGCATTAATTATTTCTCAACTGAAGCACTGCATGAGGCATACTTCTTAATTTTATATTTTCTTAAAGATGCTAAGAAAAACTGTAACAATTCAAGGCGGTAAAATTGGTTTAAACCATTTTGTAAGTCTGGATGCAGTCCTTGAACTAACAGATGTTTCAGACGCTGTAATAAAATTACTCTTTCTGCGTTTCTTCAAAAACATTCTACGTCCTTGTCTCAGTAAACACTCCTTTTGAATTAAAATGGATAGTCAAGGTTATTGAGGTGAAAGCCAGTAGGTTACGTTAGATGTACATGCAGGTGGGTCCCTTCTAAGGAAAAAGCATTTTGGAAGTGAATGTGGGAAAACATCTTTTTCTTAGATCAATTTGGAGTTTCCTCATCTATCTGTAACATATTGCTTAGCAGCTTTGCTGGTTGTCCTGATTCTCAAATTATTTGTTGTAGGTTCGTGCTTGCTTATCTTTTTTGCTGTCTCTTACTTACTTGTGAGCTTTCATGTGAATTTCCTTTTCTATTTGTTGTAGAACGGTGGAACCATTGGAATATTACAGAAGATTTTTGGTAAGTAAAACACAGTATGCATGTATAAATTGCTTGTAATAAATTTTTTCTTGCTTGCTTCTGCTTTTCTAATTTGTTGGTATTTAAAGCTGAAACTATAAGTGAAAGCAAAAAAGTCAGAGTGGGGCAAAAATGGTCATACTTTACAGAACACGTTTTCCATTTGTCTGTGGCATTGATGCTGTAGCAGCTTGTGTCTCTGTTCAACTTGATGGGTAAATAAATGCTTCTATTTGCCTCAAAAGGAGTGCGAGTTAAATTTGACCAAGATGGTGATGCAGGTTTGCGTCTAGTGCAAAATTATGTCAGACCAGGCTTTTAGATGCTACTGAAAATAAATAATAGAGAATATTACTGCTGTCCATGCTCACTGTTAACTGTGAAGGAAAACCACTGATTTTTTGGTATGTAGAATTAATCTATCCATTACTAAGGTAGTATCAACTTAGAAATGGGTCCAGTATTATTGCAGTCAATTTTGGTTCTTATAATTGAACCAAAAGTATTTGGTTTTGAGAAGCTTGAAATTGTGATGAATGCTAATTCAGATCTAATGTGATGGTGGACTGATGCAGTTTCTAATTTAGGGTTCAGGTATTGTATAACTTCTGACTGACAGTATTTGAATGTGGGGTTTCTTTGGTAGTCTTCTTTAGTTCACTCTAACATGAGGTGTTAGCTCCATGAGGTGGGGGGGTGGGGGAGGCGAATTGCCTACAATGCAGACAGATAGAAGCTCTCACCTTTAGGTATCAGTGAGTATTCATTCCTGGAGGATATCCTGAATCTAGCCTGTAATACTTAATCTTGGGATGATCAATCTATTGTCCTATTTATTTTCTAAACAAATTATAATAAATTAAAAAAATAGTTTTCGGGGGGTCTACAACCACAAACTACATATCCGTTAATGAAAAACTGTCTAGAATGTGATCCAGTTTTCCCTAGCATTTTTGTAGCTGCATATTTCTGCTGGAAAGAAGAGAATACTGTTTTATATGAACTCCTGTGGAATAAATATTGGTGTGTTATTTAATAAAACACATTTTCTAATTTGAACTTTGTAATTTTTGTTTAGAAAGAGAACTGTCGACCCGATGGAAGGGAGTTAGGTGAATTCCGGGCAACCACTGTCAACATAGGCAAGTGCTTATTTGGATTAATAACAATGGGGGAGGTATTATAAATCTCAGATTATAATAATGTCCTTAATGACTTGCTAAAGAGGAAGGATTTTTATTTACAGTTTCAACATGTATTTAAAGAGAATGAATGGTATGGTAATATATTTGAGCATCATTATTCAGTCCTGCTCCTGGACTGGTATGCACAGCACAATTGAGGTGGTCGTGGAAGCTTGTCTCTTTCTAAGATCAGTAGCGTATATTATAGGTGCTGTAGGCAGTGTCTAGGCATATCCTGACCAGCACAAAATTGATGCCCTAGCATCTTGAAAGAGGCAGTGATTCCTGGCATCTGCTTTGCTCTAAGCTTCATGAGCAACTGTCTCAAGCAGAGGCAAGATGCCTCTTATGCAGTGAGCAGCAGCACCTTACTTGCCTTTCTTACACCTAGTAATTTCTAAAAGTAAAATACTGGTTAGG
This sequence comes from Rhinoptilus africanus, assembly GCA_013400135.1. Lineage (NCBI taxonomy): Eukaryota > Metazoa > Chordata > Aves > Charadriiformes > Glareolidae > Rhinoptilus > Rhinoptilus africanus. The sequence continues at coordinate 43,575 of VXBO01010991.1, read as the reverse complement.
ATACTAGCGTGGAATAGTTACTGGTTATTGCTCAAAGGTGACTCTGCAGGTCTCTTCCGTTGTACAAGGCTGCCTTCCATTAGGTCTTGCTGTGAGTCAGCCAGGTGGTGGGCGTACAGTAACCATCTATGTTTTCTGGTTTAAAAAATTAACGCCAGGGATCAATACTGGGTCCAGTTCAACTGGTCCTGTTCAACATCTTCATTAATGATCTGGGTGATGTGTCAAAGTGTACCATCAGCAAGTTTGCAGATGGCACCAGACGGGGAAGAAGTGGCTGATGTGCCAGAAGGTCATGCTGCCATCCAGAGGGGCCTTGACAGGCTAGAGAAATGGGCCAGTGGGAGCCTCATAAAGTTCATCAAAGAGAAGCACAAAGTCCTGCACCCGGGGAGGAACAACCCCAGCTGTGAGCCACCCAGCTGGAAAGCAGCTTGGCAGAAAGGGACCAGGGAGTCCTGGTGGACACAAGGTTGAACATGAGCCAGTGCTGTGCCCTTGCTGCAAGGAAGGCCAGTGTTTTCCTGAGTATTGCCAGCAGGTTGAGGGAGGTGATTCTTCTCCTTTATTCAACACTGGCGAGGCCAGACCTGGAGTGCTGTGTCCAGCGGTGGGCTCCCCAGTACAAAAGAGACATGGACACACTAGAGAGAGTCCATCAAAGGGCCATGAAGATGATGAAGGGACTGAAGCATCTCTCTCGTGAGGAAAGGCTGAGAGAGCTGGGACTGTTCAGCCTAGGGAAGAGAAAGCTGAGCGGGGAATCTTATAAATATATAAATACCTCAAGGGAGGGTGTTAAGAAGACGGAGCCAGACTCTTCAGTGGTGCTCAGTGACAGGACACGAGGCAGTGGGCACAAACTAAAACACAGGAGGTTGCCTGTGAACATGAGGAAGCACTTTTTTACTGTGAGGGTGACCAAGCATTGTCACAGATTGCCCAGAGAAGTTGTGGAGTCTCCGTCCTTGGAGATACTCAAAAGCCGTCTGGATACAGTCCTGGGAAACTGGCTCTAGGTGGCCCTGCTTGAGCAGGGGAGTTAGGTCATCTGGTCCATCTCTAGTGGTCCCTTCCAGCCTCACCCATTCTGTGTGACTGACTGACTAATAGAGATATGTAATAGAGAGATTCTGTTCCCACCCTGGATTCGTTGAGACTTTGTTTCGCCTGCATTTAGTATAAAATGGTGGAAAGTAAACACTTTGTCAAGGTGGACATTAATTAAGGGCCTTTGAATGGAAAAATAGATTTTATTTAACAGCACTTTCTCTCTTCAGGTTCAATTACAACTGCAGATGGTTCTGCCCTCGTCAAGTTAGGAAATACTACGGTGATTTGTGGAGTAAAAGCGGTATGGTGGCTTTTTATTTTAATTTAGCCGTTAGCTGAACTGTTAGCATTTGTGTTCAGGACAATTGAATCCCTGGTAGAGTTACAATAATACGCCAGTCAAACACAATAACAGTCTTTCACCTGAGTTACTTTCGGATGTGAAAGTTAGTATATCATTGGATTCTCTGATCCTACCTGTATAGTCTGAGAACATGTATTTTTGTTGTGCATATTGTGTATGGGGAAAGACAGATACAAAACTGAAGCCTTTGTTATTTCTAGATAAAAGCTACATAATCAAAGAGTTACTGAGTATTGATCAGTCAGTGCATTGGTAATTAGTTGGCTGCACTATTAAGTGCCTTGTAGCCTCAACTTTACTGCTGGCCTGCCAGGGACTATGAGACAAGTCATTTCGTGTCCCTGTATTGAGTTCTTTCATAGGAAAAATACAGACAGGGACTGATTGAAAATGGCTCTTGTAACTGTCATTGTAATGTTAACTGGCAAGAAAATGACCATTTTTATACAGAATAGCTGGAAAATTTTTTTGTACGAAATTCAGCTCTTCATTTTTGTCTTTTTTTTTTCCTCCAGGAACTTGCTGCACCCGCAGTAGATTCCGCTAATAAGGGCTATATTGGTAAGCTCTTCAGTATGGATCTCACGCAGATCTTGTGTTGCTTCAGCTAAAAGGCTGTAATGATGGGACAGGCTGAGCGTGTTCTGAAGACTTCTTAAAATAATGAATTTGGATAAAATTGTATTACTTTTCTTAAAATCAGTTTCCAAATTGGCATACAGGCAGTGCTGCTTCAGAAATTTCAGAATTCCCCCTGCTTTGCTTGTGAGTTTTCCTTGTAAAGCTGACACCTTATTGCCAATTCCAGGCCAGGCTGAAGACAAACCTGCAGCAGGGGGAAGTATGTGCGTTCAGAGGGGGAAGGCATCATTTGTGGCATGCAAATTTGCACAAAGGCACATTAACTTTTGTCTTTAAGTCCCAGTAAGGCAAAAAATTGAACTCCTAAAACCAGTGAAATAAATAGTTAATTTTTCAAACAACTGTAGAAGTCCCAGGGGTACATCCTCACTCCTGTTTGGAGTTTCTTTTGAAATAAAATAATCCCGTGGAACTGTGAGTTTAGCCTGAATCCCCTTTTTATAAGGCATATCCAAAGTATGTCATTTTCAGTGAACTTGATTATGCTTAGGTTTTTTTTACAAATGTTTATGCACATTTTCGCTTCGTGTCTAAAGCATCTGGTTTTAACGGGTGATGAACAGCAGACGGCATACCAGTAAATTCAGGCAGTGGGATGAAAATGCTGTTGTTTCTTGATCTCCTTAAGAATGCTTAACACGGGTTCGTGCGGGGTCATGATACTCATAGCGGGATTACGAACAGAAAATGGTAGTTAGGAGTCTGTGCTTTTCTATGTAATATATAGTTTCTGAGTACAGAGTACTACAAGTTCTTTGACACAAACTCATGCGCAGCTTTATTTTTGAGGGGAGAATTAGGAAGGCTTGTCTGAAAAATTCTTGGTCTTGCCTTTCATTTGAAGTACATAATATGGCATTGAGTGTGCGTTAATCTTATTTCTAGTTTTGATATCCCATTGCCTGCTTTAGTTAATGACTAATGATTCTTGCCACCCAGTTCCAAATGTAGAACTGCCGTCCCTCTGTTCAACGAGGTTTCGCTCTGGCCCGCCTGGTGAAGAGGCTCAAGCAGCAAGCCAGTTCATCGCAGATGTGATTGAAAAGTAAGAATCGCCTTAATGCATTTAAAACACAAACAACTCTGCCAGACAGTTTTCTGTTTCCTGGTTTACTCTCTCATTTTTTTTTAGTTCACAGATGATAGCGAAAGAAGATCTATGCATTGCAAATGGCAAGGTAAGTTATATCTCAAAATGAAGATGGACGTACTAACAAGGTCACAGTGTTAGACGTTAAAGAAGGTATTTGGGGTTATAGGTTGGTGGTTGTTTTTGCTTTTTAGTCTTCATAGCTTGGTTTACATCTGAAGTGTAAAAATCACATGATTTTAGAAATAGTAGAAATAACTCTCTTTGTTCATGTGCCCAGCATTTTCTTAGATATTGCACCATTTGCTTAGCTGCTGTAATATCTCACCTCTGCAAACCTTTTTTTCGATAGCTTGCTTGGGTGTTATACTGTGATATCATATGTCTGGACTATGACGGAAACATTTTGGATGCCAGTGCCTTCGCTTTGTTAGCAGCGTTAGAAAACGGTAAGTCTCCTTTAGAGCAAGAGGCGCACTCTCAGTAGCGTTGCTTGGAAAAATTTGTTAATTTTGAATCCCATGACACTGGTTCACGCTTTCTTAAGACTGTTTTTTTCCCCGTCATTTGAATGCTAAATTACTAAAATACAAATATAAAGTGGAAATGATGGTATGGATGCCATGGAAGTGTAACACCGGGGAGCAGGATCTTTTTGTATGCGTATTACTGCTCTCTTACAAGACTAACAGCTATTCTGACGTGTGTCCTTGTGTGTCAGAGAGCTGAATCTTTCAGCAGTGGTTATAAACAACTTCAATCAAGTCTTACCTTTTCAGTGTATTCTCTGCAGGCAGAATAAGTTGTTGGGGGCTTTGCTTATTTGTCACAACAGAATATTCCTAGCTTAATGCATTGTAGTTTGAAAAACCTGTTTTAATGCCTGAAACGTAGGGATTGATTATCCACAGGTTATAAATGCCCATAGGAGGCAGTATAAAGGGAAAGCTTGCAGCAAGGCCTCCTTTTCTAACAGGATTGCTTGCCTTTGAGTTCCTGTAGCTACTTTGCTCCTGATTTTCTTGTTGCCGACACTGTATGGGTTGTCAGAGCAAGAGTTATCTGAAGATCAGATTGCATTGATTTTTTTTTTGTCCAGTAAGTCTTTTGAGGGAAAGTTACTCTAAAGTTATTGTAAGTGTATGGCATTTTAGAAGCAGAAAATGCTTCTGTGTAAGGAAGAATGTTAGCTTGGGGGGAATATTTTCTTGAATGGGTGTTTCTAAGCTAAGTATTTTCCTCTAATTCAAGAAAATTTTTGTACAGAACAACACTGATGTAGCCAAAACTCTGTTCTGATTTGTTTTCAGTGGTTTACCAATACGTAAAAAGAACTACTTAAATATTTGCGTAGTTTTTGACATCTCTAGGCCTACCTAAACCAGCAGTGTTTAATATTACACCATTACCGTTTTTTCATCTCTGCAGTACAGTTGCCATCAGTTACTATAAATGAAGAAACTGGTTTATCAGAAGTTAATTTAAAACAGAAGAATCCTTTGGTTATCAGAAAGCATCCGGTTGCCACATCCTTTGCTATATTTGATGAGTAAGTTCGTAACTCTTCCATACTTACACGAACGATTGTATGTAAAAGAAGTGAAAGACAGAGGATGCCACCAGGGATGTTTGTGCCCTTCTTATGCACTTGTGCTGGTGAGAGCACGCGGCCTCCAGCGGTGCTGTCTCCCTTCATCCGCGGTCCCTTCTGCTGAACTGAGCCATATATTAACTGCGGTATTAATGAGGACACACAACAAAACCAAATCTGTCCAGCTTCTTCCTGTGCCTTAAATCAGAATGAGTTCCCAAACTAAAAGATATGCCTAAAAGCATAGGAAGAGGTGTTGGTTTATGTTTTTGCAGTATCTGTGAGACGAAAGAATGTTACCAATATAGTTAATGTTTTAGAAGTATGTAGATAACTGATATAATAACTAAATCCTTATACCAAGGGAACAGTATAGTTCCCTTAGTCAACAGGGGAAGAAAGAATAATGGTCCAGTTAGAACAGAGCACCTGGATAACTGAAAACAGAATTACCCACGATGAAGTATGACCAGCGCTCTTAATCATTGGTCATGTAGGTAAAGAGTCTGATTATGAGAATTCAAAATAATCACATCTCGTAACTTCATTCCTCACCTGTAATTTTTTACCGGCTCTTCATTAGTCATAGAATTATAGAATCACAGAATCACAGGGTTGGAAGGGACCTCTGGAGATCACCTAGTCCAACCCCCTGCCAGAGCAGGGCCACCTTAGAGCAGGTGGCACAGGAACCCATCCAGGCGGGTTTGGAATGTCTCCAGAGATGGAGACTCCACCACCTCCCTGGGCAGCCTGTTCCAGGGCTCTGACACCCTCAAGGGAAAGAAGTTCCTCCTCCTGTTTAGGTGGAACTTCCTGTGCTCAAGTTTGTGCCCATTCCCTCTTGTCCTGTCACTGGGCACCACTGAAAAGAGCCTGGCCCCATCCTCCTGACACCCATCCTTTAAGTATTTATAGGCATTAGTAAAGTCCCCCCGCAGTCATCTTTTTTCTGGACTAAAGAGACCCAATTCCCTCAGCCTTTCTTCATAAGAGAGGTGTTCCAGTCCCCTCATCTTTGTAGCCCTTTGTAGTCCAAGTATGTTAAGTATGTGTTCTGCTGCTGTTCATAAGAAATGCGGTTATTTAAGGTGATATCCATTTGAAGAGCAGACGATGACAGATGAGGTGGTGCTCGCTGTGCTGAGCCTGATGTAAGATGAGGGGCATTTAGAGCCATCGGGGGTTTATGGCACATTGATCTGTATTCGCAGAAATGATTAACAGGATCCTTCATTCAAGGATGAGATGGGGTGGGGAGAGCACCGAACTCCAATGTTGATTGAGTGATTACCAAAATGAACCAAAGCAGGAAGTTAGCAGTACTTTAGGGTGCTTCTGTTAATTGCTTTAATAGCAGTTTTTGCGGGTCTAATGTCTGATACAAAGTGAGAGTTTGGATTGCACGATGGGCAGACAGTTGTCAGTAGGGCATTACTTGCACACAAATCAGGCATCCTTACTGACAAAGAAGTTGCCTTTAGAAGAAAGCTTTCAGTGACAGTCTGTTGGGCTTTGTTCCCTTCACTGAAACCCACTGTTCCATCAAAGTTACTTAAGTCTCCCTTTTGCTCCCAAAACTAAATAATGAGGGGGGCTGTGCCCGTGTTGGGTGGTTTGGATTTTTTTTTTTTAAATTCTATTAGTTTTTCTACAGCCGTTGACGCAGCCTTCTAAATACGTTTTACGTACTCTGGCTTCCAGAGACATTTTTATTCTGCGTAAAAGCCCTCCTTGAATAAATAAAACTTTGGGGTCGCTGAGTAGCATGGCCGTGGGCGAGGAACGCTGGCGTGGAGCACGGTGCAGCTCCACAGCTGGCTCTGGTGGAGTCAACCTGCATGTACATGATAAATCTGATGCATCGAACTTGACGAAAACTGATGTTTTCGTTACGCTATTGCTGTTAAATGGCAATCTGAAACTACTGGTGAAGTTTTAAATTACCCAGAAGACCTTTAATAATGCATTGCATATGAGTCCCAGTTGAAAAATTCTGTTTCCCTTCCACCTCTCTTGTGTAATGAGCTCCTGGAGCCGGGGGGCTGACTTCCCCCCCCAGCACACTTGTCACAAACGTCACGGAGCACAGGTATGCTCCAGCCGCTCCACGGAGTTTGATTACATCGCTGCTCAACTGAGCTTACATCAGCGTCAACGGAGGCTTCAGGAAAACCTCAGCCAAAGGCTTTCCTTTGGTGACACCTGTGCTTCGGCCAAATGTCTGTAACGGTAGTGATTTATTATTTCTTTTTTAAAGAATCTAAGGCTGAATGGTGCTTGTTTGGCTTTTTTTAAGTTCAAGTTTGTCTCATTGTGCAAAGTTGGCTTACAGTTTAGATCCTCTTTTTTTTTTTTTTTTTCTTTTTTCATTAGTTTGCTCTATTTTTAACTTACAAAATGGTTCAAAAAGAATAACATTTAATCTCTTTTAATGATCTACATTATGTGATGTATGACAGTTTATTTTGGTCACCTTAAGGAGCCCAGTGAATCCATTTTTGAACTGTTCCCACTCTGAGTGGTGGTAGAGTTCTCTAGCAAGGAACTGAGAAGCGCTTCGGTGAATTTACCATTGGAAAGGAGTTTTGCCTCAAGGTCTAGTACAGATTAGCCCATCCTACGCCTACAAACCAGTGCTACTTTCATTGCCTAACTGTGAGATGGGTGACTCCGTATTGCCAATGGCAGTTGAATGGCATTTTCCTGTTGCAAATCTATGAAATTTAGGCATAAAGCTGTATTTCCAACAGCTAGTATTGTAACAGACGCAGGCACTTGAATTTGTGGAATCTCCCTCTTCATTTTTTTTTTCCCCCTTTTTTTAAATTGGTGCATTTTGGTAAGAGAAGAGATAGGCCTGAGCACTAAGTCCGCCTACAAGTATTCTGTAAGACTGCAGTAAAAATCAATAAATTATGCGTACTTTGCAAGAACATTAATGGAGCAACAGATAGTAACTTGTCTGTGTATGTTTTCTTTCACAAGCACGTTACTCATTGTTGATCCAACTGCTGAAGAGGAGGACTTGGCAACTGGAACAGTAACCATTGTAACTGACGATGAAGACAGACTATGTTCTGTCCATAAACCAGGTACTTCCATGTTTATTATACTGCAAACTATGGAGATGATAATCCTTCCCTGACCTAGTTGTTACGTACCTGCTTTTCTTTGTAAAATGTGGGTGCTTTACGGTAACTGGCTCTCTGCTTGAGTACTTAATAAACGACATGCTTTTGAAATTCATTTTGAAAAAGTTGTAGGTCCGCGTGATGGTTTTAGGTCCCTTCCGGCTGAAATAGGCTATTCTATTCTGTTCCAATTTCAAAAAGAAGTCGCAGCCTGATCTAGGTACAGGAGATGACATATTTTGAACACATCTCCTGTTACACCTCTAGTTTGTTTCTGGTTTCTTTGCCTGAGGCTCGAGGTGGAGTGGCTGTGTGCTCCCCAGGTGGAAGCTGTTGGATCACGAGAATTACTGCGTTACTTATGCCTTCATTTGGAAAACACATTTAGAGACACGTAACTGAAGTAGAAATAGAAAATCAAATTGTTGCCTTCAATTTTTAGGTGGAAGTCCTCTTACAGGAGCCAAGCTTCAGGACTGTATCACCAGAGCAATTACAAGGCACAAAGAAGTGAAGAAGCTGATGGACAAAGTAATAAAAAGTATAAAGCCCAAGTGAACAAAAGGAGAGATCTTTTCGAAAATGGATTTGTAAAAATTGTATTTGTTACGGTGTTCACAAACCTTTTATACTAAATAAACAAATACAAGTACTACATTTACAAAGTTCATTTTTTCTAAAATGCTTTTCATCCTTATACTATGTACAATGCTGCTGAGTGGTAAAAAATACAAGATAAAAGGTTCTGTTAAAAAATTAAGTGACTGAAGGAAATCAGACCCCAGCTGCTTTACAGATGAAATCCCGAAGCCCTTTAGGGCTGGCTTCCACAGCCAGTTCATTTATTTCAGTGTAACATCAAAAGTTCATTTTCCTGCCAGTCCTGTAAAACACTGATTTGTTTTTAAGCTGTCACCTTTTTAATCTGAAAAAAAAAAAAATCCCCTCTGAATGTTTTTTTTTATTTAGAGGGGTAGGAAAAAAGAAAAAAAAAAAAAAAGCAAGTCTCAGGCTTTTGGAGGGGCCGGTGTGCCTCTTTTCCTTTCACTTTTTGAGCGGCTGCCTGAATGCTGCTGCTGACGCAGGTGAGCTGCTTGTGCTGCCGCCGCCACTGCTGCCATAGCCATTTGATGCTGCAAGAATCGCAACTGCTGCCATGAAGGAGGAGAGGGGGAGAAAAAGCTTGTTAGTGTTGACTGTAAAGCTTCGTTTCACGCTAGGAAGAGTGAGAGGAAGGTTGGGGGAAGGAGGATGGAAAATGAAAAGGAAAAAAAAAAAAAGGAAGCATCAGGTTGACAAAAGGAACAGAGCAAGTACTGGGGCAATGGGTAGAGTCAAGCAGCACCAGTGGCACAGAAGCCTGCTGAGGGCATCTCTCACGTTTTACACCTGGACTTGGACAGCTTTGTTTCTTTGCCCCGTTCTCTCCAGTGCAGCAACTGCAGTAAATTAGCAACTTCAGTGAGTGTTTGGGTTACACAGGACATTTTTAACATAATACCTTTTCAGCGTGTGCATTGCACGTGTGTTCCGTAAGTATCGCAAAGAGGAGACTGTGTGCTGAAAAAAAAATTAAGCTCTTTTCATAAAGCATCTGAATGACAGGAATGCTTTGCCAGAGCTGTTGCTCCCACCTACAGAGCGTAGCAGTGCTACATACCAAGTCAGAGGTGCTTAACGTTTCATGCGATTTCGAAATCTACTCATTTAGGTTTGTGCCACAAGCACTCCTGGAATGTTAGGAAATCAGGAAGGTGGATGGCTTCAATGGAATAAAAATAAATTCAGCGCTCCAAGCTGAGAGAACCACAGATTTCAAATCTTCCATGATACAGTTTGCCAAAAATTCATGGGTTTTGTTTGGGAGACCATAAAGACGTTAGTTTAAAGAAAACCCAAAAAGCCAAAAGGGTAAGATTTTTGTTTTCGGAGCCGAGAATTGTATTTCTTCAACTGTATTTATTTATTTTTAAACACAGTCAGAGTGAAGTTGCTGGATTACTTGTATCTGCTGCTGTTGCAAGGCAGGAGAGAGCTGGAGCCCCTGCAGAGGAGGGCTTTGCCCGCGTCTGTTCGCGGCAGAGCCGAGCTGAGACAACGCTGGGGAAGGAGAAGGGGAAAGCAGGCAGGTCAAAGGGGTCAGGTCTCTCAGGGTCGGGGCAAGGAAGACATAGGACTAGAGTGTAACAGAAAAGGGGGATCAATAGGATTAGTTTCAGAGTCAAATTGGAAACAGCGCAGAGTAATGTACACGTGATATACGTACTCTGTTAGTTAAAACATAATTAGATTATGAAGTGCTTGTGGAGACACAGAGGTTTCTTGTACGGGATGTTAAGCACACAGTTAAAGAAACATTCCTCAATGAAGTTTGGCGTGGAAGTTCCCGGTATTTTCTTTTTGTATCTTTTTGTTCCCTTATTTTCATGAGGTATTATCCATTTACTGGACTGTCCAACAAAGCATAAAAGCACGTGCTTTGGAAGTCCAGTGTTTCTTGTGCAATTCGTGTGCTGATAATAAACAGTGAATAGTTCTGACGGAACATAAGACTTCTTTAAGACCAAACTTCATTTCAGCGTGAATTTATCAAGGTACACACTTCACTAGGAAAGGAGGCTCAGCAAGCACCTACCTGTGGCTTGGGGTTGCATAAAATTCCCTACTCCAGTCAGGTTAATTACAGCAGCTTGTTGGGCAGATAATGCCTGATCTTGATTGGATGGACCTTGGTCAGACCCCTAGCAAAAATGAAAAGCTTGATCCTTATTACCAAACTTCGGTATCAATGAATAAGTAAATAAAGCCAGCGTGAAGGCAAACGTTTGAAGTGCCATCTAAAAAAAACATTTAGTTCTACACCTTCCAGCGCATGTGGGTACAGGCTATAACACAGTCACCATTAAAGCAGAAGGAACAAATGCTGAATGTCCCAAAACAGCTGGGTTTTGGCAGAAATGGTATTATGCCCATTACCCAGCAGAAGTCCCATGTCGTTGTCAGCAGAGACTACAGTTTGTGGCTGTGACCTTGGGACATTTCCTCTCCCAACCCCAGTCTTCAGGTGACACCTGAAAGCCTCCGTGTGCAAAGCTCCTCATCAATCAAAATGTCAGAGGTCTGAAACCTACATAACTTACATTCACATCTCCATACTGTGCCCCTCCTTAATTTCATTTAAAAAACCCCCAAACCTGCTTTCAAAAGTTTATTTCCGGAACAGAGCAGTTCGCGCAGTCATCACTCAAATGGAATTAGCGGAGCCTGATCTAGTGGCTACTGGAGTCAAAGGGTACTGAATTGTGACCTTTTCTAGAAATTAAGTTATGCACTGATTCCTAAAATGCAGAAATAAAGTATTATAAATGCAATTCAAGCAAACTGTATGACTGATCAGCCAGAAGAGGAAAAAAGCTTTTGAGCCGGGGCATCTCCAGGAGGTACACTGCTTTTTTTTAGAACAACCATGTGATATAATGCCACTAAGATCTAGGTAAACTTGACCGAAAAGTTGCACATTAAGAAGACATCACCATCTTGATGAAGATGACCAAGAAAGGCTTACGAAGTCACAGAACCAACATTTGGGGGAAAACCCTGAGACAAGAACGTATACATTCCGCTGGCAATGCAGAAAAAAGCATTGGTCTTTTGGAACTTAAGTTTTTTCCCCTGAGCACTGTGAACACACACATTCTTGTCCTTACTGAAAGCTAAGGAATCTGGCATTCCTAACAGCTCATTTTAGCTAACGACCCTAGTGTACTCTACCACGCAGGGTAAGAGAGAAGTTCCTTCGGGGACCGTTAGGCATCTCAGAGAGACTGATTTCCTCCAGAAGAACTTTCTGTTGCAAGGACTAGACTTACATCAGCCTTTTTGTAAATGCTCTTAAAGCTCAATGTCTACAAAATAAAACCCGACAGCACGAGCTTGCACGAACTATTTTTTGTAATTCAACTAGTAACTGACATTTGGATTCTGAGAATAAATCCGAAAGTCTCCCATTAAACTGTGCCACATTCCAGAACAAGGCCTGCAACACAGGAGACTATACACCATAAACACATTTTAGAGGGGCATCTTATTTATGAAGAGTCTGCAGCTGCAAAAGAAGAATTATGATGACAGACTGAGTATCCAGTAGAGACCATTTGGCAAACAGAAGCCTTCCACGTCGGGGAAGACAAAAGATAAAGAACACAAAAGCAGAGCAGCTGGTTTTCCCAAATTGCTGCGTCAGTGCCGGTAGGATTTTCAGGCACAGGTAGAACGAAGCAACCGTTCAAAATGTGGCATTTTGAGGATATATTGGTCTCTATCAAGACTATAGACTTCTTCAGTGATTAAAGCCTTTAACACTAATTGCAGGCAGCAGTAAAGCAAGTGTTTTAAGATTACAGCTTAAAAGCCAACCGGTGGCTTTAAAGGTTCTCTCTGGTACAGAGAGAACAATTCTGCTGAACAGCAGCAGCGAGGAGCATCAGCCAACTCACAGCAGGGCAAGGCAGGCATTTGAGAAGTTGTATTTCCTCTAGTAATTCTGATTGCATTTCCTCGATCATCTGCTGCATCTGCCAGCTACACTAAAGAGGACAACACAAAGCTGATTTCACAACACTGGCAGGGTGGGCCGGCTCTCTCCCTGCCAGAGGAAGAGAATGCTTCGCCAGTTGTTCTGCTACAGCTCTTCGATGGGGGATATAAATAACAGGAGTATAACCCAGCTCCAGCCGCGGCAACAAAGCCACGGCAGTCTGCAGTCTGAGACGGTTCTGGAGGAAGGCTGTCCTCCCACCCTGCCTCAGATCTGTTGCCTAAAGGCTCGTTTACTTGGGGAGATGGGGTGAAAAGGAGAAACTGTTCCATCTGTGCACCCCAGCCTGAGGGCTCTTAGCACACGGCTGTTCTCCCTGTTGCTGAGGACTACGGGCTGCTGAGATTGCTGCTGCCATTGTTGCTGGACTGGGTTAAAAATAAGTGAACCACCTGGAGCTGCTGAAGATTAAAAACAAAAGGCGTAATTCAATCAAACTCCTGAGTTTTCCCCTGTCCTAGGATGAACATGACATTGATAACAATGTACTCCTTTGAGGCATGGGGTTTTCGGTTGTTTTTGTTTTTTTTTTGTTTGTTTGTTTCTTTTTTTAATCGTTTAAAACAAATCACTTTACAATTGCTGTTGTTCATGAAGAAGCTGCACGCTCAGAAAACAATCCTGCATTAAATTACAGCAAGATATTTCCACAGGAAAATACATTTTTGTTATTGTAATTAAAATAGTAGAGATGGTACTGATACTGGAAATGAAAAGGCTAGTCCTCCAAAAGCACTGTATATTATTTTCACTTTCAGAATATTCAACTTAATTTTAATAGATGCTTCCAATCAACAGCCTGCAAGGTCTGATGAAAAAAAAAAACCAACAAGTGAAACAGTCTTGATTCCTCTCCCTCACCCCAGCTTTAATTGCACTGATTTCAGAGAAATTATTCTTGGCTTATACAAGTGGCAGAGGTAGCTTGATAGGATGTACTTCAACACGGAATCACATAAAGACAAGTATTAAATTCTACAGAAGAGCTATACTCTGGCATAACTGCCTCCTGTACCTGCCCTTTTCCATGTTTCTGGAGTGTTACAGGAGTGGGAAGAGGAAGTAGCAGAGCTACAGCTCATCCTTTACTGGTACTAGTTTTTGAAGCCTGGTGCAATGTTTGCTGAACGCTGAAGCTGCACGTCCGCATCTGTAACTTGTGGCTGACTTCAAGATCCAGGAATTACACCCAGTTCCAACAAACACTCCCTGCTCTGATTTTAAAAGGAGCTCTGACATAATACGCAACTTTCGCTCACAGTTGTATTTGCATGTGTGCTCAGTGGAAAGAAAACATTTACAGACCTTCTAAAACTATCTTACGTGAAGGTCTATTTTGACTACCAGAAGATCTTTAAAGCTATTACTGCACCTACCTGTGCAGGTTCAGCTCAGCTTTTTAGGTCTTGTATGTGTAACCCGAGGGATTCTACTGTAGTGTTTTGTACTTTTCAAAGAATTGTAACTTCAGTTTAAAGAATGATTTGCAATAAAAGCTTAGGCAAATCCTGAAAACAGAAGATTATATTTCAGGATTAATCTCTCAAATTCAAATGTCAGCCTTTTTAGATTGTTACTGAGAACTACCCACTTTGTATGAGATAAGAATATCATTTCCAACTGCTATATTTATGCAAGTAGCTTTTTCTCTTGCTTTAAGTGTTTTAAATAAGCAAATAAGATTTGCAGTAAATGGTTTGTCTCATAAACTGGCTTCAAAGACCTGCGGGGGGCAATTCAGTAAGGAGCACTAAACACGTCTCTAAAGATAATTAAGAAATCATCATTATTATCGTGTCCAAGTATATCAATTACCTGTAGAAGATTTAAGGGCCGAAGATTTGATGCATTTTTCAAACCAAAGGGGCTGCCTGTTAAAGAAAACATCTTTTTATTAGTAGGAAGTCTTTACTTAATTATATATGTGTATTGCAATTAATACACCTCTCCACTGGGATAATTTCTAAACATTTGGTAGTTGGAAAACTGGCTAGCTTAAATTTTATAGGTAATATACAATGCTGCATTTTTACATACTGTTGCTAAGTTCATGTTTATCCAGATTCAAAGCTAAAGAGAGCTGACTAAATGAAAGAAAACTGTATTGCTGCTAAACACCGCACCCGCTAACCTCTAACCTGGTAATGCATTTACACAGAGGTGAACGTGGTGAAAATCACAGCAATCAGTGATTCTTCTTCTGGCTTTAAAAAGTTTTACTGTTTGTACAGTAAATCCAGAAATGTCCAAGGGCTGAATGAATTAACAGGCTCTTCATTTCTCATTCATTAACAGAAAACAATCCCACCCAGAATCTTACCAACGACCTGCCCCCCAAGGGCTTCTGGCAAGATATATCTGACTTATAGAGTTTTGGCATTATTACCGATGGCATTCTTCAAAGCTATGCTAAAAATAGATGTATATGTAGTAAGCTATGAGTTGGGTATAGATGGGTACAAACGCTCCAGTAAAAGAGCAGCTGTCAAACAAAACCCCCCAGCAGCGCCTGCCCCCGACCTAGCTCAGCTCACTACTCCCATCCGAAAAGTGGGTGACAGCACATAAAAATCTGACACACCAAACTGGTAAAGGTTGATAGTGCTCAAAAGGACAGAATTAGAAGTGATCCTAGGGAACTGAAGAAAGGGTCCAAAAATCAGTAACACTGAATTAAAAAAAAAACACAAATGAACAAGTACAAAATTGTGAGTAACTAGCCTGGTGTCTGTACAGCAAGAAAGGACGTGGGAAGTTACAGCAAGTCACAAACATCCAATAATCCATATCACAAACTACAGAACACACAAAAGAAGAGAACCTGTTCGCACGGTTTACACTTATAAAACTCACTGTCACAAGATGCTGTAGATGTCAAAAACACAAATGGGTTGAAAAAGCAATTAGATAAATCCACAGACTAGAAGTCTAGCACAGGATATTAAGCACAGAGATCCACGTGGGCAGTCTTCAGCTGAGAAAGTCTCAAAGCTGTGGATTGCCAGAAGAGGTACAGTTGTATACAAGGACTGTTTCACCTCACAGTTTTGCCTCATCTTAAACTCTCTCCTAAGTATCCTCTAATGGCGACTGTCAGAAACAGAATATAAACTGGACAGATTTTTGGCCTAAACCAGTAAAGCCATTCTTACGTTAACGTAATGCCGTTGCGAAAAATACAAATAGAAAACAGGCAGACCTCATTTGAGGAAATGTTAACAGGAATGTTGTGAGAGAGATGAGATGCATTTATTCTGCTGTGCTCCACAGTGGTAAATCAGCCAAGCTCAGGCTTGTGTCCAGTTTTGGTTATCACATTTTAAGAAGGATGTAAGCAAATTGGACAGTCTAGAAGAGAGTGACAGGATTATGAAAGGTTTGAAAAATACGACCTATCAGAAAGAGAAGACAAATGTGGGACATGACAGCATGTTTGATACTCAGAAGGTAAGAGGAAAGGTCAACAACTATTTTTCATGTCTGCAAGGAACAGGAGAAAAAAAAAAGTCATTTCATTCACAATTAAGAAGATGCACTGCAATTAGAAGGAAACATTTTGTATGGATAATGAATTACTCCCAACAGCTACTGAGGGAGACTGGAATCATTTTTAGTGAAGGTACTTAAAGCCAGTTTAGATAAGCATTGGTTCAGTACGGTTTAGACACATTTGACTCTGCCGCAGTGTAAGGGATGGATATCTTGAAGTCTCTTCTATACTTGCGATTCCATAATCTTACATTAGAGTTTTTTTGGACTTTATTACTTTTTCAGAAAAAAATAAACTAAGAATGTAAATGCTGCTTTAATGAATCTTGAGGCATACAGATTTATACAGTCATATTTGAAGGCAATAAGGAACTAATTAATTGTCCTACTAGACTAAAGCAGTACCAGCGGCAGAATAAAATGCCCTACACATTTAAAAAGTGATGCCTCTTTCTAAGTTCAGCCATGCCTTTTTTCTGGCAGTCATCATTATCAATGTTGCATTTGAATTTGGAGTTTCTCTCAAACTTCCTACTGAGGGTACCAAACAATCCAGGTTTGGAGTATGTTTCCCCAGTCTAGCACCTCAAAATCGGTTTCAAACAAGCACAAACATAGCCAACACACTGAACGCCAAAATACGTATGTTGCTCCCGAGCTCCAGCCATCAAATACACAATCTAGTCACACAAGGGCCACTTTCGTCCATTGTTTTCCAATATGTTCTCCCACTGTCCCTATCTGAAGGGTGGCTTTCCAATTTATTCACACTAACCTGCTTGAGAGGCAGACTGCATTGCCGCGGGCAGCGCACTTGGTACCAGACCTCCTGATGGTAAAATGCCACTCAGATTTATACCCGCAGGGGCTATGGCACCAGTGTTGCACCCCAGCATAGGGTTTGAACCACTCATCAGTGTCTGTGCTCCACTGCAGAAGAGGAAAGGCAAGACGTCAAACCCAAGTGGTACAAGCAAATCTGAGTAACTAAATTTTTGCCCTCTCTCTCATGACAAGTAAATCAATTGTTTGCTGCAAATGGGATTACAGATAAAGCATCAAGGCATCTGAAAAAAATGGATATGCCTAGGGTATAACAAATATGTGAATCCATATTCTTGGTATTTATGATTTTTTTTCTTTAGTATAATTTATGGAAAATAAAACACAAGAGGTTCTTTTATTCTAGAAATACTGAAATATCAGTCTTCAAAATGGATGTACTATCATA
Organism: Rhinoptilus africanus; assembly: GCA_013400135.1. NCBI lineage: Eukaryota > Metazoa > Chordata > Aves > Charadriiformes > Glareolidae > Rhinoptilus > Rhinoptilus africanus. The sequence goes on along the minus strand of VXBO01010991.1, from coordinate 26,384 downwards.
ACAAAAAGAAAAAGCTTTGTATTTTCTTTTTGCACTATAAAAAAAGAGTACCTCTCTAATTAATCAACAGTGATCAACTGCTGAACACCTTGGATGAGTAATTTAAGTGTCTGATACTTGTATTGAAGCACACTACGTGTCTTGCACCGACCATCTTAAGTTGATCACAATTTCATTTAGTCTAAAAAGCAGTTCACATTATATCACACAATCTGTTCTTGGCAGCAGCATTTATTTTTTCTTTAAACCACAAAATGAGATTTAAGGATCAAAGAAAGTTTAACCCTGATGTTTGATTAAATTGTCAGAAGACAGATTTGTTGTTTTATTTTACATACAACCTTTAATTCATAGGCATTTTAATATCAAATCTCTTTCTATTTTTCATTAGAGTAGTCTGCACATGATATTCTACTTCCTCTCTGATTAATAAAAAAAAGTTTCAAACTTCAAAAGCAAAACCTCAGAAACCACTTAAATTGAGGTTAAGCCTTATGAAATTCAACTATATGCATACAAAAAACCTGAAAATACGATTTTCTTAATAAACCTTTTCGATATTCTGATAGTAGGTGCCTTTATATTTGAGAAATACAAGTAGTTTCTAGCGGCTCTTTGTTTTATAATTACAAAGTGAATGATCTTTTAGTATTGCAGATCCTGAAAAATATCTATCCTAACGGATACTGGACGGTCCCTGTAGCACTCCCACCCTGACGACCCCACCATCCCAACAACCAACCCACCCGGGGAAAATTAAGAAACCATCATAACGAAAAAACTTACCACACAGAGCCCACTACATTGATGAAGTTAAGTCCTGCGGGGTTTGCCATGACCTGGGTGGAGGTTGTTCCTGTAGTAATGGATGTTACCATGGTGGAAAGAGGAATGGTCATTACAGGCAGTGCCTGGCTCAGAGACATTTGCTGCTGAGCAAATGGGGTTAACAAAGTGGGTTGAGGGGTGAAGCCTGAATCTTGGGGAGTAGGGGTGGCAGAAGGGGTAATAGGAGTTGAGCTCTGAGCATCAGGAGGGTGTGGGGTCGATGAAGGGGTGTTGGTTGGAGTAGGAGTAGATGGTTTAGGAGTTCCAGACCCTGCTCATTGAGAAAAATAAAAAGTGCTAGTTTGTTATAAAAGGCCAATCCTTTTTTAGTATAATAAGGTTAATGGAATCTTATTTAGCACTGATAATTTGTTCCATTTTTTAGACTGCAAGTGTTAATTTCTACATGACACGAGTGCTGCAGCATGCACTCATTGTTAAGGATGCAGTATAATCATACAGAAAACCCATTCTCCACGCCTAATTCCTTAAGCCATACCCCGATTTGTATCCTCCGTTAAGTCCTTCCATAATTCATCCTACATTAAGTCGTAACTCCACTCAGAAATACTTAAACCAAAATAAAACAATTTCTTAGTGACCGTGTTCACCTAATTAACGTTTTTGTCCTAAAATGTTAAACATATAGACTATATATGCACTGCCTGCACAATAGCATCATGTTAAAAACATATCATGGGAAACAAGAGATTCAACAAAGAACATACACTATTTCAAACATCATGGGGTTGATTTAAATTTCATCAGATAGCTGAACTCCCATTTGCCAAATTTTGATCAAACAAAATTTTTTTTTAGTATTTAAGAACCAGAGGATAATACTGCATCTTTAAGAGATACTGTGTAATTCCTTCTGCTTAAACTGATAAACATGTAGAGCTAGATTTGTTGTGGGTGCAAGGCGCACAGTTTATCAATAGAAAAACAAAACAAAAACCCCCAAAAGCTTGAGGTAGTTTTTTGTTTTTCTTTTTTTTTTTTTAGCTTTCATGTCCTGCAGAAAGAAAGGAAATAAATGTGAGCGTCCAGCTGTTGTGATCAGAGCCTTAAAGTAACAACTGCATGCAGCAGATTTACACAATCCATAGCACTAACATAAAGACAGAGTAAATACATTAGAAGAAAACTCTTGTAAGTTTTTTTTCTTTGTGCAAAACAAGAAGGCAAAAAAGTTACACCTCTTGAGCTACCCAGATTTTAAATTATTTAATGCAAAATGCGTATTATAATACTGTGCAGGATACTGGAATGTGCAGTATACAATTATTCATAAAAATTGAAAAACTGCAGCTATGATTTCTCTTTGAACAAATCTGGTCACAAAATGTCTCAAGACGCATACATATTTCAAAAAACGTTTATGATCTATAGCTATGATTACAATGTCAGTGTTAATGAAAATACTTAAACTGGGATGTCACTTATTATTGAAATTTACATTTTAACACCTGAGAATAATGGTGCTACCGTCATCAGCATCACCACCACACTTGCAATCAGCAATGATTTGTAAAACAGTGTAGGAGTGTTTTAAAAAATCATCTTATCGTTTATTGTATCATCACCTTGGGACTGATCAGATTATATACATACATAGAGATACAACTGCACCAGCTCCTAGAACATTTAAAAAACCAGATGCTTAAATTATGTAAAGGCAAACTAATCTAACATACTGTTTTTACACCGGAGGAAAAAAAAAATAATCTACACTTTGGAATTTTATCTTATCACATCATCTACCAGCCTTCCATAAATGAGGAGATCATACTACTTGCATAAAATGTATAAAACGTATACACAGAGGGTGCATACATATATACAGAAAAAACGAACACAGTTACAATAAACATAAAATACATACAGTGAACAAGAGACCTGCCTAAAGCTGCACAACTTATACAATTTAGGGTACACTGTACACTTAAGTTTCATCATTCCACAGGTTAAGAAGTTTATCTCAGGAAGCATTTATGCAAAAGCCTAGGATTTAATGGAGAATTTAGGTCGTGACTCACTTTGTGAAGAGCTCGCAGGAGACATGGCAGCTGGAGAGAGCATGCTAACTTGATTAAGATCCATAGATTGTTTCCGAGAAAGACCAGGAGGCTTAGAAGGAGGAGGAGGAGTTGGGGATTTTAGATGGCCACTGGACTGTTGTGGACTAAAAATATTACCTGAAAAAGCATAAATAAAATACATTATTGTTCTCTCAGTATATGTTACCTCAAATATTTGTTATAATCCAATTTTGCGAACAATACAATTAGAAATCAGCAAAATTATGCTCTTTCCACAGAGAAGATACTGATTATTTTTTTTAAATGAAATCTTTACTAAGGGGATATCATGTCACTTTTACAACAGGCAGAACACATAGAAAGGAGACGCCCAAGTCAATAAATAATTACCTGAAGAGCTACTTCCTGAACTTGAAGGTAATTTGATGGGAGGAGGTCGGTGTTTTACACCTTTCCCCAATACTGAAGACTGAACAGAGCCTGATATACTTTCTGGCTGCTAGGAGGAAAGAGAAATTAACACTACCACAGCAATGATGTGAGCTTCTATGTATTTGACAGAAAAGACAATTCAATTAATCTGTATTAGACTTCTCAAAACCAAGATAAAACCCCTTTCAAACATTTCAGATTTTTATTTGTTTTTAAAACACAGTCTATGACCAACTCTCTTTAGATAAAATGCTTACCATCAAGAAGCAGCTTGAAAGTGGTGGTAAAATTTAAACCAAGCAAAAAAAAAAAAGAAAGAAAAAAATTAAGGTGCTTCACTTTTCTCCATAATTCTGAAATCCTTCTTAGTAAGTTTTCACAAATGCAAGACTGACAGATGCATTTTACATAAAAGGACAATTTGGTCTTAGTTGAAAAATTACATGATTTCATTCATTCACCATTTGTATAAATCTGCCATTTCCAACCAATAACGATTTAGAGAGCAGGATCACATTTCCTAATTCTAGGAGTAGGAACTTAAATACATTCAGGGAAATACCAGTGACTTCAGTGGGATAGGAACTCCACCAATCTTTTTAGCAGAAAGCTGCTCCCTTGCTGTTTTTTCTTATAGCCTGCTTATCAGGCTGTTTGAATACAAATTAACTTCAGCTAATCAAGTCTGCAGTTCTCAGTCACAGCAGACCCTAAATCCACAATTCCAATAGCTGACACCGTCAAAAAACTCCACAGTGAAACACATTTACAATTACAGCCTATATATTTTGAACTATAAAGTAGGTATCCCATAAATTAAAGTAGTGTCTAAACAAACATACAGTTCAAAACCTGCTGAAACTAGAAAATGAGGCTGTCAATATACTGAATGGAATACTTCAGTGCTGGAGACTAAACGAGATTTGCTTGGGCTAAAAAATCAGAGCATCCACTACTGTGCAGAATCAACCTTTCTGGATAGCTTAGCTTCCACCAATTCTCAGAAATAAGAAACATTCCCTCTACACATTTCTAATTGCTTGCTTATAAAAAAGAATCTTTTGAGAAAAATTCTGTAGTTTACCTTCTCTTCTACTATTAAAAACTGTTTTCTTCATTTTGAAAACAAAGACTAATGCTCTATTCAAAAGAGAGCTAGATCATTAAGTAATTTTGGTCCAGCATTTGGTGAGGGCTTGGAGAGCTGGAGAAGATGACTTCCAGAGCTATACTCCCACCTTACGTTATTCTACAATTTTAATATAGATATAGAACAGATGATTGATGACATCAGATAGACAGATGATATAAAGTCAGTATGAGGTAGACAACAGGCGTTATTGATATAGTATGTGACAGATGCTATCAAGCTGACATACAATAGGCATAGACGATAGGTGACATCAAGATGACATAGAAGAGATAAGAGTTGACATATGGTGGACACATACACACATGTGCATACATATATCTGTCTGTTCATGCACACACAGAGAAACACTCATACTCCTTTCTGCAACTGCTTTCAGCGGCCAGTCCAGCCCAAATCAGGACATCTCTACGTGCCGTTCTTCTGTCTGCCACCAAGAACTACCTCTTTCCGATTAACGGTGTTGCAGCTTACAAGTAAGGTATTTAGGGGAAAGATGCAACAAAGGAAATAGACCAACAGATACAAAATTTACTTAATGGTTGAAGCCTAAATACAGTTCACCACTACACTAATGAATCTAAACAAGAAAGCCAAAAGCAGCACAATAAACACAAGGAAATGCCAACAGGAATGAGAATTTGGGAATGCAAGAATTTCTACTGGAAGTATGCATGCAAATATATACACTGTAAAGGTTTTGGTGTAGGTTTTGTTTTGGTTCGGGGGGTTTTTTTTGTTAGTTTTATTTGTTTAGTTTTGAGTTTTCATCTTCAAACTAAAGAGAAAATAATTTTAATAATTTCTAAAGGTGAAAGAAAAGTTCAGGTACAACATCTGCTTCTGTGTTTACTGATCTGTAAAATAAAATGCATAGCTGTATTTTATTGTACTGCTCTGTGAAAGGTTCATCTGAACAGGGGAAAACGCTACAAAACCTCGGAGCTAACAATACTATACACAGCTAAAAAAGAGAGACATGGCTGAAAGACACAACATTTGAACACTGAAAACAAAAGTGCTTTCCTCTAACTTTCCCATACACTCACTTGGCATGATTATGACAATAAAGCTTTTAGAAATTCATTCAGAAAGAACTTTTTAGGTTATTTCACTTTTAAATGTGGATAGCAAAAAGTTATTCTAATAATACAATAATCAAATGCAAATAAAAGAAATGTATGGCTCGATAAACTCACTTCCATTTCCTTCCCTGGAGAAAGATGACTAAGATTGACTGATCCACCTGAATTGTGAAACATTTTCACAGGACATTTCGCTTCATTTTGTACTAACTCCTGATACTGGTTCACCACTCTGAAACAAACAATGAGGGCATAAAAAGATTAACAACTTTGAACTTCTACAGTAGATATATGATTATGTGTTTAAATATACTTATGTTACATAGTGATCTATTATTTATTTTATACGTAAGTATATATCTATATAAAAGACATGCACATATATAACCCACACCTATATCTCTATATATCTTTCTACTTTATGTTCCTGGGCCCTTTCCTTAGATTTATTCCACTTGAGCTTTTCTTCTAATCATTGTCTTTTTTTTCAAACGCAAAACACAGTTTGTTTAAGAAACAAGTTTAACAGACACTGTTTTGGAGGAATATGCAAAACAGTAGACAGAACAGTTCCTTCCCCCAAAGCAACTGCAGTTCTTTGGGATATCAGTCAATGGGGATCCCGTTCCCTTCACATGGGTCCAGAATCCTTTATAAACCTGTGCCCTCTGCTTATGCTCCCCATGAAACAGTCGTCTTCAACCTGAGATCTATGTTAGATGAGGACTCTGAAAGCAAGGGATGAACTATGAGGTCCATACTGAATGTACATCCAAGAACCAGTTACATCACAAGTGATCACACTTCTCCGAGTACCGGGATAGACAGGTCTTACATTATGAGACTAACAAGCAGTGATGTATCCAGGAATTTAAAGCATCAATAGTATCAGGCAAACAAGTTTAAAATACTGTTCTACCAAATCAAAATACTACAACTCTATTAATTTGAGGGAACTAAGTTGAGAAGAATATACAGAGTGACCTTTCAGACTTGAAAAATCAAGCTGAAGACCTGCTGTTGCTTATACCCTACAAAGACTGAACCTCAATGAAAAACTGCTGGAATATTTCCCATTAGGTTACACCTAAATGCAATGAACTATACTTTATTTTGGTATAGCACTGATTCAATGTGCTGCTATGTGACAAGTAAGGGTCCCAAGAGACACGGCAGAGAAAAGCATGCAGTGTAATTTTCTCAGCAATTAGGTTTTAGACTGCCTTAAAATTACAGTTGAATCAGACTAGTAAGATGTTAAGTACTCAAAAAGGGGGTCCTGCCCTCCTTCCTCCTCTACTGCGTCGTTTTGTCCTAGTCCCCAAAACCCAACTGCTTATTCTGATTGAGGAATTCCAGCAACAGGGTGGCAAACATGAAGAGGAAAGCAATCCCAGTTAAAACTAGACCCTGTATTATTGTTGTTTTAGTTTTCAGCCAATCCATCCCCCAACTCAGCACAAACAGCAAGAGTCTATCAGCCCAAAGGAGGCAGGAGAGAATATAAGCAGAGTTTCTTGGTCAAAATTATCTATTAAAACAAAGAACGTTATTGATTTTTGACCAAATCAAGGACTCGTCCCCGTGCCGAGCACATAAGAAGAGGGTGAGGGGGTAAGAGCTATGGCATATACATCACCTCAAGGTCTCCTATGAAGGCACAAAACCACAACCAGCTTTGACAGGGACTGCTTTTTAAAGGTTCAGTGCTCACAGTCACAAAGAAACAGTTATCTGTAATGTGATGCACACTGAATTATTTTGCTGCCTCAGTTATCCTAGAATTGCTACTCTTTCTACAACTAACACGTACTGGAAAACTGTTTTGTTATTTGCTTCTCTAAGAAAGCTGAATCAGGTAATGCACAGCACACAAAAATAAGTTGTTGATACACAAGTCCTAGATTACACTTAAAGTTCAAATTAACAGTTTTCATGATTGCTAATTTATCGTATAAAATGTCAAGATGAAACTCCTGCTAAGTGCTCTCAGAATTTTATTATTGCCTGTGTAATCAAGAATAATTGTGCAAATAACTGTAACAACATGATTGAAATGTAGGTAGCGGGACAAGCTGTATTCACATATTTGCTTTCCTCTATTCTTCGCTACTTGTTAAATATAGAAACTGCACNTCTATCTTCATATGAGAGGTGTTCCAGTCCCCTAATCATCTTGGTAGCCCTAATATAATGATGAATTCCCCATTATAATGATGAATTCCTCTCATTTTCCTCATTTGTCTGCATCTGTTCCCATAACCACTACATGAGCAGTCATAATGGCTGAAAAGAACAAAATTCATTATTTGGCACCAAACCAATGGTGGCATTATTATTTTCATTTACCTTTCAGCATCAGTCTTCGAACCAATAAGGAACCTGAAATGTAAAATGCGTAATACATTTTCAGTCATGAATTAGACTAAAAGAACATATTTTTATAATCACAAAATTTCGAATGAATGTCAGTGTTGCTCTTTTTCACACGTGCTGAAAATACAATACTATATCCTGTATTATTTAGTACAAACTGGGCTTCATAACTGTATATGCAACATACACATGGTCTAATACCGTCTCCTTTAAGAGTAAATTGCCTAAAAAGCAAAAGACAGAACATGGAAGGTTTTTATTTTTAAAAAAAATGGAAGTGAATAACTGCTACAGAATTGCTACCGTAAAAAGTACAAGAGAAAAGTTATGTATAAATCAACATATCAACATGCTTACACTGAAATACAAACCTAAGCGTCCTGTGGGTATGTCAAAACCAGCCCTTCCTCTAATATTTAAAAAAACATTTAGTTTCCATTGCTTGATTTCACTTACGCAAATTCTAATTCCTCATGACTTTCCACAACTCCTAAATAAGCATTTCTCTTTTGCATAATACTTATGACTCCCAAACTCATTACGTCAGTGATTTAGGTGGTTTTTTTTTTAAACACTACAGGCCTTTTCTCGGTTCTCTAGCTCAGAAACAATAAAAAAGCACATTGTTTTATTTTACAGCAGAAAAACAAATATGTCTTCTGCACCTTTTACTTCACGTGACACAGTTTCCTATTAAGGAATTATCCAGATTTTTATGAACTTCCACTGCTAATGTCTTAAAAATAATGGACTAGAGCCATGATTTCCAAAAAAACCCAGGCATCTAAAATAGAATGACGGGGGTTGGAAGGGACCTCTGGAGATCATCTAGTCCAACCCCCTGCCAGAGCAGGGCCACCTTAGAGCAGGTTGCACAGGAACGCGTCCAGATGGGTTTTGAATGTCTCCAGAGATGGAGACTCCAACACCTCCCTGGGCAGCCTGTTCCACCTATAGATCCTTTTAATTCCCAGCCTTACTACACAACTGTAAGGTAGCACTGCTGTTCCAGGAAGATCGGTACTAAGTAAGAGTGCTGGTTTTGACTGGGATCAAGAAATTTCTTCATCATAGCTTGTATGGGGCTACGTTTTGGATTTGCACTGAAAACAGTGTTGATAATACAGGGATGATTTTGTTACTGCTGAGCAGTGCTTAGACAAAGTCCTTTTCTGCTTCCCACCCTCTCAATGAGCAGGCTGGGGAGGCACAATAAGCTGGGAGGGGACACAGCCAGGACAGTTGACCCCAAATGACCAAAGGGATATTCCATACCATGGGATGTCATGCTGACCAGTAAAAAAGCTGGGGGAAGAAGGAGGAAGGGGAGATGTTTTGAGTTACAGAATTTGTCTTCTTAAGAAACCATTGGACATGATGGAGCCTTGCTTTCCTGGAGAGGGTTGAACACCGTGATGAGAAGTAGTGAATGAATTTATTGTTTTACTCTGCTTACATGTACGGCTTTTGCTTTACCTATTAAACTGTCTTTATCTCAACCCATGAGTTTTCCCCCTTTCACCCTTAGGATTCTCTTCCCCATCCCACCAGTGAAACAGGGGGGCTCAGGGAACGAGCAAGCAGCTGTGTGGTGCTTAGCTGCCAATTAGGGTTAAACCATGACAGTATGGAAACAAAGAATAAATAGCTCAAACTAGGGATAAAACATCCTGAGTATTAAGATTTGAAGAAAAAATAAGATAGGAATTATATACTAGACAATAAAAATAACTTTCATTAAGAGAACTAAAGGCTGCTCAGGCTCACTGCTCCTTGCTTTACTGAAATTTATAGGGTCTGTTCTGCTGCACAGGTTCCTCCATACAAAGAATCTGGTACACAAGAAAAACAGCCAAGAGGGAATCTTTGTAGAACCACAGCCAACAACAGCAGGTCCAAAACAATTCAAGATGACAAAGCTTCTTCAGAGCTCATGTTTTTCTTCATCATTTATTTAGCCTAATTTTTTTTGAGTAAGAATAAACATAATATAATGGAGTCTTATGTTTTCACAGCATCAGGCAAATTTTGACAACGATCAAAACTATGAGCAACACTGTAAGAGGGCTAAAAATATCTCATGGTGTCTCCACAGTTTGAGCTGTTGAGTTTTTTTGGTTTTGTTTTTTTATCGATGGCTTTTTTTGTTGTTTTGTTTTTTATACAATATATCTTCGAAAGACAGACAATACATCTCTAAAAGAACATGCAGATTTAACATAAAAGTACATTTAAGACATGATAGTTGCTTGAACACATTTTGTTTTGGTTTGTTAAAAAAATTATGTTCATTAGCTGAATTTAAAAAACCAAACCCTCTTACATCAGTTTTACAGTTTCAGAGTATTTTTATGACTGAAAATGGTAAGTAATGTTTGTCTTCCTTCATCTGTGAGATTATAGCACAGTTCAAATGAACTTGCAACTTACTGTGATGGAGTTAATAGGCTGTCATTTTCCTCATCACCTTTGAGTGTCTGAATTTTACCATAGTACAAGGGATTGCCAAGAGACTGAAAAATGGTCAGTTTTGTTTTTTGAAGCTGATTACCAACTTCACATTCAAACACATAGTCATCTTTTATTTCCTAAAAGACAGAATAAAATAACCAAGTAAGTCTTAAAGCAAGTGATCACAGAAACTGCTAGTACAATATGCCAGCTCTATACAATACAGTAAGAAAGACTCCATAAGAACGGGTGCATTATCTAAAATGAAAGTGATTTGAATATCTACAGGGATGAGAAGAAAAAGAGTTTACTAGCTCTTAAAATAAAAAAATATTGCAAACCTTAAACAATCATGTTAGGTATGGGAAGGCAGACTGGGCAAACACATATAGAAAGTTTTATATAAATTAGGACAATGTAAAAAAATGTTCCAAGTAAAACACCGGAGATGAAGATTAAGTTCTATGGGAAAGTATTACTTTTTGCCAATATGAAACTACAAAGACACTGTGATAGATGCTGTTAAAGATTAATTCTTTGTAATTTCAGAGGAACGTTATTAAAAATTGATTTACGGCTAACTATATTAAATGACTACTACTTATCAAATCATGTAATTTGTGCCAAAAATCTTAAGGTTCAACTTAAATACTGCAGAAAGAGCTTTTTGTAAGAGGTATTTAATATTACTGAATCTCTTTCCAAATTTAATATTTTAACAGAAGCTCTTTTCAATCAGTCTTTGAGTATTTGAGCAGAGTACTGCTCTCCGTAACTTATTATGCTTTCTTTGCTCTACAGGAACAGCACATGTTACTTGGGAGATTAAAGTTGCTTTTCTGTGGATTTCTGGAAAACCTGAGGAAGTTACAAGCCTGATCCCATGCATGCTGCACTGTATGAAATTCCAAGTATCAGTAGTAATCCTTCTGTGTCTACATAACACATGGAAGATTAATTAAATTGGGGGAGGGAAGACTATTCCCACATTACTTAGATTTTGGTGAAACACTAGAGACACAGAAGTTGGGCCAAAGGTCTAAACTACTCACATGGGCTGGCCAGACAGTTGGTTGTGAGTCATCAGGCTTGATAGACTTTTCCACTTTGGCATATTTTTCCACCTTAAAGAAAATGGAAATATCAGAAAAGAAAGAACAACAGTCATACTGGGCCAGAGCTAAAACAAATCTAGCATGGTTTTTTGTTTTTAACAGTGGCTAACATGCCAGTCTTTAAAAGTGAGTGCAAGAAACAGACAAGGACAGCTTGATACTCTGTACAACATCCCCCACCTTGTGTTACACATTCAGAAAAAGTGAATTGGAGAACCTTCAGAACTTTACTAAATTTATTCTGTTGCATCATATTTGCTATGTTAAACTTAGCAAGAGCGTGAAACATGGCTTAAGACTAGAGATTGAAATCACTGCCTGCAATGTGGAATGGTTAAAAAATTTCACAATACCAGTAACCCCTGAAGACTCTTATTAGGTCAGGTACAACACTGTTGAAGTGCAACGGGAGAGAAGGTTTGTGCAACGTTACACCATCATTTCATGTGTCACGTGCACTCTGGCCAGCCCTATTAAGTCCAAAGCTACAATCTTGGCTAGTCTACTAAATCTTCTCTGTGCTAGTACTATCTGTTTTGGCAGTGCCAGAAACTGAGAATGTGAGTAGAAGAGTCCATAAGAAAAGAATGCACACAGAGTGATCGTAAGAATTCAGAACTGGAACTCTCATATAAAAAATTAAACTACTGAATATATCATGTCCAATAGTATCATAACATGTCAAAAAAAGAGGAATCGCTATCAAGCTGAGAAGTGACTAATTCTTAAATAGTTTCCTTACCTCATCTCTTTTTCTATTTTTTATATTATCAGACAACTTCAAATAGACATCTGTGCATTGAACCCACATATGAACAATATTTAAGGTCTGTTTGCACTGTTCATCTCATCCAAACTACCATTTTACAATGGTAATGTATTCCAATGTGGTTTGGCTTGTGTTTATACCTTACAGTACAGAAAACCCATTTTAAACTTAAAGTCACTCCCGCTTTTTAAAGGTCATTCTTTGATACTGGATACTCTGTTTTCACTTCTTCATACCATACAACCTTCAATACAATTGCTACTAATTGCTAACGGTATCAATTGGACTTACATCCACTTCAGAAGGTGCAGTCAAATAGCAAGGGTTCTGTTTCCACATATCTACGCACTGGAAGATGAAAAAGCAGTATTAATGTATTAAATGCTTTAAATAGATACTTAGACTTATACCCACCTATGTCTCAGGACACTTACGTTTCCAGCTTTAGAAATTTTGAGGTCATACTGCTGGGCTCCTTTCCTCTCCTTTCTTTTCTGTAAGTAGTCAAGTAGTCTGAGCTGAGGTGGAGTTGAATAGTGAGCTACTTCCTGCTGTCTGTTCAGAGATGACCTTGAGTACCTTTTGAAGCACCTGTGGTAAAATGACAGACAAGCTAGTAAAAACATCGAAATGAAATTCTGCATTGCCTGTGTACAAACAAAAAACCACACAGGGAAATGCTACTTACTTTGAGACTAAAAGTCATGCTTTGAAATGTTAATTCAAAATTTCTTTTCTGGATTACACTGTGTAACTCAAAACTCTTGATTTTGTATTTTTTAAAAAATACTAGTATTCTGCTCATGTATTTCAGCACTGCAAATGGGGTTATTTTTGAAATGCATAATTGAAGTACATTGTCAAAATGAGTAACTAACTGAAAAGTTGCCAAGCTAAAAATATTTGTGTATTATCATAAATTTCAGTTCGTCAAAAGATATATGTTCTGCTCATGTAACTATAAACACAGTAACTGCCTTCCATTCTTTGTCTCATGCCAAACCCACTGGTACATTCATACTGTTCTGGATATCCATTTAACACCTTTGCCTATTTTTCTAGTGGAGAGTTTGTTGACCACCAAGCTCTAATTTTAAGGATAGCTAGATCAATTTCACCATTTATACTTTTTTTAGACATTACCACTGATTGCACATCAGCATAGTACTTCAATGAAAAGCTAGTCTTAAATATTTCAGTAATTCTGAAAGGCCATTAGTACTGCAGAGTGAATGCAACTCTTTTAGGAGCTTTTAACAAGTTAGAGACCAATATGCAAGATATATATTTACATACTTTACATTAATGAGTGGCCACCTGACTCATCTTACACCTGAATTATGCAAAAAAAAGAACAGAATCAAGACTGCAATACCGTATTGTTAAGAAAATAATACATATACATTCTTTTGACATATAAAAATAAGCTTCTTATAGTATCTACTACTAATACAGTAAAATATTGAGCATTTAAAAATAAGATATTATTTCTTGACTGTTACTCATATTCCTAATATTTAAGTAGATATTACTTTAAGCACTGCATATGAGAAACAAAATTTTTCACGTAAAGCATTGCTTCTATTTTTCTTTGAAACACTTCATAAAATTTCAAAGAAAGTCTCAACACAGTTCTCAATGAAAACTACCTTTTCATGGGGCGAGTGTTCATCTTCTGCTTGTTGTACAGGAGTCTGTTTGTAGTACAGGTCACTGCTATTGAAGGATCAAGACATAAAGGCTCTGCTGTAGCCAAAATAAGTTGGCTCTCAAGTAGGAGTTTGTCCTCCTGTAATATACACAGCT
>VXBO01010991.1:0-12299 GCA_013400135.1 Rhinoptilus africanus | reverse complement strand
AATAAATGTAAAAATATGAAGACTTTTACACTAATTGATATATACCTATGCATACGTGCACATTACCTTTAAGAAAAATGAAAAAAATTGTGTGTGGATAGTCAACAAAATATTCAATAGCCAAGTATTACCAAGCATTATTTTGCATTACAGAGCTTTGGGTGGGGCTTCCAATAGGAAAATAAATCCTTCTGAAAAGTAGTGGCATGCTCTGGTTTTTATGTTAGTGTTTTCTTTTTCATTTTAAACACAGTACTAGTGGCAATGAAATCCATTTTCTGNNNTTCTGTCAGTGATTTATACTGATGGCCTGGCAGTCAGTGCCATAAAGATTATATACCTGGGACTTTAGATTACAATTTCAAAAAGATTTGAACATGAAACACAAACACCCACATTGAGTACACACTGCTATTCAGCATTTAACTAATTCTAACTGTACAACTGTAATTACTTAGGATTCTCTTTACTGTAACAGTATAAACAGCAAAATGATGCTAGAGGAACAACTGCGTCATTAGACTCCAGATGCTGTTCTGGGGATGAACGCTGACGATGAATGAAGTAAGGTGAACTAGTTAGAGTAACTCCAATACTGTCATTCTGCATTACCACAAGTTAAGGTGCAATTCTACAAAACTTTTAGCAAATCCTATTGTTTTCTAAAGCATCTTGTGGGTAGATGCTATTAACAAGTTACTTTGTCAGCTCTCGGTAGCACAACCTGTGCAGCACTATGCACATCACCGACACTTTGAATTAATCAGAAATACGATCATTTTTGTTTATCAGATTTTATTGCATAAATAAATTTATAATGTAAAGAAATTTTATTTTATTGTGTATTTACCACATCACTGCAAAATTTTAAAATACCTGCTAACCCACCTGTGTCCATTTGTGGTTGTCACTTGTTATAGAATGCACATCACAAATTAAAGTCTGAAGAGGAAGACATAATGTTAATAAGTTTCAACTAAATAATAAGATTTCTTAACATATGTTCAGTAAAAGCTCATATCCAGTCTACCATTAGAGTGAGGAATGACTTAAAGCACTTCTTACCTGCATTGTAGGACGCAAGAGAATGTGCTTGCTTTGGTACGTTGGAGATTTCATGTTACCAGACTGTCTATAGTCACGTATTTCTGCTATGACACATCCACAATGAAAAATATTAACCTAGTTGAAACAAAAAAAACAAACCCACAACCCTTGTAAACAAACATTTACCAATCTGCCCCAGCCCCTGACTCCAAAACCAAGTTTGTTATATATCATTTAATATTTGGCGATATTACAAATAACACTACTCACTAATTTTATCAGACCAGTGGTCTTTACTACATACATAAACATACCTAAAACACAGTCTCCAAATGTAGTGCTTTCATATGACAGCAATTTCGTTTTAAGAAATTCCCATGTCAAATATTTCATAATGACAAAGAACAAAGGATATTTTGCTGGAGCACAGAGTAGAAGTTGTTTGGCAGCAATCCCATAGCAATCTCTCTTCTATAACCTTGCCCCCAGCATTTATTATTTTTTTTCTTATATATCAATAAAATATTTGTTTGGCATATTAAATATTACAGTTCCAAATGCACAAGTATTTTACATCTTGTGGTTGGAATCACCTAACTGAAGCATTCAAAAAATCAAGGTTTATCTGGGTACAAAACATAAGGTTCTTTGTGAAAACAAAACTTTCAAACCTGAGATTTTTCTAAAAGATCAACCAAAATAGGCGGTAGCTCCTCTGCATCCAGATATTCAAGCAGCTCTCCTTCCTCATAAGGCAGCCGAATGGTCTCAGAATCTGCATTTAAACAAAACGTACTGCTTTTCTTTTGTCTTTCAAATTCAAACTTTAACAACATGAAATACAAAACAAGCTTGCCACAGGAAAAAGCAGTACCAGTGGAAACAGGCAATTTTATTTGCATAGTATTTTTTTTTCCCCTGTTCTCAGAGCTTGGTTTTGCTCTTATTCTACCAGAAGGCAACATGCCTTTACAGTTCAATGAGACAAAATTTTTGCTCCCAGATGATGTACTGTATGCTCTTATTGCATGTCATAGTACCAGCCCCAAAAAGATGCAACTTAACTGGAGCACAGATGCATTTATCATAGAATATTTTGGGTCGGAAGGGACCTTTAAAGGTCATCTCGTCCAGCCCCCTGCAATGAGCAGGGACATCTTCAACTAGCATTTAGCCAGGCCTAGATTTATGAAGCAGTGGAAGAAACAATTTGACAGAAAGATCCTGAAGTGAGAGGAATTCAGATAAGTAACTTGGGAAGCTAAGGGTAAAGAAAAGAATGGAAGGCTATCAAAAAGACTCACATCTACTGATTTAGGCTGCTTAGAGACAGTCTCTGAGCACCTCACAGCTTCATGCAAATTTTTAGTTCAAGTATAGTTGTGTTTAGGCTTTCTTTCCCACAAGGCATTATGTTAGAAGTGAAACGGTTAAAGGTAAGCAACAATACATTCAAAGTATTTATAGAGCGTTCTTAGTATTTTTAAAAATAAATAGCAAACATATTACCTGAACCATTTTTTCCCCTGAGCATAAGTGAATAACCCTCATTTCCTGGATAGAGGTTCACTACCAGACATGACAACGTCTCCTGCATAACCAGCTTCTCAAGTAAATTCACATTTCGCCTCAGCTTCTGCTTTAAAAGTAAAGATTGCTTATGAACATAATACTATCAAGTAATTACTAGCAATAAAAACAATTGCTAGAATATGAGTACTATTTAGATTAATGTTGAAGTATATAACTAAGCAAGCCCAGTTAAATTTAATTGTACTGTGTTCAGCAGAGTAGATTCATTATGTATTATTATATATACAGATTTTTACAAAAAATAACACTCATTTAAATTAAAAGAAAACCTTGAATTACAAGTCCACAGACAACACAGTTAACAAGAATGACCCTATGCTACAACACTGTAAATCTACAGTGCACTATTTGTGTCATTTCTGTAAGCACCATTTATACCACCAGTTATATCCTATACATTGTTTAATAACAACAAAATATTTAGTACTTTAAAATATCCTTAACAGAAGCACGTAGTTCTTTCCAGGATCAAAATACTGAATTACAGCATTTGGAGGCTTTCATAATTGCATTGCCTAGTCTGCGTTTGCTCAAGTCTGATCCAGCAGCTGCAGAGACTATTCCCTTTTTTAATTGTAAGAATGATCTTTTCCATCATAACAGATTTTTGAAATTAATTAGTATGTTTCAAAGACCCCCCACACATCCTATAAATGTAAACATTTGAAAATCCCCCTGAGAACTTAAAACAATGAATTCTAAACCGCAGATAATTTTACACCTTCTGGTTGGAGGATAGGTTTCACAGGTCTGGGTGGAGCCATTCACTGGAAGTTAACCCTAGCGCTCAGACTGTCCAACGACACATTTCACATACACCCAACTAAGTAGCAGTGGGCTCTCTTTTTGAACAAATTTGTATTTCTAGAGATATTGGGAAGACAGAAAGCAGAATCCTCACTTGTAGGGGAACTGTTCCTAAGACACAAGTATTGAACACAAACCCCCAAATCCCACAGCAATATAATGCAGCAGGTCATTTTAACAAGTATGCAGAAAAAACGAGGAAAAACTTTTTCATCTCCTGCTACATTATTTTGGAGCCACTCCCTAAGGTTAACTCTTCCCCATGGATCACAAATGACGGTGACTACATCCTACTGCCTTTTCCAGTTTAGAAATTGTGGAAAATAACACAAAGAAAAGGACAAAGTAGCACATAAATCCTGGAGAATTAACAGGGAAAGAGCTGGAGGAGCAGGGGAGAATGAGGAAAACAAGTCATACCCGACAGCAAAGGTAGAGACTACACAGGAAAGCCAGTTCCTCACACAGGACTCTGGTGATGCAGCCCATTATGCAAGATGTTAATAGTCCTGTTAACAACCCCCTACACCTACCATCAAACAAGACACTGCGCATGTGCTACTTCACTTTCCAGACACATTGCTGAGTAGGGGATAGAGCTGTTGGGCTTTCACTTTAACACAGGAATTGCCACGGGAGAGCAAAGTCAACGCTCAGCTACTCTGACATCTTTTCTCTTAAGAATGGAGATATTGTCATCTTTGATGGCAAAGTTCTTTCTCAGTGTTGGATAGATTAACACTTTCATATTTAGTTACTCAATGGCATTTGGAGGACAGAAAGGAATATGAGAACTCTCTAAGAGCTGATTTGAAAAAGGATCATCAGGTTATGTAAGAGAGGTTAAGAAGAAATTAATTATTTATACTAAAGCTATATTTAAAAATGAGGAAGAAAGCAGCAAAAACCCCACACAATCCAACTGCATTCCTCTATCACTGGGACAGAATTAATACTGCTTCGAGAAGTTGTTACTAATAACACTGTTAACATTTCTAATTCAACTTTACTATTTTCTTGAGCTGAAGAAAAGGGACTGTTCAATTAAGGGCATTATTCCATCTAAACTACAGGCACTGAATAATTTATACTAACTAGTAACCACTCATAGAATTTCTTAATAAACAGTTCATCTTTTTTTTCCCCAGAAATTTGTCTACGTGTGCAAGAAACAGCCATGAGATTTATTTTTATGGAAGGCCTCTGCTCCTTAAACACCTCATAATTAAAATATATAGTGGTAATTTAATTGTAAAATTAATTAAATTGTGTTAAACACATCATCCTCTAGTTTAAACTTATTTGGTGAATGACATGTTAAGTTTTAACTTTCAGGTTTTGTTCAATAATAGTTTGCCAGTTATGGCCTGGGGTTTTTTTTGCTTGTTTCATTTTTTTAGGGGTTAGGATGTTTAAGGGCAAGACAGGTAAAGAAGAGAGGACACAGGCCTAAGAACATTTTTGACACTGCATTCATAAAAAGCTCCTGTTGCTATTTACTACATCTCTGTGAAATGGAAATCTAAAACAACCACACCAGGTTCTTCCCTCGACTTTGGATACATTTCACTAATCCCAGCACCACTTTACAAAGGTATAGAAGATGTACCTTAGAAGGTACCATTTTGTCTTAACTTCAACAGAACTACAAACTGTTTGGTAACTAACTTCATGAACTGTGCTAAGCACTGTTCTTTCAAGAAGTAGAAAAAGCAAAGCGGAATTTTTTAATATATTGACTGAAAAAAAAAACCCTACCTTGATAAAAAAAAACTTGAGGAAGCATAATTTTTTGGTTACAAAATACAAGGAATAAACTCAAGCCTAAAGATGTTTGTAACCTAGCTGAACCAAAATCCGATCCTCACAGAAGACCGCAACTCATAATTAAGCATACTTCCACTAGGATGTAACTGGCTGTGTCAATCTTTAGGCTGCCATTTAAATAGAGACTAGTATTAATGCAGCTCATAAAGACAAAGGCCATGCAGCCTCTGTAGTGGAAGCAAGAAAACATTTGTTTCATAAGTAATCCCTAAGGTAAGTTTTTGCAGATCAAACTCTAGCAATACTGTGGTCTGAACAAAGTCTGTTTGTTTCACCCTAATGAGGTTATCTGCATTTTAAAGTGCATTCTTACAGTCAAGTGTTTCCTTACCTTACACATTCAATGACAGAAAGATATATGGAAAATAATTTTTTATAGAATTTCCCAAATACATACAACCCTGCATATCACTTATCACCATTAGAGATTAGTCAAGGACAAAAAAAATCCCATCAAAACAAACAAAAAAAATTCCCACTGTTATCTGGCACTATTTGGTTTATTCACATATCTTAATCACCCACTCCCCACAGCTACCAGAGTACCTCTTAGAAGCACTTCTACAGCAAAGTAGGAGATACATGCTTTACTATTTTTGCACCAGTCCTATGTGGAACTGAAATGACTTTCA
This sequence comes from Rhinoptilus africanus, assembly GCA_013400135.1. Lineage (NCBI taxonomy): Eukaryota > Metazoa > Chordata > Aves > Charadriiformes > Glareolidae > Rhinoptilus > Rhinoptilus africanus. The sequence continues at coordinate 6,393 of VXBO01010991.1, read as the reverse complement.
TTAACAGTGTTCTGAAACTTTCATTACTTTGAGACACTTTCATGCTTGCATAATGATGCTACAATGTGCAGCTGTTTGAAGGCATCAATTGAGAACAGGTGAATGATAAGAGATTTTTAATTTTTTTTCTTTTTTTTTTTTTTTTTTGGTGGAGCCCCTCAGATATATATACCTGCCTAGCACAGATCCTCCCAGTTCACACAACAGGTCTGTTTTTACATTCATGTTAAAGACTGCTTCCAAAATTATTGGTTTGATTTTTCTTTCTTTCAACTTTTAGGTTAAGGAATGCTGCACACTAGAAACAAATTATATAATCACCTCAGCATGGAATCATAGGGTTGGCAGGGACCTCTGGAGATCATCTAGTCCAACCCCCCTGCCAGAGCAGGGCCACCTTAGAGCAGGTTGCACAGGAACCCATCCAGGCGGGTTTCGAATGTCTCCAGAGATGGAGACTCCACCACCTCCCTGGGCAGCCTGTTCCAGTGCTCTGACACCCTCAAGGTAGAGAAGGTTCCTCCTCCTGTTTCGGTGGAACTTCCTGTGCTCAAGTTTGTGCCCGTTACCTCTTGTCCTGTCACTAGTTAGTTCTCTCTCTAGTGTCCATATGCACAAGAAGAGACACTAAGAAGTAATGAAGCTGGGTAGACTGAACTAATAGAGGATGAATAATTCATTAGTCCTTTGTGAATTATTGTGGAAAATCTGGTCTTCCCCATGAGCACCAAGAACAAGGATACGAGTGACCAAGTAAACTGCAGGGTAGGAAATAGGAACACAGAAGAAATGCAGTATAACAAGAGCCAAGATAAAGGGAGAAAGGTAAGACTGGATAATAATATTCAGTGTCAATTTAAAAATTGCTTCTGTGTGGACAACATAATTACAACTTGTTCCATCAAAATGGTACAATACTGGAATAAAAACCTTGACAGTTCTGTACACTAAACCGTTTAATGTACATTCAAGTAATTGGCCAAACTCTATCCAGAATACCATTTCCTTCTTCAGTTCTATTGTGCAAATAAGTAGACAAATAAGCAGCCCTATGCTCATGGATGAAGTTTCACAATAGCGTTATCCTCTAACCTTTGCAACTTGATCTTTGAGCTTCTCATTTTCAAGAATTATAATCCATATATATCAACATATCTATTAACTATCCACGTATTAGCTCAGTGAGTAAGGGCTCCAAATACAATTTTATCATATTAAGCTTCCAATTATTCAAATAACTTAAATTTTCACTCAAATCTAGATCAGCAATAATCCATTTCACCTACTATGATAACTCTCTTCACTGCTTTAATTTTATTATAGATAAGTTTGCTAAGTGCCTTCTAGTTTAGCAACAATTATTGCATTGAAAATCTACTCCTTTTTTTTCCCAGATGTCAGTCTAGCGAGCCCAATCTTCTCCCTGCTGCTCAAGTATCTTGTTACTCATTCACTATTGATGTTTTAATCTTTTCAAGTATGTAGTTTACTTAACACCTTATGTTTGTGATTTGAACCAGCATCATATGCTAAATAAAAGCAACTACATCAGGATCAGCAAAAAGAATTACAGGTGCTCCGTAACTAATATCTCATTCGTATTTGTCTTCTAGCTTTTTGCTTCCTTGGGAAGCAGTGATGCAGCTGATTTCACACTTTTTCTTCTCATTCCATTTATTTGATACTCACAGTTTAGCAATGTAGCTTGTGCCTTTCACACCTTAGATTTATTGTTGCTAAGCCTGTTTGAGCTTCTTTGTTAACGTTATGAAAAAATTTCACAAAGCAACTTAGCAGTTCATCAGTTATTCAAGAAATAAATCTGAATTTAAAACAAAGCACAGATTTTTTAAAATTCTCCGTATTTTTTCCCCATGGCAGTCAACAATGCACGTGGCATTGACATGGGCCCTGAACTTGACCACAACTGACTGCAGTGACGCAGGATTCAGTCAGAATGAACAGGTCACTCAAGTCAGTCTAGTCCCTACTGTTCATATTATATCACTCATTTATTTTAACAGTACTGTTATCTAATAAACTTGTTAAGATACACCTCTACATTCTAGACCATTCTTTTGAAATTCTCTCTTTTCATATAAAGAAAGCATCTCAAGAGCACAAACTTTACAACCCTCTGTCAGAATTCAACCTTAGTACCTTCAGAAACAGATTTAGAGTTACCAGGTAGCCACTGGTCCTCCCATCACCCATCAGTTTTTATTTTAAATCGAACTAAGATGTTGCTATTAAATTACACAGTTTAGTCCGTAAAAGTCATAACAATCCTTTCTCTTGTAGTGTTAGACTTATATAACTAATACAGGAATCAGAATTTATTCTTTTTTTAACAAAGGAATTAAGTGAAATAAAAAAATTATTTTCTGAAGTTGCCTCTTGAGAAAGCAATGAAAAGCTTCTGAGCAATTTCCACTTACCTTTATCTCAGGCTCTTTTTCACATTCTTCTATATATAAATCATAGAGTTTTTGAAATACAGATTTTCTGAAATAAGAAAAAGCTTAAAATGTAACCAAAATTAAAATAAAGAAATGCTATTTAAAAACTAAATACTGAAACTCTTACTACCTTCCACTGGATAAATATTTTCTTTTGGGAGGTCTCTGACGGGCACTTTCAATGATATACTAGAAGAAAAAAGTAAACAAAAAAAACACATATATTTTACAAAGAAATTTAATTCTAGCTACCATGCAACTTTAGATCATTACCAGTGTTCTATGAGTACAGAAAGTAATTAACTACTGTTGTACATGACTGTTTCAAAAGTGCACAAACATGATCTGGTGTATGTTACAGCCATCAAGGACACATCTCAATTTAGCTGTGAAACAGCCTTTCATGGCTATGATGTGAGCTGCAAGCAAAGTCTTGATTTTTACATTCATGTTTTGTAACTACAGTAGTAAACACTACTGTAGTACAGTAGTGTTACTAACTGCTTAGTTAACTACTGTAGTAGTTAACTCTTCTGAAGTTAACATGCTAAGACACAATCAAATTCATGCACGCTGGCTCAATACTATTTACAAGTGAAGTACTCCTCAACATAACTAACTTCAGGAAGTCTAATTTTCCCCTTTTTTCTTGCATTTACACTAGTTTTCTCTATAGAGCTGTGTATTATAAATAGAATTCATGTACATTAAATATTTGAATTTAAAAAGAAAAACATGTATTTCCCATAGTAGGATTCAAGGTAACCATTATACCAGATGTCAGCATGAAAGAACATGAATGTGAAGGCACTGCTTCTTTGTTCTAACTGGGCTACCCTTAAAAACACAAACTGGATTTTGACATATATTTCTGCCAGCTCTCTCTGGATCACCACTGTACAGCTCTGAGTGCTGGTTTAAAAGGGGAAAACTGAAGCCTTGCATAGTCTATCATCATTGCACCTGACGATGTTCTCAGTACGGCAGGTAAGAGACAAATACATAACATATCAATTTTAGTGAGAATTTTGCAAAAATCAGTGTTACATGTATGGGTGATTATTTATACACACACACATATATTTAGATAACATGCTCCTCCACTGCTTTTCAGAAGAAATATAAAAATACAACAGTAATTTTGTAACTGAGACTAATATTACGTGCAAGCAAATAACATAGCTACTCCTTACCTCTGCACGATCCAATGCCAGTTCTAAAGCTTGTTGCTGCAAGAATTAACGAAGGTTTTTTTAGAAAGAACATTTACTGTTTAAACATCTTCATACATAAAAATCACTACAAAAACTCTATTACTACTGGTACGAATTCATTGTTAGAAGATGGGCTTAAACATTCTTTGTCACATAGTAACCTCAGCAGCTGAAACCGCATGTAACTGCATCAACAGTAATTAATCCCACTAGCAAGTATCTACAGTTGCAAGGTTTTGACTAAACCATGAAGTCTTAGAACAATGAAAGGCAACTTTAATTAAAAGTAGGAACACAAATTACACCTAATAAAAGTAATAACAAATACTAACCAAAGCAATTAGAGATGACAAGTAGAAAATCTAGGTTCCACTATTCAAAAAAGAGAGAGAAGTGTTTTGGAGAATCTTACACTTCAGGAAAGCTTAGAAACACTTGTAATAGGTACTCCTTCCCATATATATGTGCGTGTGTGTGTCTATGTGTGTGTGTATATATATACACACACACATATATATATTTACTTATTTATTTGTGTTGTTTCCTCAGTTTAACCCATTGCTACCAGGTGCTCATGAAAGCAAATAACTTTACTTGAACCTCAAGGAACAGATGGCTTATAAGCCATGTCCAATACATAGCAGAACTAGCTATTTCATACATTAGAACAGAATTCAGGGGACAAAAGCATACTACAGTAACAATGAAGAAATATACAGAAAAATAATCAGGTTTTTTACCATTCACCTACAGTGTCTCCAATACAAAATTTCTTACCTGTTCTAAAAAAAAAAGAAAAGCACTTTACATGATACTAGAACCACTGCAGAGCATTAAAATTTTAAAATGTTTAGGTGTTTATATGAATATGTCAAATATTCATGTTTTCTATACGGGTCTAGTGGATAACTCCATGATTTCAGACATTCAGTTCACTGACTGACAACAGGTGAAAATCCATGGCAATATCGTCATCTGTGACTAGAAAAATAAAAGATGGAAGCAGCACTTACACTTTGTACTCAACTGTCTAACACCATTAATGACTGAAAACGCACCACTAGCTTTATATGGTAATTCCTGTGATGCACCAGAGAGTGAGTAAGCGTCCAGAAGTATTTACAAGCTATGAACAAAGACATCCCTAAAAAAAGAACTATTAGAACTCAGGAGTCACAAGCAATATCAGGGTTTTTTTAAGAAAATGAGAAACATTAATGGCATTCTCCTCATTAGCCAGACAACTGAGACTAGAGTGAAAAGACCTGAAAATAGATTACCTGAATCATAACTTACCATTGTAGTTGAAGCCAGGTGACCAGTGAATGACAACAGAAGTACTTAAGAAGTTTGGTGCAGTAGGCAAAGAATCATATTTTACGGTCACGCTTGGGGTACTGAGAAGAAAAAAAAGTAATCAAGGAGCAAAAATTATCACTTAGAAACTAAATAAGCATTTTATTTAAATACAACACTTTCAGTGGTTAGTTGTACTTAAGTACTTAATTGTACTTAAGTATCCTTTCCTCCAGAAGTAGAAACAAAAAAGTTCCATTCAGTGTAATGGAGGCAGAGGTGTCAGAGGTTCCTATTATAATGACTACTACTACTTTGCACAATCATCTTACGTTAGTTATATTAAATAGGAAAGTAACAACAAGCATATCATTACAATTACATAGCCAAATACTCTTCTCTATTGCAGCAGTCTACCTAGACAGCCCAAACATCACATCCACCGATGCATAGAAGGCTAGAATATTTAATGACAAGGAAACAGAACATTTAGTATACCCAATTAGGTTTTTTGTTTTGCTTTTATGAAGGTATTATACCATTGACAATTCCAGTAGCAGTGCCTTCTAGCACTATTTTGAGATGTTAGTTTAATACTGACTCACATCAGGCTGTCAATTATGAAGTGAATAAAATTTGCACAGCACTAGAATGTTCCTTAGATGTCCTTGCCCTCACATACTATGTCACTATGCCATTTCATTTTTAAACTCAGCTAGATAGATGTATGAAAAAAAACCTCACGAGCTCAAAACCTCTAATCTTTAAATCCTTAGTATCATTCCCAATGAGATGTGAAAATTCAAGTAAATCTTGCTTTCACATTTGAACGCTACAGTGCCTCGCTATACTTGAAACGTTCACTTAAGGAATTCCACAACACATAATTTTAATTTGTGGAAATATTTCTGTTGCAGCTACATTCCACATCAGCCACGGTTTTGGCAAACACTTTCCTAGATCTCAGATGACATATGCCTGCTACCTCACGCTTCCCTAAACCTTACTCAGCTGTTTCAGCATGGAAACAATCTCAATAGGAAAAAAACCCACAGACAATGACTCACAGCTCTCCGCAAGGCTGAAACCTGCGGACTTCTGGCAGACGGTGAGGTGGTGGGCGAAAAGCAGCCTGCACAGGATGGCCCGGGGGGCGTCCATCCGCGCCCTCCTACAGGCCGGCTGCTTTCCGAGCAGCCTCCCCGCCCAGGCTGAAGCCAGGTCCCAGAAGTGGGAGGCCGAGGGAGGGCCCAGCGAGCGAGGCGCAGGTGCAAACCCGGCGAGGGACGGGGAGCCCGATCCGCCCAGGCCCCGCCGGGCGGGCAGCGGGGCCAACCGCACCTCCGGGCTGCCGCCCCCTTCGCGGATAGGGGCCTACCTGCCAGGGCGGAGAGCGACCGCACGGAGTCACCTACCGCAGCTGC
>VXBO01010988.1:0-17709 GCA_013400135.1 Rhinoptilus africanus | reverse complement strand
TTTCAAGAGCCAAAACACTGCAGAGCTCCTAATAATATTATTCTTTCATAACAGCTAGGGTTAGTTTCCACTATAAAGCCTGCACATTTCTCTAAAGCTCTGAAGATTCATTTCTGCCTAGCAGTACAGCTATAACAGGAGATTTTTTTAAAAATAATAATATTTGCAATATAAAAAATGGAACTTTTGTGTACATCAACTGGAGTACTAAGAGATCAGTCAAGTTCATTTTGGGACTTGGCATTCAGTGACTAGAAGGATCTTGAGCAAAAAGAACTTTTGTTTAGACATGTCCATTCACTGTGAGCTGTTTAGGCCAAGAGTTTTTGTGAATATGACATTTTTAACTTTACTTTTCAAATTTTTTGGCACAAATAATGTAAATTTTCATCAGTCACTGAGCCTCTGAATGTAAACTGGGTAAGTATCCATGTTTAACTCTGCTATTTGGATTTGAAAAGGGACGGAAGTATTGCCTTACTGATACCACAGTCTTTATTTGTGGTTTCATACTGTATAGAGATAAGACCAGACACCTTTTTGTATAAAGACCGATCTGTGTTTCTTTTGCCTTCTTCCAGCCCATGGGCATCTTCTCCATCCTGGAAGAGGAGTGCATGTTCCCCAAGGCAACTGACACCTCTTTCAAGAACAAGCTCTACGACCAGCATCTGGGCAAGTCCAACAACTTCCAGAAGCCTAAACCTGGCAAAGGCAAGGCTGAGGCCCACTTCTCCCTGGTGCTCTATGCTGGCACGGTGGACTACAACATCACTGGCTGGCTGGAGAAGAACAAGGACCCCCTGAATGAAACTGTTGTGGTGCTGTATCAGAAATCATCAGTGAAGACACTGGCCTTACTCTTTGCCAACTATGGTGGGGAAGCAGGTCAGTTCTATAAAAACTTTAGATTCATGCATGCTCAATGTACAGGGAGAATTACAAATTAAAATTTTATTTTTATTTTTTTTTTAAATTGTGTAGAAGGTGGTGGCAGCAAGAAGGGTGGGAAGAAGTAAGGTTCTTCTTCCAGACTGTCTCCGCCCTTTTCTGGGTAAGTACATAATTTGTTATCTCGGCTGATCTGGATGTAGAAATTAAACTCCCTTGAAATCTGAACAGTTCTTGGTTCTAGTTTGGTAAGCTGCAGTCATAGCTGTTTTTAGAGTTCTTGACCCATGTTCTTATAGCATGGAAATCCATTATGTTACTTAACCTTTGTTGCAGCGGATACAGAACTTATCCTTTTATTCCCCAATTTACAACAATGTTGTCAACTATCATAAAAAATATTGTCTTATATAGCCTAGAAGCCTTCTTTCCATCTTCTCCAGATTTCAAGGTGAAATATAGTGTTGTAATGAAATTGTTTGGGCTTTCTGGTTAAATGAATTCTTTACCCTTACCATGTCAGCTGCAGGAGTTATTCTGGTATGTGTGAAATATCCTTGTATCTTGAGCACTAGACTGCTAACAAGTCAGAGGTTTAACAGTTCTTTCTCAAGCCTGGGCTTTCCTGCCTGGCTTTTCCACATACTTCTGCCAGATGAAGCTGCTGTTCTGTGGTCCTGAATACCTGCAGGGAAGAACAGCAGCTTCACCTGGCAGAAGCAAACTGTGTCGACCTCTCATGGGTGAAGGACATTTGTAAATGTCTCTTTAGTTGTCCTTCTGTTCTTATTTCTCCTCCTGTTCTTCTTGATTAACTGAAGTTTTACGTCACATACTTGAAAAACTGTGATTTTTACAAGATAAACTTGGTAGCCTCGGCCACACTGGTTTTTATTCCCTTTTGGTGTCCACCATAATTGTAAATCCTGGCTTTTCAAAAGCATGACCTAGACATCAAAAATACTATTTTTGTACAGGTTAAAAAAAAATTAGAATCTGCCCTCTCACATGTGATTTGAGGCAGGGGGAATGCTGATAGCTGTTCAGTTTATTAGGCTCTGGGGCCATAGCAGCAATGTGTTGCCTCATTCTCTTCTACTGTCATCTTTGTGCCTACCGCTGAATCACATATAAAAAAAGCATCTTTCCCACTTGGCTCCACATGGAACACAGAAAATAGGCTTTTCAAATAAAGATCAATATTCACTCAAATTAACTCATTATTTGAAATAAAATTTGTGGAAAACATCAAATATAGTGATATTTCAGATAAAATTATATCATTAGCACTGTATGAACTTTCCAGAGCAAAATGGCAAATTGTTTTGTATTTTATCATAGTATTCATAAAATGGACCATTCGTACTGTTCCAGCAAATTTTATGTTATTGATAGTAGTTTTAGTAGTAATTTTACTGTAAAGGTGAATGTACAGAATAAACATTTACTAATATAAAGTTTTGTTCATAATTTTTCAGGACAACTTAAACAAACTGATGACCAATCTGTGCAGCACTCACCCACATTTTGTGAGATGCATCTTCCCCAGTGAAACAAAAACATCTCGTAAAAGTGTCAAGTATATAGAGGTTTTCCTGTAATACTGAAGATCTCTATGTCACGGTACACAATCTTCACTTGTGCTCTGAATTGTTAGATGTCACGGAACATGAACTGGTGCTACACCAGCTTCGGTGCAATGGCATGTTGGAAGGCATCAGAATTTGCAGAAAAGGATTCCCCAGCAGAGTTGTCTATGCTGACTTTAAACAGAGGTCAGGTTTTTATAGCAAACTGTCTTATGATAGCTAAATCTGTGCTGGGGGACTAATTAACCCAGTCTATTAACCTGGTGGGACGATTTAGGGCCATGTTATGACATTGATATCTCTTTTGTAGAGATAGGATAAATAATCTTTGTTGTCTTTACTCAGCACCTTATGTCTCACCTGTTCTTTTGATAGCATTACATGACTCATTGAAAGCAAACAGGACATACTAATATCCTCCCTAGAAAGGTCCTGACATTGTCTGTTGCAAGAGCAGTTGGCATTTGTATAAGCAATTATCAGGGAGCACCAATGGCCAACTGCTCCCTAAGAGAAGGAGAACTGAGAACTGAAGGTGACCTCAGGTCATACCCTCACCAACAGCACCCACCAGGATGCAGTCGAAGAGGGTCAGAACATGGTGGGCAAAGCTGGAACCTGGCAAGGGGTACATTGGCAAACCCAGTCAAGGCAAGCATTGAATAACATCCAGGGTTCATCTGGGTAGTCCAGTCAGGAGCAGCAGGAGATGGGGCCAGAGACAGCACTGGAAACAAAGCTACAATATCCATAGAAGAGCTCCATGGAAGAGACAATTACAACCAATTATTCCCTCTCTTTCCTGCTTGCCAATGACTGTAGTCTGAGGAAGGCCAGAAGAATATTCTGGGGCTCCAGGATCTGGTGGACAAGCTGCAAATGAAAGTGAAATCCTACAAGAGACAAACTGAGGAGGCTGTAAGTATCAGTCTGAATGGCGGCAAAGTCAGTTTCAAAGGTTGAACCTTGGGTATTGAAGAAGTGATTTTGAGCATTTATGACTTGTTTTTTTCTTTTTATGATGATACGTTTCAGACTTGATAATGTATCCTTGGGACTGATTAGGAATGTCACAGAATAATAACCAAATATTTGAAAATATAAGGACTTTCTCTGAATATAAATTAACTTTCTTTTCAATGTAAAGAATCCACAACTCTCTTTCACAAGAACACAGAAATTAAGTCATTTCTTATTAACTGTCTGACAAATATAATGTCTTTTAATTGTTTTCATTGGGTTTTTTTAAGACCATTGTTTTATTTGATATTTCTGTCCCCAGATTATAGAAATATACTTTTGATAAATATGCTAGACTTATAGACATCACACATAGTATGGAAATGTATTTCTAAGAAAAAGTTGACTTCTTAGAAGGCTACTGTGCTTCTATTTATACCACTTTTAGGGAATGGGAGTTACTAGGTTGTGCAAACAATGATTTAGCATTTAATGCTGCATTAAATGCAGATGGGGGACCCAGAGATGCTACTCAGGATTGTTGGTGACTTCTAGAAGTGATCTAGAAATGGTGGCAACATGCTATATATCAGTTTCCAGCACCAGGTGGAGTGATCATCTCAGTTCTTCAGAGTTCTCAGTCAAAACAGAGCTTCTGATAAAAAATGGATTTGTCTTCCTGGAATGCCTCAGCTTTTCTTCTTGAGGCTTGGGTGATACATTCTGGTTGAGCAATGAATTGTCAATTGAAGGAGCTTCATGAGGAGGTGAGCAGACTGTGTTGTTTCTGGAATGACAAACGGGCATGAATGATCATCAACAGGTCCTCAGAGAGACCCTAGAGGTGCAAGAGCTCAAACCCTGCATTACATGGAAAGACAAATTTCCACAGGCTACACTTGATGGAGACTTCCAAGAAACTGGAAGCTTTTCACATCTGTCATTAGGAGAAGGCACATTCAATATCCACAGATGTACACTAATAGACTAGATACAGGGTCTGGTGACAAGTGAGATATGCTTCCTCAGAGGAGACATCTGAGCCCAGTGAGCCTGACCCATGCTTTCATGAAGTAGTGGTGAAAGTGGCTGGAAGTTCGGTTCTAAATAGGGTGGAGGAACTAATTTGCTGACCCAATCTGCTTTATTAGGAAGTTTGATAGTTGCCAAAGGCTCTAATCCAGAATGTTGTGGAGGGACTAATAAATTTTGGCTATCCATCAGATTGTCAACCATTGTTTCTCCTAGGCTTGTAGGTCCTGCTTTGAGAAGGAATCAGGACTAGGTAAGCTGCTGAGATCCCTTTCATCATCAGTTAGTCATTTTTTCTGATAGTGATACTGCCCAGAGATTACAGACCTCTGGGGACTACAGTGGAGGGCATGGAAGCTCAAGTGTTGTTCTCCCTGATTCTGCTGGTCAAGAGGACTACTCAGGTATGAAAATATGCATTCTTCAGGTAAACAGCTGGTTATATGGCTGGTGTCACAGACAGGGCTTTGCCTTTTAAGACTACATGATGTTTTGTGAGGAACAAGATCTTCTGGGGAGTGGTGAATTTATGTGAACAAATAAGAGCATATTTGCCAGCATGCTTGCTGATTCGGTGAGGAGGCCTTTAAACTATGTTTATTGGAGGATGGTATGCAAAATTCCCCAAAATAAAAAGACAAATGAATGCAGGGAGGAAGTATCTAGGGAACAGCATGTCGGGGAAAGTTCTCACACCTCCCCTGAGAATGCAGCATGACAGGAAAACCATCTCATTTGTCTATAGACAAGCTCATACAGCATGGGGAGCATGCCGGAGGAATTAGAAGTCTATACAGTCACTACAGAGCTAAGAACTCCCTGAGATCATAGACACAGTGTGCTAGCTCTTATGACTGATGTGCTGTGTTTTTAAGGACCACCTCTACAAAGCAGAGGAATGTGGAAGAGGTCAAGCAGTTTTGGCACAAGGTTATATACTATGAATAGAGAACTCCTGACTAAGCTCAAATTCAAAAGGAAGTATATGGAAAGTAGAAGCAGAGATGAAGACTATAAGGACATTGCCTGAACATACAAGGATGGAACCAAGAAAGACAAACTGTAGAGGAAGACTGAGCTAGGAACCACTTAAGCAAACTGGACATACACAAGTCCAGTAGACTTGACGGATGCATCTGACTGTGCTAGGGAAGCTGCCAATGCCATTGCAATTTCTTTATTGACTTTGAAGGTTATTGCAAGTGGTGAAATTCTCTGATGACTGGAAAGCACTCATGTTAAAGGAGGGCAAGATGGAGGATTTAGGAAGACACAGCAAGTCAGCCTTACTTCACACACTGGGAAGATTGTGTTCCAGATCCTCCTGGAAGTAATTTCAAGGCAAATGAAAGAGGATACGATGAATGGAAACTGCCAGCATGAATTTATCAAGAAGAATTCTTTATGGTGTTTTCAGTGGTCCAATGTGGTGGTGTTGAACAGGAAACAAGCTTGTCTTGAAGGTGCACATTGAAAACATCAGTGCCCTAAGGGCACAAGTTGCTTCAGCAACATTCTAGCTGACAGTAAGATAAATATTTTTGCCATGAAAATGCTTAAGTGCTGAAATGGGAGCCCAGAGAGGCTGTGGAATCTTCATTCTTGTGGTTGCTCAAGACTCAACAAGTCCCTGAGTAACCATATCTAACATTGGTCTTAGACTCATGTGAGTGGGGGACTGAACTGGACGGTGGCCTAAGATTCCTGCCAACCTTGAAGTTAAAAGTCCCAGTCCTTAAATTTAATAAAAGTCATTCATGGCTGCCTGAGTTTTTTTGGTTCTAGAAATACATGCCAATCAACAAGAGGTAGATAGATTGTCATTGAAAGCAGGTAGGTAGAAAGTGGGGAAAGGGGTTTAATAACTGTTTGGATTAGGGAATGAATGCTGTTTACTCTTGTGTCTTGTCTTTGAGACAGGCAATTTCTGCCTGTATACATTCACAGATATCTATTTTCTGTGAATGTCTTGCCATAATTCAGCTGGCCTAGAGCATGAAACAGAATGTTGCATCTTAAAGTCTCGGTGGAAAAAGCAGGATTCCAAATTCAACACAGTCATATTCAAAGATATTAAGGTGACCAGCAATGGTTTCTTTTTAGTTCAGTTCTGAAACCCAGACGAACTGAACTCCTGATCTGGCAAGTTGTTCTAAGATACAACATAGCATGTTGTCTGTCTCCTGACTGCTATAAGCATCTGGTTAAAAAATACCATTTTAGTATTATTCTGTAGATAAAAAGGAGTTCCATCAAACTTTTAGAGAATTTTCTAGATAAAAAACCAGAAAATTGGAGCAGATCTGTATTAACAGTCTAGATAAGGGCTGGAAGGTTGTAACAGAGGCTATGGACATTCCCCTTCCTTCAGGAATTCCAAGGCTATAGGTAGAGAAGAATGGAAGTGTCAGCCTTTTTTTTTCACAGCTCCCTCTCCCCACACAGGAGATGTTCAGTGTCAATCTCATCAACTCCTGCAAGATCCAGCATGAGCTGGAGGAAGCCAAGGAGCGGGCTGACATTGCAGAGTCAACAAGCTCCCAGTGAAGAGTTGTGAAATTTATAGGAAAAATAAAGGAGAAGAATGAAGATCTAGGAAGTTGTAAAGTGACTAGGGAATTCACAGAATGTGAAGCTTTCTCACTTTTCTCTGAAATTGTAGTTTGTTCCTTTGGAAATTTGTAGAAAACAAAGATTGTAGAGATCTGGGCATATTAAGTGCTTCAGACAACTTATCTTTTTATTTTTGCAATCTCATTAATATTTTCTAAATCCTCAACTTTCTCTGTTGTCTATTGTATACCTGCATTACGATGTATCCTTATCTATAATAATGGAAAATTATTAAATATGTAAGTACATAAACATACTTTTATATATATTCCATTATATACACGTTTGTATACATATATATACTCCATATGCTGCAATACATGACTGACAATGCAAAGTGGTGTTGTGGGGAAGTGGGGAAATTATTGTTTGACTCTTGAGTGATTGTGGAAGTGCCTTAGCCTAAGCAGGTCTTCTACAGCATGGTTTTTATGCTGTCTTCAATATCTCCATTTCTTTCAGGGCCATATCAAGTAATGGTGTACTCAGATCTTTCACCATTAGTAGTTTTAACGTTTTGGGGGGAGAACTGTTTATGGGATGAAGGTTTCCATTTTGTTGGAGATTTCCTCAGTGTGAGAAAGGTGGGTTTTTATTAGACTATTTTAATTTAATTATATTTTTATAAAGCTAAGCAGTGCAGATTAAAGAAGTTTCCCGTGCTGGTACTTAACATATTACACTGTGACGTATCAGTTGATCCTTTTCAGCCATTCCTGGTGCTTCTCCTACTCTGTCATATCCTTTCTGACATGAAATTACCAAACCTGCCTTTAGTAGTCATGATGTGAACAGGTCATGGATGCACCATGCAGATACTAATGTCTTGTGCTATGTGCCATATGAAGGCATGAGTAAGATGGACTCCTGCTAGCTGTAGCTTGGGGCACAAATACGTAAAACCTTTTCATAATGAGCTGTCACAAAACCCCAAAAGGCTTATAAACTATAAAGTCAGGCTTAGCAACGTATCACCTGGTTGCACTTACATTATTAAACAGAAGAAGAGACTAGAGAAAACATAGAAACAAACAAAAGCTTATCAACAACCGGTCAGCTGCCCAAAGAGGAGGTAGGTCCTTGCATCCAAATCAGCTTTAGTTAATCCTTATGTCCCTCTTCAGAACAGCAAGGTCCACTCAGTCCCACCAGGGCCCAGGAGGTTGCTCTTTCCTACACTCCTGAATCAGGCTAGCTACTATTTCTGGCTGTTGCAGTATCCAGTGAACTGCAGGCTTCTGGCACCATTACCTCCATTACCTACTACACCCTGACCAAGCATGATGCTGAGAACAGGAGCATTTCACTCCTCCAAGCCTGTTGCTGTGCTTAAAGAAACATAATATATATAGTAAGAGCAACTAGATTAAACATAATCTAGCAAAGGATGTTTTATAGAGTTAGTAATAGCCTTTTATGGTATCAGTTGACATATCTGGGAAATATGAATTACATATACTGAACAACCTTACTTCAATCTTTCTTCAGGATCCTGAAGAAAGCATTGTGTAATCTACATTGGACCTCAGCTTTAAAACCAGTTTAATGCATGTAGATAGTGCAAGGAAAATTCAGCAGCCCAAATTAAGGGTAAAGATCTTTGTTTTAATGCATTGGGGATCTTCAGAGTGAAGGTTAGTGCACACCTGTTTGCTACTGAGAAAATTATCCTTTATCGGAATGCCATCCACATGTGCTTGGCATTCAGTTAAGGAAGGATAAGTGGGGAAAAGGCATACTTAAAATATCTGAGACAAAGTAGGCAGCTATATTGATTTGAGCAGGAAAACTTCAACCTGCAACAATGGTTTGTCTATCTTTATAATAAGTGTTTTCTTGCACATGTGTTATATATTAATTGACAGTATGTAGATCTACTGAAATCAGTTTACAATATGACCGGATATGGGAGGATAACAATAAATGTGACCAAAACCAAGGGCACACTTAAATTACAATGTGTGTGGTTATATGTGGTTAAAGGAGGTGTGTTGATTACAAGGTATAATTTATATAGCTATGATATGGACTTCCATTGATGTGATCTTTACACATATTTCTTTGAGTACATAAGATCTATCAGGTGTGCTCCTATGTCAGGAGAAAAAAATAATGTTTCTGCCTTAGTTACTTACAGTTATAGGTTAAACTGGAGCTGAGAACTGGATCTTGTAGGATTGTGAGCAGGATTTAGTAATAGATGTGCTGTTTGCCTTTTCTACATTTCGCCTCTGGAACTTTGTAGATTGCTTTAGAGCATGCCTGTGCCAGCTTTCTCAAGCAGAACAGCACTGTCATATTTGACAACGCTGACACTGCAGAGGAGTATGAGAATGGATGTTTCTGCATCCATGTACTGGCAGCAAGGCACCATGCATCAGTGCCACTAAAGAGCTGTTTTCATTCCACTAGCCAGTCCATGCTGTTTTTAGAATAACGATCATGGTTCAAATAGCTTTTGGCTGGCCTTTTCTGCCTTCTCAAAGAGTTAGAAGTGAGAAATTTGATACTAAATAGCAGTTGGCTGGAGCAGTATTTCCTGTGTGGTCCTGAAGTTGCCTCCTATGGAAATACTAGAGTATTCTCTCTTCACATGGTTAGGATTTTTTGTTAATTCCTAAGGAAAAAAAAAAATATATTGTCAGAGGATAGAAAGCCGGAGTGAAGGACTTTCATTTTCAGATGTCAAATGAGACAGTCAAACTAGTAAAGCAAAATAAAATAACAATTCCTTCATCATTTCTTCTTAGATCCATTACTTTATTAGGTAGTTCCTGTTAACCCTGTGAGGTGAAACTAAATATGAGATGTCAAATTCAAGTGATAATATATTGTAAATGTAAACTTTGAACCAATGTGCTGGAATCTGAGCTTGGTCCCTCATTTCCCTTGTGAGTTGTTTGAATGGCCCATGAAGAATATTTAATTGTAAAGAATCATTTCCACTAATACCTGATCTGTAATGACTCTCTAATTTTATGTTGTCAATTTATTAAGAGAATAGACTACAAAATGAGGCAGTTCATCTGGTCTTAGATACCCATCTCAGGTTTTCTCTTCTTTGACCGCGAAAGGAGGCTGTGTTAATGACAGACTCAGAAATCTGAATTTTTGATACTGAAAGCTGGAAGAGATTTCAATCACAAACTCCTTCCAGTACATCCAAAACAGGAGGGTTTGGAACCTGATAATTTGTCAAGATCAGAGTGCATTAACCCTGTAGAGTGATTTCCCAGGAGAGCTAACAGCTTGAAAACTACTCATTCTGTTGTATAACTTAACATTTCATTCCCCCTCAGCACACAAAGTATGGAAAAACAGACATCAGTGTTTCAAAAAGGTTTCAAAAATTATTTTAAGGAAACCAAATTTGAACAAACTATAGCCAAGAATATAACTACTGAACACATAGTAAAATATACATCAGAGGTCCTGGCGGCTGCAGGAAGGGCAGTGTACAGTTATTTTCACTGTAGTATTGCTATTCACTCTCAGATGATTTGTCCTATTAACAAATGCATACTCAAAGAATACTTTGTCTTCCCTCCTGTGGGTCGCTGGTGAATCTGACTTCCTGTCTGAGGGAATGTCTAGCATGAGACATTCTGCACATGGAGCTAAATCAACAGGGAAATGCAAAGGCAAATTACCTTCCCACCAATAGCCAGAACTTAAGGTAGGTGCAAAGACTCCTGTTTGAGCTCCTGTGGCATCTAAGTACTCCCTGGCATCCTCATCCATCTGTCATGCTGTGTGGAGAGCATACATTTCTGAACAGCTTAGCCACTCACTGCTCCAAACCAAGGCTAAACTGAAAGAAGTTAGGTCCAACCTAGCAGAAGCAACAGCTAAAATCAGAACCACTACTTCCAGAATCAGCTGTTAGAAAACAGTCCTTGCAAGCTGTCCTCTGTTCATGCCTATTGCCTGAGAGCTATGACACCCATTGTCACCCAGCAGCAGGTTCTTTGGCTTTTCTCCACACTCAGATTCCTTGCTGGTCTTTCACTTTTAAAGGACCACATGGATTGTTTCTCTGCTCAACCCTACATTCAGACTCCTCATGATCATTCTCCGTCCTTTTTTTGTTCTGTCTTCCCTCTGCTTTTGTTTGCATGCCCTTACTAGCTAGTAAGAATCTGGGGATGGCAGAGAATCATTTTGCCTTGATAATTATGTCACCTCATGCCCAAAATCTTCTGGTGCCCGGTGATGTCTTGACTGGGTGTGTCCCTCCGTCTCATGAGAACATATCACATAGGTTTATGCCTTACTTTTGTGCTCAAGACTGAAATGAAGAAGAAATATAAGATTAGGATAGCTTCGGTGTTTTGCCGGCTGCTTTGTCTCAGTAGGTTCTCTTCATGAACTCACTCTGAAACTATTAGCATGCCTAATAGTAACTGTAGAGGTAAAATTTGTTAAAGGAAACCTATTAAAGAAGAACTAAGTTACTGTCCAATCTGAAAAATTATCAACTTCGTTTTGCTTGTTATGAAATGCAAATTAATACCCCTGAAGATTTGCCAAGATTCAGAGACATTAGTGTGATGCACCTGTTCTTTTACTGTCAAATACGGAGTTGAATTTCTTCTGTGATTTACTAACCTGTCATGTCTAATGGACTACTACTGATCCAGCATGAACTCTTGCTATGGAGCATGAACAGTACTATTAAGAACCAGTGTTTGTAGGCAGTCCTTCTTCATCAGAGTCTTTACACACTTAAAATGTATCAGATTGTCTTACTCCTTCTCTCCAGTGTCTTTTTTTATCCCGGCATTTTTTAACTGTTTGACCTAGAAGGATCATTTTTATTCTCATAATATCTTGTGGTTATACAAAGGATTCAGAAAATGTTTAGTTTAATATAGCTAACATCCTGTCAGCATTGTGTATGCAAGGGAAATGACTGGGACACTCAACTGTCACAGAAAGTCTCACAGCCAGAGGAAGATCTGTGTACGGGAAAACAAAACCATGGCAGGGACTTGATGTTTTCCTGTGGACTGTTGCTGAGACTTACAGCAATGTCCATTGTCACAGAACAGAAGAAAGTTTGTTCTGAGAATATACATCAATGTGAGCCCTTGTACAGGGTTAATGACTGCTGAGCCAGGAAATCTGTGTGTCTACAGTTACTCTTTTGGTGTATTGATCATTAGAGAATTGTAACAGCATGATTTTTACAGCATAATTTCCTCCATGTTAACAACAACACAAAAAAAAATCCTTAAAAAATATTTTTGTTACAATCTTGAAATGATCTAACTCCATGGAACTTTGAATATCTGTTTAAGACAGAGAGTGACAGGCTATGATTTGTACACTGGTCTGTTGGATGCTGCCAGGGCAGAGGCCACCTAATTGCAGTGCTATTCTTGAATGTCTTGGCAGTCATGATAACCAGCAGATTATAATTACAGCTAAAAGACATGGGATCCAGCTTGTGCAATCTTGGGAGTTGGTTATTGAGCATCATCTCTTCAGGAAAATGTTCTATAAGGATATCAGTGGATGTCAAATAAGGAAAAAGGAGACTTTCCTTCCACCCTCCCAAGATGTCAGATTGATCTGAGTCTTAAGCTCCTCAGATAAAAATCCAGTTTTAAAAGTTTGTATCAGTCTTTCTGCAGGAAAACCATGAATTGTGCAAAAGCAGACATATCATTTTGCCCTCCTAAACTCAGTGTCTGACAGTTTAAAATGTCTGGAACAGCAGTGTGTCACACTTTTGCGGTCCCTCACAAGTGCTTTATATTAATGTTATTCGTGTGTTGACTTTCTTGGCTGTAAAAAAATAATTTAAAAAATGTTTATCAGAAAAATAGTGGTGTACTCCAGGGATCAAAACAAATGCCAACATTCTTAAATGTCTTCACTAACAACATAGATGCCTGAACAGAGTGAACTCTCAGAAAATTTACAAGACTGGGAGGAGTGGTTGATATACCACATAATTGTACTGCTATTCAGAGGGAGCTTGACAAGCTGATGAAACAGGCCGACATAAGTTTAGCAAATGGAAATGAAAGTTCCTGTACCTAAGTAGGAAAATACCTATGTACCAGCACAAGTTTGGGGCTGACTGGATGGATAGCAGAAAATGACCTGGTAGACACCAAGTTGAATGTCAGCTGGTAGTGTGCTTTTGTGGCAAAGCAAGCCACAACATCCTGGGTTTCATTATGAAAAACGTTTCCAGCAGGTTGAGAGTGGTGATCCTCTCCCACTACTAAGCTCTGGTGAGACAACATCTGGAGTGCTGTGTCCAGGTCTAGGCTCCCCAGGACAAGAAAAAGAGGGACATGAGCAATTCCAGTGAAGGATCACAAGGATGTTTAAGGAATTGGGGCATATGGCTATGGAGAGAGGCTTAGTGAGCTGGGATTGTTTAGCTTCAAAAAAAGAAGCCTCAAAGGGATGATGTCAATATGTGTAAATATCTGACTGGGGGTGAGAGTAAAGAAATCAAAGCCAGACTCAATTCTATCCAGTGACTAAACAAGAGACAATGGGAACAAACGGAAATGTAGGAAATTCCACTTAAACATAAGGAAAAGATTTTATGCTGTGAGAGTGTTCAAACACTGGAATAGGTTGTCCAGAGTGATTGAGGGATGTCTGTCCTTGGAGATACTCAAAACCCAGTGGAGCATCTTATTCTATTTAACTGTGCTTTGAGCAGGATGGTTGGAGTAGATAATCTACTGAGACTCCTTACAATCTCATAATTCTATGACTCCATGATTTTATACAATTGTGTTTCACCTAAGGTTACAGAGCACAAGTTCAACTCTGTAAAGGGTTATAGTGCACAAATGATAATATATGGTATCTGGATACCAGTAGCATCAGAGGGATTTAAAGTGGTTGGAGCCATCCCACAGTCTTCCATAACACAAAATAAAAGAAAGGACAGAATGTGAAGCCTTTAGTTTACATTTTGCTCTTGTTAATCCATAAAAAAAATTGTATTTGAAGTGTAGAAAAGATTGAGATCTATGTCTATTGGCTGAAGGGCAAAGATTTTAATCATACTTTTGGGAATTTATAATTAGCCATAATCCATGCTATTTACTTTGAATGACATCACAAAAAATATGGAATGGATGATACATACTTATTTTAAAGAAATCTCATCGTACTTTAAAGAAAATATTTTTTTTATTTATTAATAAGTTATCGTTTTAGAGCATTTTGCACTAATTTTTGATATTGTGGATTTTTTTGTATAGAAAAACTGCAAATTTTTAAAAATAAAAGTATAAGTTGGATTTTCTGTTATAAATGGTACATTCAGAAAACACAAAATTCCCACACACTGCGCTGTGCAGAACTCCACTAGACACTCTATAAAGTACAGAGGATTATCAGGATCAAAATGGTATATTAATAGACGTGGAATGGAAAATTAATTTCTCCCTGCTTTGTGATTTGCTGCCATACATGGAGGACAGGAGTCATTTTGCATTGACACACTATTTCTGGAGTCAGGCTGCCTGTCAGCTGGGAAGTGCTGATGCAAAGGTAACTGATCTTGGGAAAAACATGTATCCATAACAGGCATAAAGGAACATCTTTGAGAGAAAGTTTAAAATAGATGCATCTGATACCTTGTTTGTATTGCATAGACTTTCAAGTTCATAGTAATCTTGATGTAAAACAGTGATATATATTTATTAGCATATATGAACTCCGTTCCCTTTCCTGTCATCGGAGTTAGATGAACACATCTCAGTTCCAACAAAAGTATTTTTTCTTGAGGGGCTTTTATTCTGGAATACTAACTAGTGAAGCTGCTTTAACCCCAGTATCCTGATGCTCAGGAAGAAACTGTATCTGACTCCTGAGATGTAATTTAAGGCTTGATAATGGCAGGTTTTCTCACAGTGGAGAATGTTCACCATTTGCACATGTTGCTAGGCTCTTTGAAAATGAAGAGGTTACTAGTATGAAAAGATATTATTTAAGCAGTGATAGGTGGAGATTTTCAATCTTTAAAGGCAAAAGTATATTTGCAGACGAAAGAATGGAGGTGAATCTCTGGGAAATGTCTGAAAAAAAGATCTACTAGTCTTGGGCAGATACTGTGTTCTTCATTTCATGCCCATTGCCTGAGTACTTCAATGTCTGTCTCACTGGCTACTGAAAGAGTGCCTTGGGAAAGGATCTGTTTGCCAAATCTCTGCTTTGCCCTGGCACTGCAGGAGGGGCAGGCAAGCAGGCAGGCTGTGCCTGGTGCCTCCTCACACCCCAAGTCCTTGTGAGCTATGGTGACAAAAGAAATGTCTGAAAACAACAAAAGAAGGGCACTGCATGAGAAGCTATTTTACAAGCAGGTAACTCCTTGAGATACAGATAACCTGAGTGTGACCTTCATGCAAACAGCCATGAAGCATAGAGCAGTGAGATCACGGTCCTTCTTGCAGTGTCAGCTTGAGCACCAAAAGAGTGTATCCTGTCCAGAAACAGTTTTGGGACTCTTGGGCATGGTGGAAAACACTGCCAGTCAGTAGTTGCTGGGTCACTAAAAGGATTAATTTAGGAAGAAAAAAATACTTCTCTCTGAACAAGGTAAGCATTAGAGTTACTGTTGAGCAGTAAAGGCTTTCCCACAATGCTTGAACCCAGCTTTCTTTTTACTCACTTCCCTGTTGCTTTTTGGCTTCTCCTGCCTCTTGGTCCCTACTGCCTATCTCTCTGTCTCTCCTGTTCCACCCTGTTCATCCACTCTCTTACTGAAGCCTGATAATCGCTCCAGTTTGCAATGGAGAGCACGGTCAGTGTTAACACTTCAGTCACAATATCCACTGCTGAGATTTCTTTCTCTTTGCTGTGAAGGTAGAATTACTCTAACTGAACAGGAAACTCTAACACAGTGTTTCTTGTCACTAAAATTCTCCATTTTGAGACATAATATATGCCGAGCACCCCATGGCACCCCTGATGAGCTGTCTGACAGGGAATGCCCAGCCCCTGCTGCAGAAGCATTTCTGCTGCTTTCTGTGTGAAATGAGACCTAAGCAGTTGCTCTTCATCTTGTGCAATTTATTGTTTATTCGTAGTTTGAATAGCTTGTACTTGTCCTTATAGAGTTACATCTCTTGTCTGAAGTAACTATTTCAGTTTATTTTTCCAGCTTCACTTTTTCAGCACTGCCTTCTAGTTATGTTTACAGTCTCTTCTAGGACCTCTAGGACCTTCTAGGACCTCTTCTAGGACTTCTAGGACCACCTGAAAATTCACTATGAAAACTCTGTAATCTACCACCCATATATTAATGACAATGCTCATCTCGATTCATTGCTGCACTATGCTGGATATTTTTTCATTTTGACACCAACCGGGTGATTACCACTCTTTCAGCAGAGAGGGTTTCTTTAGTATTTTGATCTCAATCTTTGTGTCCCAGTATGTCTGTGTATGTTAAGGGAACATCAGGACTTCTCAGAAGTTTTACTAAAGCTACTTACTATTTTTCTTCTATCCTGAGAGCCTCTCAAAATGTCACAGAACTTTTAGGCATGGTTTGGTTTTGATAGATCAGTGCAGGGTACTATTCAACAGACAAATGGACAAATATTGTCACTGGGTTTATGAATGACTAGAGAATAATATTAGACCTGGATCCCAGAACTAACTGGATCCTGTAATTTCACAAATGTAGAAAGGCCCAGGAATAAAGCTTTCAGAATCAACAAAGAGCTGATGAAAACATGAGAAGGAGAAGACAGTTATATAGAGATCATGTTATGAAAGCAAACATGAGCCAGGCACAACAACTGATTTGGACTTACACCTGTGCTAACAAGGATGAAAGGAATCCTTACCAGGAGGCAGTGGGGAGATGGGGTCCTTAAGGAGATACGCCTTTGTCCCTGTGATGGGAACTGTGGCTTTAGCAGATGTAGAAAAATGTTGCCACTGCTGTCACAATCCTGTTACAAGCTTTCCTGAAAAAAAGGCATGAGATGTCTGATAAAGCTGCTTTGGCCAGTAAAAAGCCAAAAGGCAGAACAAAAAATAAAAAACCCAAACTCCTAGTCTTTCCTCCTCTCCAAAGAAGCACATGGAAGAGATGCAAGGAGATCTGAAGAAAAAAGTTGAAGTAGGGATTGCAAGTCAAAACTTTAACTTCTGAAACAGCGTTAAAGGGATAAGAACTATCTGAGATGACCTTCAGAATGCCTTTAAATGTTAAAACCTGTGTTGCATATTTGTTTCTTGTTTTTCCACAATTGTAAACATGAAATGTATGCATATCGAAAGAACAGGAACTAAAGCCCAACTCCTTCTTCTCTACTATGAGTGCCTCTGGCTCCTTCTTACCTGGCCTATGACTTCTGCCTTCCTGCTGCATGTGGCTCCAGCTAGGAGATAGCAACTCCTATCAGTATGTCAGTTCTACTGCCTGAGTTAACACACAGACACCTTCCTGTTAAGTAGGAAATGTGGCTGTGATCCTTTGCAGCCTGAGAGAACATTTATGCCATTTTGTGCTCGTGTGAATTTATCAAACAATAGCTGTACAGAAGAATGGGGAAAATGCATTCATCATAAAAAGTCATCTCAATCAAACAAGTACTGATGAAACAGTTGAGAAATATTGATTTATCTGAAA
>VXBO01010986.1:293109-339142 GCA_013400135.1 Rhinoptilus africanus | reverse complement strand
TGACAAACTTAAGCTCTATGATCTTAGCTAAGAAGAAATCTCTGTGGAAGCTGGTTATCTGTCATGGGGCTGATAGTAAAAGGGTTCAGAGATTATGGAAAAGCTTTGTGAAAACAATATGCATATGGGAGGGGGGAGTTCACCCACAGGATTTTTAATTTTTAATAGTTGAGTATGAGGTGATAAGACTAAGCTAGAGAAACAATAGGATATTTCACAGAATCAGGACTCTTCTAAATATTGCATCATGTATTTCATCCTCTTAATGAAGCTTGGGAAAGCTGTAAAATGATACATATTGACCTGGAGGAATTAAGAGTGCTGTGTATTTTCAGTAGTATTGTCTTTGGCCTTTTTTATGCTTTCCTGAAGGTTAATTATCAGTGGGTCTTTTATCCTATTTGCATCTTGGAGGTTTGAGTAAGCTAAATGATAAACAGCTTATAAAGAACTTTCTTATTTCAGCTGTTTTAGACTGGCTTTTTCTACCTAGGTCATACTGAGAAAAGTATTCTGAAGGAGGATTTGCATACAGATGCGTGTCGATCTTTCAGAATGACTGGTAAGAATAAATGGGACAGAACAGCACCCTGGGCTATCATCTAGTCCATTCTTTGCCCAAAGCAGGGTCATTTATACCAAAAATATTCTTAACAGGAACTTGTCTAGCACGTTTTTTTAAAAGTTATATGACAGAGGTTCTACAAATGCCTTTGGTAATCTTTTCTAGTGCCTCTCTATCCTTACCATCAGGAAAGTTACGGATATTTTCCATTTTGCAGAAGAGAGACACATGTTATAGTTTAACACACACAGTAGTTAGTAACTGTCCTCCACTGAACCATTCTCAAATCAAGAAAAGTTTTTAAGGCTTAGTGTAGGTAATGAGTGACTAACATACTGCTTCTTCCAGAAGACACATATATAATTATGAGATAGATGTGAAAAGTGTCAAAGATCTGCCTCAGCCTCTTCCTTACAGTCACTTGACCAGAGAATATAAAGACAGGCTGTTATCACTTGAAAATCTGGACTTATTCGGACATAAACTAGAATATTTTAAACTGTCATTGAATGGAAAAGACAAAATAAAAATTTAAAAGTTGATTACAAAGCAGTCTTTCCCTGCCTGGCATATCCAAGGGCATGCCCTTCTGTCAGGTTTTCTTTCATTTCCACAGCCAGTTCTACACGGTGCCTTCTGATGGCTGAGACATACAATTCCTGTGAACTCTGAGACCTGTCTATATGTTTATCCTGTAGTCTTCTGGCAAGCTGTAGACTCCCACGTTCTGGATGAGACTTTCCGTGCTTCTTTATTTCCCTACCATAGCTTTATATCTGGAAGTTCCTACCCTGAGTGGATTTGGTGTCAACCTCCACCCTCGTAATTAACCCCTGGCCCCAGGAAAGAAAGAACTCCTTCTGCAGCCAAGAAATTCCACTTAAATTCTCTTTCACTCTTGAAATAAAAACTGAGCAATGGTGAACTAAACACATGTATGCTGTCTGTCATAAACCCCATCTTGAATTGACCATGTCTGTTACAAGCATGGTTATTCAATAGCAGTTACTAACATTTTATAAACATTGAATCAGAATATGCAATACTTCAGCCATTTACCCTGATGCTGATAAAGACGGTTGCAGAACCACATTACTGTACCGGTCTTTATTTCAAAATAATGAAAAATTTGAAATACTTTCAGAAGGAAGCCAAGGTTCAAGTGGAAAAGGTGAGAATAAGTCTCACTTAAAGACCTTCACAGTTATGTGAAAGTTTCCTCTGATAAACTGCTAGCCAGCCTGTTTGCTAAAGCAATTGCTTTTATGTCATCACTTTAAATAACTTTAAAATTAACAATAAAACTTTCAGTAAATAAAAAAGAATTTCTGCTTGCCTTCCCCCTTCTAAAAATAAATACGTGTGAAAAAGGAAATTATGCTAAAAATCATTGAAACATAATTTTATAGTTATAATGTTTTGGCATATTTCTTGGTGAAATCATCTTTAGTCAAATACCTTCTAAAGTATCTTCTGGATTTTTATTTTAAAATGTTTCTTCCCCAGTCGAAATAAAGAATTTGTATTACTTTCAGAATAAAAGAATTATTTCCTTTGGCCCTTATTTTTCTATATGATTTTGTAGACCTCAGAAACAACTTCAATATNTTGTATTGTTAGCGAATTCATATTTGCAGTAACATCCAGAGGAACTGATTAGAATCCACCGTGCTGGATACTGAGCAGAAGGAGATGTTATCACTGCACCATCTAAGGGTAGGATCTATCTAATCTAAAAACAACTGCAAAACTGTAGGAAAGAATATGTCAATAAATTTCTTCTATATAAATGTTTAAATACTGGGGTTTTAAGCCTTTTAAAAGTAGTGTGAAAATATTAACTTTCTTTGTTAATTACTTCAACCATTAAAAACATCTGAATTTTTACTGGTGTTATGTTTAAGGGTCATTTTACAGGGCTAGAAGATGAATGCATTCATCCCATGAAGGTGGCATGCATTAATCCCTGTACTATGTATGGACATTGTTTCAGGGAGTGTAATAGCCAGAACAGCATCGAGACAAGGCTAAAAATTAAAAAAATGAAAGATAACAAAACATTTTCCCAGGAATGCTTTCTAGCTTGGACTTAGCCCAGGTATGCAGGAAAGGATCGGGGTAACTGAGAGTAAATATATTTAACACATATTTCCAAACATGCACATGAAAGACAAAAGGTTAAACTTCTACCTGGACTGAAATATGCTCTTGAACATTAGACTTAAATGTTCCAGGTAAAGAAACTAAGAGACAGATCCTGCTCTAGTGTAAATCAGAGATGTTTGATAGTATCATACCCAAGAACTGCTAGTGCTGTAAAGGCTATGGGATCATCAGGTTGGGGGGCTGAAAGCAATGCCTGGTGATCACTGAGTGATGAATAGCTCCCAGATTCAGACAGGACAGAACAGTTACGTTCAGAAGACACATCTTGTACATTCAGCGTATGCCTGCTGGCATGATTAAAAGTGTAAGTAAAACAGACATCAAGGACAGTAAATGTTGTCTGCAGTCATCCAATACTTTCTACAGCACAGATTTCCAAAGTTTTCAAGGGTACTTATGTACATATTTCTCACTGAAAGTCACTGGAAGATGTATGCCTCAATGTTTTTTGGATCTTTGGAAGTCTGTTTTTCTTGTTGTCTGTCTCAGCTGAAAATGTTTGTTTTGTTTTTTTTTTTTTTTTTTGAGTTGTGGTTATGCCCTAGTGTTCTTCAAATCATTGGTTTTGCCACTGCATTTATTAGGAACAGAATGGGGACTTCCAGAAGGAATACTGGACAAGCTGCCTCTCTGAGTTTTTTCTGAGTGCTTCACATAAGTAAGTAGCCTTTATTTTCTTCACTCTATCATCCACTTACAATTGATTTTCTTTTTCTAACTGACTTTTACAGAAACTGAAGAGCAAAGCCCTGATGTTCTTTATATTAAAAACTAATTTAAAAGAGAAATGCCTGCATTTCCCCCACTGTTCTATTGCCTACAGATTAATAAACCTAAATACACTTTTACTTTAAAAGACTTTTAAAAAATACATTTTGAGCAGCCTGCAGAATATTCATGGGAGATCATCTTATGCACAGTGTCATTGCAGAAGTCAAATTATAATTCAGCAATAAATTTGTGGCAATAGGTATAATGAAACCACCATCATTATTTGGGGTATAGCTATATGACTGGAGGTATTGAAATTACTTACTGAAAAGTAGATTTTTTTTAGACTTTATGTGACATTTTATTATTACTATACTTTTTCTTTTTAAATATATTTTGGGCAGTCTGATTCTAGATCAGGACTCTCCTGATCTAAGAGTATACAAACATGAAACAAGCCAAAAAAAGAGAGTGGATTGTAATCCTATACTGGACACTGGAAAATAAAATCAGACATTCCATAATTTAAAGATATCTGCATGAAAGACATGAGAAATATTGTGAAGGAGATAACGCCTAAGCGATCAGTGCAAGGTTTTTTTTTTTCAGTTTACAGTTCCTTAGGGTAGGATTTTGTTTATACTATGCTACTTAACTTTTTGTCTCTTACCACTTACCAACTAGGTCATTCTGTAAAGTTCTGTGCCAAGAATTTTGAGAAAATATATTACCCTCTGAGGATTTACAACATAATTCTGTCTCATTATGCCTGGTGTTTTTCTCTTCATGTTACGATATCCTCAAAGAGGAAAGAAATAAAACAGCTTGTCTTCTTGACAGGAAGGCACAAACAGACTGGAAAAATTAGTTGCAGCAATTAGAAAATATGATGATGCCAACTCATGTGCACTTCTGAAAATATACTAGAACAAAAGGGAACCGCTTAAAGAGTGCATGAAGTTCCCTGTGAGGTGGAAATGACAAGGATAATAATTACAAATGCTAAGATATTTCAGCAATAATCAAGCAGTGAACTTTCATCAGAAAAACAGAGATTCTTCTTTATATCTTATTCCTGTCTGGTTAGTATTGACCTCTAGCAATGTAAACTATAAAACAGACAGTTGTTTACTGACCTAATGTGTAGTAGAAATTGAAATATGTATCAATTTTTACTAGACTGGTAAAAAATCCTCAGATTTGCATTTAATTCTGTCTGTTGATTCCTTCAACAAATTTAACTTAAAATGAACAGAGCCATTATCTATTTTGTGGACATTAAACTAGCTATAAAGCCAATTTTAACTCCATGCACATGGAAACTCACAACTTAATGAAGAAAGTTCCAGTTACCAGAGATGAATGTGGTAATAAGGGAGTTTTAAAAGAAATATTGGATTAATTTGATTTGATGGTTTAGTACTTAGCAGAAGTAAACAGAAAATAGTAAAAGAGATGTTCATGTTAGAAGTTTGGAATGTTCTCTAAAAATCTCGTATTTGGTTTTCTGAGGTACAAATTATTGCTTCAGTCTTTAGTAGTAGAGTCAGTTGTTCCCTGAGTACGCAGACCCCTGAGCTAGTAGACTGGGGCAGGAAGCAGAATGAAGCCTCCATGACACAAAGGGAGATGATGAGGGACCTGCTCCAATATACACATATGTACTTGTGTACATACACAAGTTTATGGGCCTGGATGGGATCCACCCAAGGGTACTGCGAAAGCTGGTGGAAGTGCTCACTGAGTCACTTTCCATCATTTACCAGCAGTTCTGACATACTGGGGAGGTCCCAGTTGACTGGTATCTAGAAAATGCGACCCTTATTCACAAGAAAGGCCGGAAGGATGATCCAGGGAACTACAGGCCTGTCAGTCTGACCTCTGTGCCTCTGTTCTATTATTCCATAATTCTATGATTCTACGATTCTATGATTCCATGATTCTATGATTCTATGATTCTATGATTCTATGATTCAAACCCAGGAACTACAGAGGAATTTCACGTGCAGGAATGAGAGAAAGAGGGAACAGAAAGGGACAGGACATCTGCCCTTTCCTACTTCATTACTATATATTGCCCTAATGCCAACTAATTTTTTATATGCATAATACTTGTGATTGTTTTTCCCCCACCCTAGAAAGAGAATTATAGATTAATAGAATTGTCTAGGTTGGAAGGGACCTTGAAGATCATTAAGTCCAACCATCAGCCTAACACAGACAAAACCCATCACTAAGCCATGTCTCTAAGCACCACGTCTACCCGTCTTTTAAATCCCTCCAGGGATGGAAATTCAGCCACCTCCCTGGGCAGCCTGTTCCAATATTTGATAACCTTTTCACTGTAGAAATTTTTCCTAACATCCAACCTAAACCTCCCCTGGTAGAGTGTGAGGCCATTTCCTCTTGTCCTCTCACTTGTTACTTGGGAGAAGAGACTGGCCCTCACCTCACTACAGTAGTGTAACATTCATTGGGGCAGCTCTCCCGAGCCAGCATTTATTAATATGAAAGTATGAGACTGCAGAGAAAAGCACGGGAGGACTGTACACCAAAAGCAAACCTTTCACACAAATGAGCATATTCTAATCTCAGTTGAATCTTCTAGTAAAACCTCCTTTAGTGGGCTAAAGTAACTTTGCTATCAGTAGGCGATAGTCAATCTTCCGATTATCATATTTTTTTGCTTGGCAAGGAAGATTCAGCAGCAAGAGCAGAGATCTCTAAACAGATTATATCTTTTTCCTTTTTAAGCCTTTTTGTGTGTTCTAACTCATGGAATAGCAATATTGCATCTCAGCATTTACCTTTATATAGTGAAATTAAAAGAAAAATAATAGTCTGTCAGGTTTTTTTTTTAAAAGCAAATTCTAAGTATTTGTAAAATTACTTCTGTATACTAAAATTGTTCATTTGATAATTCCAGAACCCTGTACCTTCCCCATAACTTCCAGTTATCCCTGATCTTTATTGTAGGACAGCAAAGATGGGAAGGAGCAATGACGACCTCCAAAGGGTTTGGCAGAGCAAATATTCCACTCTAGCTCCTAGAGGACATCTGCTTCCATCACAAGGAAAGGGCAGTTTGAAGCCCTTAGTCACAGAAGCTTCCTTGAAAATTCACCCTGCTGTAAAACTATCACCTTTTCAAAGAAAGGAGGAATTTTTTCTCTCCCTCTCCTCCATGCAGAGATGTCTTCTCTGCAATACATACACTATGCTTTAAGTTAGAGAGTAATCCAGTAACACGTTTGCAATTTATAAGTCTAATGATATCAAAGGTTGCAAGTCTTTGTTGTTATTCCGGGTAAATTTTCACACATCTCACACCTCTAACATTGCTGGTGGAAATTTGCTCCTCGTACAGCTACTGCACTGAGTTTTGGGGGAAGCTGTTCCCTCTGATGGTCTGGAGGCCTACAGGACACACATGCGGTCCAGTTCCCTGCATGAAGGATGAGCTCAGAGGATGATTCAGGTCCAGGTCAGACCTCATCACAGCTTACTTGTACTGTGTGCCCAGGAACATGAGGGAAAAACAGGCCCCTGGCAAACCTCTGTTCCACCAGGCTATGACATGTTTGGAAAAGCTGTGGTGACTTGTGGATGGGGATGACTTACTAGAAAGGAGGCCAGGCACCAGGCCTGTGTGATGGATAAGAAAAGAGATAAGGACCCACAGGAAGAAGAAAATCTGTGGCTCAGTAGAGATATGCAAATACAAGGACTTCTCTCTTCCCTGCAGTGAGCTTTGATATGCTGATCATAGTCTTTAGATAGAGACATAAAGAAGATTGTCAGTGTGCATGACGCACATTTACAGAGCAAATCCAGAGGGCAACAGACATGAAGAAAGAACGTACCTTGTTCTGTACATGCAAATGAAGCGAAAGAGCTGAATGACTCATCCAAGCCAAGATCTCAAGGGTGAATTGTCATTACACATCTGAGGGACTCACAAAGCTATGAAGCACATCTCAGATGCACACTGTATCATTACATACAGGCACTCACAAGAGATTCTAGGTTTGAAGCAGATCCCTCTGTTTACACAGGGAGTTTTCCACTGATGTGTCATTGATACTTACATACAAAGTCACTATTCTTTAGATCATGTTTATTATCTGCTTCAAAAATATGGGCCATCTTCTGTTTGCCTTTCTTATAGATGAATTATGCCCTTATGTTCATCACAGTAAAAAATTAAAATTCTAAAGTAAAACAAACTAAAAAGTGGACTGGTGGAAGGAACAACTCAGCATTCACTTTATCCACACAAAATAGGTGAGGCTTGCAAAAAGATTGCCTTTAAACCTGGATGTCTTCAAAAGTACCATAGCCTCCCATTGTCTCCTAGTACTGATAATATGCAACTTCTCTCCATAACAACTTTCTGTCTTCCTTCCCCAGTCTTTTTCAGCCTGAAGTCTCCCTCAAGCATAGAAAAAGAAAAGTAGCAAACAATTGGTTTAATCTGTTCTGTTCCCTGAAATAGGGCAGTGAAATACCCCTGCTTTTACTTCTCTGTGTTCTAAATTTTACACATAGCCCTAGCAGTGATCCTTATTTAAACAGAACAATTCAGACCCAAGGTTAGCTGCTTTTGTTGTTGTCAGGATCTGATTCCATTGTTATCCAGCTTCTTAGACTTACCCTTTCTACAACTGAACTCATTTTTGTTGCTTATGTTAAAAAACCAAATGTATTCATCCTAGACAATGGTAAGACCCACACAGCTTTAGATGTAAGTTCTCCTATTGTCTATAAAGCAAAACAATTACAGTCCTTTAAAGGATTGTGTTGAGTGGATAATCTTGAGAGCATTTCTGTCACTTAAATCTGGCTAGAGTCCCTGAACTAAGCCTGTGTGATCTCTATCAATCAGACCAAGAATCACCTTCAGTATCCCAGCCAATGCCTTATCTCCTAACTGACTGTGAGCAGAGCAAACAGACGCTGTTGTGTGCAGTGTTTCTTGGTGAACTGGCATAAATTGACATAATAGAGGTGACCTGAAGCGTCTTTGGTATTGCTAAACAGTTTGCTGATGTCCTGTCAAGACCCTTTTGTAAGAGTGACAGTGCAGACTTTCAGGCAAATTTTTGTCTCAGATTGAGAAAACTTGGCTTAAGTTTATAGAAGAAAAACAGAATAAAACCAGCTTCCCGAAAACTGGGTATGAAACTAGGAAGAGGTTGGTACCTACCATGTGGGTGCAAATATTTAGAGCCTTACACTTCAGAAGACTGTTTTCTGGACAGGGTCCATGTTTGTTGGGGAGTTGAACAATTCCAGGACTTTTTATTTTGTTTCTTTCCCTTTGGATTGGACATTTGAACTATGTTTTTTGCTGGGAGGTTCATATCAACCCTTACTTAATCATCCTTTTACAATCAATGAATAATTTTTTAAGCATTTTATAATTTGTTTAAGTAATATTACCAAATAGCTACAGCTATTATAGCTATAGCTATTTTTACTTTGGATTTTAAACTACACAAACACACAAACGTAATACTTGTATTTGTATATTTTAATACAAATATATATCAAGACCGAGTTGAATCCTCACTGTAGGATCAGGAGTTTCATGGAGGATCTTCATAAGTGTTGTGTGGGTCAAAGGGATATGATAAACTGATATCTCATTATCATAGAATCATAGAATAGTTTGGATTGGAAGGGACCTTTAAATGTCATCTAGTCCAACCCCTCTGCAATGACCAGGGATATCTTCAACTAGATCAGGTTGCTCAGAGCCTTTTCCAACCTGACTGGATGTTTCCAGGGCTGGGGCAACTACCACCTCTCTGGATAACCTGGGCCAATGTTTCACCTACCTCATTGTAAAAAAGTTCTTCCTTATAACGAGTATAAATCTACCTTCTTTTAGTTTAAAACAATTACCCTTTGTCCTATCACCACAGGCCCTGTTAAAAAGTTTGTCCCTATCTTTCTTATAAGCCTCCTTAAAGTAATGAAAGGACACAAAAAGGTCTCTCTGGAGCTTTCGCTTCTCTGGGATGAATAACCTCAACTCTCTCAGCCTCTCTTCATAGGAGAGGTGCTCCACCACTCTGATTATTTTTGTGGCCTCCTCTGGACTTGTTCTAACAGGTCCATGCCCTTCTTCTGTTGGGGGCCCCAGATCTGGGTGCAGTACTCCAGGTGAGGCCTCACCAGAGCAGAATAGAGGGGCAGAATCACCTCCCTCAACACTCTGGCCACGTTTCTTTTGATGCAACCCAGGATTTGGTTAGCCTTCTGGGCTGTGAACACACATTGTCGGCTCAAGTCCAGCTTTTCACCCATCAAATACCCCCAGGTCCTTCTCAACAGGGCTGCCCTCTATCACATCATCCCCCAGCCTGTATTGATTCCAGGTGTTACCCAGACTCAGGTGCAGGACCTTGCACTTGGACATATTATAATATTTTACTTATGAAAAATTCACAATTATCAGATGGGAACTCTGAAACTTGCTGTTTAGGAGAAGGAAGAGTGTGATAGATATCCATGAAATGTACAAATACTAGTGGATCAGAAGAAATACTCTACTCTCCAGGGTAGAATACAGATTTCTTACTTCCCCTTTGTTCCAAAAGAATGCACATAAAACAGATGAGATAAAAACAGTACTAATGGATGGGCAGTGAGGGATGGAACAGATTGTTAAATTTACTTTTGCGACTATATAAAAATTAACATCAGGAAATCCTTCTCCATGTTTTGGTCAGGTCAGCTACCTCATGCTGGAGGGATATTGTGAATTTTCAGGGAATGCAAAATACTACATTAATTAGAATCTATTAGAAAATGAAGACTTTGACATATTAAATAGTCTCCTTAATTATGGTAATGAATTGTTATGGTTGTTCAACTAATGGCCTTTGTCATTCACAAAGATAGGGCATGACTGTTAGAGAAATACAGTGAGAATTAAAGTGCATGATAGAGGCCAATTCAGAAAATGCACAGATTCTAAACTCTTCTTTTTCTTCCGTGAAATATTGTTCAGATAGAAAGATAAACACACCGTTAGTCCTCTACACAAACAGAAAACCCTCAACATGATCCAACAGGCCTAACACAACATTCCCCAAACCACCACTTACTGTTATTTTCCTGTAGGTTAACCTGCCTTTCTGCCCCATGATTGATTTTACTTATGCGTAGGTTATGGAAGGTCACTATGGAAGGTCTATTCCAAATACCTCTCCTTAATAATTTCCTTGCCTCTAATCCCATAAATTTAACTTTCTTTTTTCAAAGTGCTTTCATTTGGAGCTATTTACCCAGAATTTTATAGGGGTTATGATAGCACAATAACCTGTTCTTGCAGGATTTTTTAACTTATTTTCAGGGACTAATATTTCTGAGGAAAGATAGGTATTGAGACATAGATTACACATCTGAAAGAATGGCAACTATAGTGTTCTCACAAGGGAAAAAAAGGCAAAGTGATTGTGTCACGTCAGCTGAGGGGCACCTGCTTAACAGAGATCATTCTTTTGGTTGCACATCCCAGATGGATACATTGATGATTCTTTTATTTTGGTTGCCATTATACTGTTTCTCATTATACTACAAGTAAAAGTAATGCAATTCCTTATTTGCCTGCCTTGTGCCAGTTATGATGCCCATTCATGACACTGATTTTAGCTGGTAAAATATCCAACAGTCTGTCCGTGCTGCACATAAAATGGAGGACCAGATTAGAATCATATAATCATAGAATGCTTTGGGTTGGAAGGGCCCTTAAAGATCCTCTAGTTCCAACACTCTTGCCATGGGTAGGACACCTTCCACTAGACCAGACCAGGTTACCCAAAGCCCCATCCAACCTGGCCATGGACACTTCCAGGAATGGGGCACCCACAGCTTCTCTAGGTAGCCTGTGCCAGTGTCTCACCACCCTCACAGTAACGAATGTCTTCCTAATATTTCATCTAAATCTTTCCTCATTTTCAGTTTTAAATCATTACACCTAGTCCTATCGCTCCACTCCCTGATAAAGAGTCCCTCCCCATCTTTCCTGTAGGCCCCCTTTAGGTACTGGAAGGCCGTTAGAAGGTCTGCTTGGAGCCTTCTCTTCTCCAGGCTGGACAACCCCAACTCTTTCAACCTTTCCTCATAGGAGAGGGGCTACAACCTTCTAATCATCTTTGTGGCCCTCCTCTGGACTGACTCCAACAGATCCATGTCCTTTTTATGTTGGGGGCTCCAGAGCTAGACCCTGTGCTCCAGGTGGGGTCTCACCAGAGTGGAGTAGAAGGGCAGAATGACCTCCCTTGACCTTCTGGCCACGCTTCTTTTGACGCAGCCCAGGATTTGGTTGGCTTTCTGTGCTGTGACCACACATTGCCTGGTCATATTGAACTTCTCTTGTTTTAGCATGCTGGCTCTACAGGCATACATGTAGACTGAAACAACATAAACATGCCGTACAGATACTGGAGGAGTTATTTGATATCAGTACATATTTTAGTTTATTAAGAAAATGGAAAAATTCCTTTTGCTAAAGCCAATGGAAATGGCATATGCATTGAATGGAAGGCTATGAGTGATGAAGTGGAGACTGGAAGAGAATGCTTAGGATCATTAAATTAAATATAGAATCTCTCCTTGACTTCAAGGAATCAGGATTTGATCGTGAAACTTTTTATTGACTATAGTAAAAAGTAAATCAGTCTATGTTAGCCTGTAATTATGTTAACTTCCTTGCTAGCCATACATACATGAGACTTGAATTATCAAGACTTGTTTATTGCTCAGATTGGAAGATGTGT
Source organism: Rhinoptilus africanus (assembly GCA_013400135.1). NCBI lineage: Eukaryota > Metazoa > Chordata > Aves > Charadriiformes > Glareolidae > Rhinoptilus > Rhinoptilus africanus. The sequence goes on along the minus strand of VXBO01010986.1, from coordinate 326,911 downwards.
TCATTTCTTACTTAGTTCTTGTTTTTCAGCTTTTGTAAACACTTCTTTGAAAATCCCCAAGCTCCTAGAAGCTTTAGATAATTAAGTTAATCTACACCAGATTTGTTTTGGGAGTGTTTCTGATTCAACATTTGCTAGCAACAGAAGTTTTACAAGGGCACTGCTGCATGGAGTTTAGGTCATTAATAGATTGAGGCACTGTGTGATCTGTGGGAAGGCACCATCCATGTAACAGTTGCCAAGTCTGTCCTGTATTGTATAAACATGATAGCTTCTTTTCCAAGAACAGTTGGAGAAAGAGGAATTCAAATGTTTTTGTATCTATGGCAGATTCTTTCCCTAAGGCAATTAAAATATGGAAACAAAATATGCACTGCTCATACTTTTCTCAGGAGTGAGAAAAGAGCATGAACATACAACAAATATAAAAGTAACGAACGCACTGGTGGATGGTAGCTTTGAACTATGGTGAATAGCCCTGTATGAGAATCTAGCTATGCAAGAATAGCTGTATGCTTAATAACTAGTCCCACTATAAGCTATTTGTACTTCCTTTTATGCGTAGGTAATTTGTAACACCATGCATGCTATAAATCTCCCTCCTGTGTTTTGTTGCGCTGATAACAGAGTATTGCAGTCTCTAACCATGAGTTTAGCTTTCATATATAATTATGGAACAATGAACACAGACAATGAGCTAAGAGTTTGGCATCTTGTTTGGTGATTATCTATAATACTTACAAATGAGCTGCAAAAAGAAAAGGAGAAACAAAAGAAGATGCTTCTGTGCTCGCACACTGAAATCAAGGCCCAGATAAATCTTTAACATCATGGTATTATAACAGCTCAAACTGGTGTCAGTACTCACTGCTACACCCAAGGGGAAACTGTATTTCAGGTTTCTACAGCACAACACATTTTGTTTCTTTAGCAAACACTACAAGCAGAGTGTTCCCCAGGACACCCTAAACTACTCAGCCTCCATCTTCACCCCGTCTTTTCCAGTACTAAGCACCAAATAAAAGTAAATGCCTATCATCTTGGAAACCAGGAAGACCATCCACAATGCTAAATCACTCCCATACTTCAAACATTTCTTTTCAAAGGCCCGTTTTGTTTTGAAATCCTAGGTGTCAACATTTTTTTCTGTTATTAAGGGTTTGTAAAATAACTTTACAGAATACTTTGTGATGTCCTTAAGTGACTATAGAGCCATTTCTCTTCTTTTTTTTTTTTTTCATAACTGGGAAACCATGCCCGGACTCCAAAGGCTATTTGATAATTTAACCCAGAGTTTCTGAATGCTCTAAGCACCCTTGAATTTAATCCTAGAATTTTCTGCAGCACTACAAAATGAGGATGGCTTACATCTCAGACTGTTAGTTAAGCAACATAAAATTAAGATTCATTCTTAGTCAGAATTATTTTTCAGTAAAATTACATGAGTATGTGCATGCTATTTTTTGTGCCTTGGTTGTCATTGAAACCAAAAGTGGATTCCTTCTTTACAGATCAGTTTTAGGTACACACATGGAGATTCTTAAATAGCAGATTAACTATTCCAGGAGTGAAGACCTTACTGACTGCATTTTTATGTGGTATACAATGAAAAATATGTAAATATACTTTTCATCAGCATTATTGTGGATTACTATGTATGAAAAGATGGAGAAAAGATAGAATTTGCAGAGGAGACTGGAAAAAAAACTACATTTGTCATCGACATTTTAATTTGTTGAAATATGTTCATTATAGACTGCTGAATTTCAATCACAATTTGAAACAAATGCTGTGAATATGTTGGATCACTGCAGAATCCTGTCTATGGGCTCTAAAAACTCGGCTGCACTCTAGGGACGCTCCAGTCACTTCAGTCACTCCAAGTACCAGCAAAAAGTAATGTTGAAGCTTTTAGCCTGCCCACAGCCTAGCAGGAAGGACACAGCTCCCCTTCCCCACACCCATGTGGGCTTCCACCAACCTACCAGCCTTGAAGGGAAAAAGAAATGTTGATTAGACCCTTTTTGGGAGAAAACCAACAAGCCATTTAGTTTATTTCACCTCTTCTCAAATAGACTTCGTTCTTTTCCTCTCTGGATTTCCATCATCTGTTATGCTGGGTTNTGATTCTGTGATCCTATGATTCTGTTGTTTTTCCAGAAAGACTTGGGCTCAGCTGGGAATCCCAGGACTTCTAATGTCTATCTCTTGGAGTAGTCCACTTGAGTTAAAAATACTGCAGTCTGAGAAGTTCTGAGGACACAAGCTGGTAAACTTCTCTGTTGAGGGTCTCTGCCTCTCTTTCTATGTATCACAAATAATTTGTTTTCAAATGATCAGAATGGGCTGAATTAAAATATATATTTCCTTTCCACAGAAAAAAATAATCCATTTCAAGTTGGGAAGAAACCAAATTTCAAAACTTATAAGTCTTTTGTAAAAGAAAAACTACTGTTCTCTGTCCAGCCTTAATAGAATGTCACCTTTTAAATGACCTAAATTCACAGAAAACTAATGCAAAAACTGAGTTGCTAAAAGTTAATTTTGGCTATTCTCCAGTCGTATTTCATAATTTTCTAATGTGTGCCAGTGACAGACAATGCTCAGTAGCTTAATTATTATCTTCTGCTGTGTGAGCATGCTGTGAAAAAAAGATTGTGCGGAGCAGGAGAAGGAGGAGATAAAATATCCTGACACAAATTAGTATTTAACATACATTTTGAAATCAGTCTGCTGCTGCTGCTCCTATTTCTTCAACTCTTCAGATACAGCATGCCAGAGAGCCCATCAATTTTATTCCCTCAGCAGAATGTAGAACTGCTTTGTGGGTTTGGTTTTTTTTCTATTTAACAACATCTTCCCCAAAAAGAACAGACATCTGAGGATGATTGCAAACATTCACTCCATCAGCTCTGGGCTCTGTAAGAATCTGACTCTAAATCATTTAGGGAGAAACACTATTTGTCCACTTATGATGAGCATATTTTTCAAGTTAGGATACCAGGGTTTTCTGTCTAGCAGACAGATGACAGCCACAGTTTAATCAAACTGACAAAGTAAATAAGAATGTGTTCAATATTTAAAGCACAGTATGTAAATAGCCCCTCTATGTTCCTGTTTCTATTCGGTTTCTCAAGAAAATTACTGAGTGGATATGCTGTAGGAAGATATTAAAACATTAATACAATTTAATAAACTGAAAGAACTATAGAGTTTAGTTTTAATTAAAGAACTGATGGAAGCTGTTTTGGAAATATGGTTGCTCATTTCTGTCTCTGTAAAATTTGTGAACATTACTCACTAAAGGAGTCCCTGAGACCGTGCCAGAAATGCAGACTGCAGTTGGAAATGGCCAACAATAATTTCCCATGAGTGCTTTGGAAAAGTTGATGTAAAGAAAAACTACAATTTGCCTTGTGTGCTTTGCACGGAAGACTAGTAAGGGGAACTTGCATGAAGATGTATAAAGTAATCAATAGTATAAGTAATAAAGAGTTGGAAATGGTGGGACCTTTTTTTATACCAATAATAGAAAAGAACATGCATTGAAACAGAAATATGAGAAATACAAACTAATGAAACATAAATTCTATTTCACTCCACATCAAATTTTTCTTGTGCAACTCCCTGCTTCAAGAGATTCATAGAAGCCAAGACTTTACAAGGATTCAGTAGAAACAAGACATTCAAAAAGCAGAGCAAAACTAGAAAAAAAGAACAACCAAAGAGGATAAGAAACTGTTTCTCATACATAACCTGAGTTGTAAGAAGAACACTAATTTATGAATCTATTATACTTATCATTGAAAGTTTGCTTGCATTTAGTCTCACTCAGATCTCCTTTGAGGTGAAAACGTGCACACACACCTTGTAGTTCAGTGCAGTGCAATGGTCCAATTTTCACTTTAAAATTCTCTTACTATAAAATCAAGATCACCTTTCTGCAAAACTTTTGTGTTGACAACGGTATGCCAGCAAGGAAACAGTTGTTCTGACATAACTCAAACAAAAGTTAACAAAAAATACCACTAGTTCTCCTGCCAGTGCAAACAGATATTCTGCCAAGCTTGAAGTAATACAGATCAACTGAGAAATCCAAGCTTGCCTTTGGAAAAAGGACCTTTAAAGGTTGGAATTTTTGATTTAGACTTCTCTTTCTCTTACTCAGAAAAATGCATTCTCAGTGCGATAAAATAATAAAAGGATAAATCTTTTATTTAAATTATAATTCATTATAGGAAGCAAGTCAGTACTTTTGTTTCATTTTTTTCAGGTTTTTTGGTCATGCTCATCCTGCCCTGGCTAATTTACCAAACAGTAAGTGTTTTCAGCTGCTATTGAAAGATTTAATAATGAAGAGCATATAACTCTCCATTGAATCAATATTTGAGCTCTGCTTGAGGCCATTTTCAGTCATCATTGGGTTTGATTGCTCTCATTTTAATATTATTAACAAATGGTTTCATTATATTGTTATATGAGAAGTGATGTAAAGTTACTAGCACCTTCTTTTGGAATATGTGTTTTTCCCTTATAAATATTTTAAGACAAAATCTTACCCCTGGTAAGACATTGAAGAGTTGCCTTTGAATACAAATGCAGAAGAATTATGAAACAGGAAGACAAAATACAAGCAATTTAGCCTGTTTACAAATTACATGTTAAACATTGAAGAATTACTTTCTTTTTGTTCCCCGCATCCCACCAAAAGCAGGAAATATGTTCAGCAACAGCAGTAGCAGTGGAAGTCTTCCAAATGGGTACAATCTGAAAGTGAGTTTAACTTATTTTTCAAAAATTACATATTATTATAAAATTAGTATTATTTAGCCAAGAGAGCTAGTACAGCTTTTTGTCTCTCTTGAATAAAATGGTTGTCAGAAAAGGGAGTCTGGGAGAGGTTTTCTTTTGCCTTTACAAACTAAGGTCAGCCTGAAATAGTGGGCCACTCCAACCATGTGCATAGTTCAGATGAAATCCAGTGAACTGAGTCTCACGAAAAATCAAGTATCTGCTCATATATGGAAGATTGTCTCAGGAAAACAAATAAGCCCTGAGATTGTGAAGCAGTGCAGGCTATGTGGACATGAAGCTGGAGGGAAGATTATTTCAGAATATCCTTCTCCAAAGTCCTTTTTTCCCCAACCCATCATTGCTTGATTCCTTAGAGGGTTGCCCTCTCTCTGCAGTATCAACCTTCAGACTACTGCCTCAGTCTCTCATTTTGTGGAGGATATTGAAGGGTGCAGGTTGCCTGGCATCATTTTCTTAAGCAGCACACTTTCAAAGTGCAGTGAGTTCTCTGGAATTCAGGTTATTGAGCTCTCCAACTTATAAGGACTTACGTTGATTTTCAGCAGCTGAAGATCTACTCTTTTTTTTACAGCTTTCCCCATGCCATAGGTGAGCACATTCCCTACAGAATCTTTGCTTGTTTTGCCATTACTTTTCTTATCTTACATTTCATTCAGCAAATATTTTGTTATTGATTCTTTCAACACTATTCACATTGAGAAATGCTTCTCTATACAATGTTTACTTCCAGTCAGATCTTTTGTTGCTTTGTCTTTGAGCTTTTGCTCTAGCTCTTAGAATCCCACAAGAACGAGAAGTGCAGATGGAAGCAAGGAATGAAAAAAACATGCCTGTCTCTCGCCCATATAATGAGGCTTCTGCAAACAATAAATAAAGCATTCCTGACAAAGAGATGTTTTGCTTTCAGTCTATTAGGGACTTGATTCTTCTCCATTGAAATCCAATGTCCAAACTCCCAGAGGTTTTGATGGAAGCGGAATGCTATTCCTTAATCAGAGAAATCATATTTTATGCTTTTATTGATGCAGCAATATAAACACAGATATGTCCCTCTCCCCGTACTTCCACTGTAAATTGAAACCTAAACTGAAACCTTTGGGGTTTAAAGCAAGACCAAAAAAAGATGATCAAAATCTTTTCTAGTTCTAGAATGTAGAATCAATATCAAAATGGCTTTATCTTTGGGCAAAAAGACAGTAGCTAAGGCAAATCTGTTGGGGATATAGTAGGATGTGTCTAATGAGACTTCATCACCTTGTACCATTAGCTTCAAGACGATGTTACAGCTCCCATCTTCATAGACAACAGTCCTATTTCCTTCTTTTGTTTCATTTTATCATGATAAGAAGTCTTTTAGTCAGGCACAATCTCCCTGGTCAATCTGGAAAATAGGCAAGTTGGCATGAGACAATCCAATGGCCTTGGTCACAGGGGTCTTGTGCCCTTCTTATTCCCTCATTCCTTTCCCAGATAGGACCAGAGCCCATGCTGGAGAAGTGCAGAAAAAGAAACTCAGGGTTTCAGAAGTGATTTTGGCTACTTTTTGTCTTTTCAAAAACAACTAGCTTCCTTTACCATGATTTCCTGCAGATTTCCTGCAATAAGCTTGACTTATGAGACATGCCTGCAATAATTAAACTTGCACAATTACAGTGCAGGCATAGAAGAAACTCACATTTTAAGAGAGCAAAATTGCAAAATGGACATGTGCTTATATGCATTCATCATAATGTAAATTGTACAACATAATACTGAGGGGCAAAATTTAACCTATTCCAAAATATGTATCTTCAAAAATGACAGTTTAAATAAATTACCTTTATTCAAAACTCTTCTCAGACATGCACTTTTTAAAGATTAAACAGAAATAAAATACTTTAAATTATACTTTAGAAATACCTTAGTACTCATCGTAAGAGACAATATTTCACAGAAATGCTTTAATTTCTGTTTTCATCTAAATTTTCCATTTGGTTTTCTATTGCAATTCTCAGGAGAAAAGTAAAAAAAAAAAGGAGACATATCCTATTTTTCGTTTATATCTAATGTTCTATGTATGTGTGTTTATGTGCGCGTGAGTTTGTGTACTTGCATTTATACACACAAGCAAGCGTTTGATGTTATTGGTTCAGTAGATAGTGTTTTCCTGTAAGGGACATACCAGAGTTTCTTATTATGGCATTATTAATTCTTGTTCTTTATGGAGAACATCCTGTCTCCTATAGCCACTTGCCTTTTTCAGAGATGCATAGTATTATTCTCCAAATCCTTTGTGATTCATACATGTATCTTTCTCCTGCCATTTTCAGCAAATGTCCTCCCATGTAAAAGGAGAAATCCCTACAGCAATCCATAGTGCACAACATTTTAAAATTATCAAATTAAATGTTTTCCTTACTTTGTGGCATATCAGAATTACTGAACGGTCCCTCGGTATCTCTCCATGAGCCCACTCTCCATTATTGAATTTTGACTAAGCTTACAATATAAATCTGTGTGACCTGTGGAAACCCTAATAGCCTCCATTCAGCCTTTCACATTCTTTTAAAGTTTCTGAAGGTGCTAGCAAGAGAGATCATCTGCTAGAATCTTCTTATTTGAGAGAATGTTCTCATTTGTTTGCTTTTTATTTGTTTAAATAATCTAATTACTGTATTATTAACTTATATAATTTAACATGAACAAACCAAAAGTTAATTTCTTACCACTTTTTAAAGATATGACCTTGTAATGTTTGGAATTCAAGCACAGATGTCTGGAAGCAACTATGATGGGTTTGTTAAAGGCTGTAATATAGCATGATGATATTACAGTAATGGTCTAGTAATTGAGGCTTTATTCAGCAAAGCACTTATGCATGGCCTTGAATTCTCATTTATTTGATATGGCCTGGAGGCTTGCTTTTCATATCAGAATGGTGTAAAGTAGCTTTAGCCAAATGAGAATACAAACAGGTTTAATTAGAATTGATTTTTAAACACAAATAGGGGTCTTGAAAACACATTATTTCTGTTTGAAAGCATTCACATTTATTTCAGGTAAAGCAAGAATTTTGAAAATGCGTTTCATAAGACTCTCATACATGTTAACAGTTGTAAGGAAGATGAAACAAAATTAAGAACAACTAAACTGAGATCAGAAGAAGAAAAGCTATTAAAATGAATATAGCTTATTTTTAACAGATTTAAATGTTTCTGATAAGTGCAAAACCTATCTCGGCTTGCTGGAAAGAAGGCTAGCATTTGTACTGAGTCATGTATATTGCCTATTTTAAGGATTAAAATTCCTCTACCACATCAGTTAAATCATAAATGTGTAAGAGAGGACAATTCTTTTACAGATGGAGGATGAGACTCTAAATGGTTCCTGTCTTTGGCATAATAGATAGTGCAGTTAAAATTTCCCCCCCAAATCAGCACATTCTGAGGCAGACAATTTGATAAAACTCTACTTACACAGTAATTCAAAAGAGCTCCTTTCTTTCCTTCAGTAGCGGAACAAATGTTAATGAAGCAAGCACAAGTTTGATCAAAGTGGTCCTGAACTTTTAATAACTTTTTAATACCCCTAAATCAAGGTTTAAAATAGGAATGCAATAATTTGTATCTGAATCAGACTAATATTTTTTTTTATACTAACTGTCCAATTTTTCACAGCAGCACAGATTCATGCTATATAATACGAACAATTTATCGTGAGTTTATACATTATAGAATTATCCTGTGAAAGATTACCTTGGCTTACCTTTGGAAACAGTTTATAGAGTATTTTACTCCAGTTTGAACTGCCGCTCTCAGAAATGTCCCTGTAGATGCTGGAAAAGCCTAAGGGGCATCAACGAGGTTAGTGGGCAGAGCAGGGTCTTCCAAGGCAGAAACTGGCTGATGGTGGCTCTGAGGTCCCTGACGGGTGGCTGGCACAGGGCTGGCATTCAGAGCATGTGGGCTGCTGGTTATGAGCCAGGAACTCATAAGTCTTCAGAAGAAATGAAAAGATCTATTGCTTGTTTATCCTCACCGCATGGAGGGGATATGCTGCCTACAGCTGCATAAAGGGATTAAACTCCTGCAAGGAATAATTGAGAAAATTATTTTTTCAACAATGCAGACAATACCGGTATGGCTAAGGATTGGTTTCAACAGATTTCATCTGGAAGCTAGAAAAAATTCCCAGCAACACCCTTCCAACAGGAACAAAACAGGGTAACTGCTTCTAAACCGAGTTCTTTACATTTCTGAATTAGAGAGTGTGTTCTTCAGGATAGCAGGTGACATGAACAGAAGAATGAAAGATGTCCTTCCTCTGCCCACACACCAGTTCTGGCTGTGTCTCAGATGTTTGCTAAATCTCAATGAAGAGAGCCTCCTGACATGACTGCTCTGTCTGGCAGGTGGTTGGGGGAAGTTTTTATTTTAGGTGCTGGTCCTATAATTGGGCAAAAGAAGAAGCAACCTGGGATGTGATAATGGATCACATGAAACACGTGCAGGTGTTTCAGCTGAGCTATAGTAATCGCTAGTGCACACTACTACATATACGTCTATATGCATTGTCCACAGCACATGCAAGATAATGCACCGTGACTTTAATTGTAATTCTAAGACTAAACCAAGGAAAATTAATTCAGCACTGCCACAGGTTGAGAATGCACAGAGACACTGTTACTGCAGCCTGGGCAATGTATAATACTTTCTTAATCTGGTATTATGAAAATGTGCCAGAGTCCGGAACATTAACAAAATTATCAGTGAAAAAAGTGTGGAACACTGCAAACTCCTTCTGTCCTTCTCTTTCTCCACATATATAGGAGGAGTATATAAATAAGTAAGAAATGTTCTTACAGAACATTTAAGAAAACTGTTCCATCTGCTAAGCTACTAATGAAAAACAGGCAGGCGATAAAACATCTTGGATTTGGCATGCCTTTCTTCAGGGATAGCTACAAGAAAGCAGCCCTGCTAAAGCATAAGGAAGCAGCACGGGGTATCCCCATGTTTTCCACAAAGAGAAGGAAACACTGCACTACTGGTGTAACCTTGGTGTTGGGAAGCTTTTTCTAGCAGTGTTCAAAGACAGTTCCAACACACTAATATGAAAAAGATCCTTAATTTCTGCAGCTTGGCAACATGAAAAATCTTACTTTTCCATCAGTCTCTGAAATTACCTTTTAATATCAACTAGAGAGGGGGCAAAAGTATGTTCTCCTGCTTGCTCTTACACTGTGTGTAGCACAAAAGTTTTACACCATCTCTACCTGTTAACCTGTCATTTGGTGACAAAATGCATTTTTTGGCTGCTCTTTTAGAACAATTATGATGCTTTGAATTCTTTAAAGCTTATTAAGAATAGCAAGAAATCAATGAGCTTTTGTACTATTTCTCAGAGCTGTGGCACTGTGTAATGTCATTGTGCTCTAGGTAAGACTATGCAGTGGAGTGTGACACATACGGAAGCTGTTGAACTGATACTATATAAATTCCGTCAAACTTGACAATCATTTTATTTCAGCAGGGTGTTGCTATAATTAGAGCAAGTGCTAGATATCAAATAATTACTGAGGTCCAGAATGTATGTAATGAAATTAGCAGCTGGATAAATGTGACCTAAAAATAACCAACTAGACTACTGAATATTGACTTACTAAACCAACCAACCAACCAAAAAACCCAAAAATAAACAACCAAAAAACAAAAGCAAAAGAACCACCCAAAACCCAATACCTTGAAATCTGAATGAACTATTCTTGATTCAATACAGAATTTTTCTTTAAGGACACAAGATGCTACCAGATTATGCAGCTGATATTGTGTGTTTAACAAACCATGAGGCTTCCTCTGGTCCTTCTTTTGCAATGGGCCCAAAATGCAGTTTGGAATAAAGCAGTTTCTTATATCGCACCCTAAAGCCTCTGTAAACCTTTACTGGAGTTATGCTGAGCCTGGGTCTGCAGCCATTGGAAAGGAATTAATGTTAACACCTGAACATAAGCTGCCAAATAATTTTTCAAGACCTATAAAATTACAATATTTTTTGAAGTAAGGTTTGAAAAGGGCAAGTAATTCTTTAAAGAATTACTTCCACAGCTCTAGTTGTCCCAGACTACCTGAGTTCTGTACAAATTTGCTGCATGGCATTTCTTTTTTCAGGAACAGACTTGCAAGGATACTGGAGCTGTAAAAAAAATGGGAGCAGCTAAAAGATAACTCTGTGCCACAGATAACCAGTTTCAATCATCCTTCTCTGGCTGAACACTTCCCTCCACCTCATACTCCCAACTCTGGAGTAGAAAGTAACAGGAGGAAGAGCTCTGCATCCTTTGCAATGTGGTCAGGAAAAGGCCCTTGTTTTGATGGTGGCCTAGATTTAAAAATGAATTCTGACAGAATGAATGACCGGAGATGGAACATATTTTGATTAAAAAACGTAGGAAGTACGTCTGAGAAGGTACAGTTACTTCCCCACAGTGGAACTGTTGTGAGTTGTCTGGACCTCCTGCAAACTCTTAGTATTGCATGATGAATTTCTCCAATTTTAACTTTCATCATAATCAACAGTGACACTGATTTCTACCAATTTTTATGAATGATGGCAAATATAGGTCATATAGTCTTAAAGGCTGAAACAGAAGTTGTGAAGAGAGATTCTAAAGTCAGTGGATTACTTAATTAATCGCATTTACTTCCCTTTCATATGTAGAAATTTTTCTAAGATTGAGATACATACTTTTATGTAGAAAAAAACCCCAATTGATGATAGTGAGCCAGTACATTCCTGGAATAAATTGATCGACCACGACTGGGTTGTAGGAGCAATGACTTTGGCTCATGCTGTCTGTCTTGTTGAACATATATTAAAACTCAAGCTAAACAGGGCAAACATAAAAGCAGCCTAGACCCTTGGTATTAAAATTGTCTGCAGAGACAGATTGTGTAATGCAGGGTTTATTGAATCCCTGCAGCTTTGCAGCAAAGCTCACTGTGTGCAGTACATGTACAATATCCTGGTGTAATTTAAATGAAAATGTTAACTAGACTTAAAAGCTCCATTAGGCGACCTAAACTGAATAGGCAGCCGTTTGCTATGTCCTTGACACCTGCTACTTAAAACAAGGAAGACTGTTACCTTGGGTGACCAAAAGGTGCTGTGGATCAATGGTGAAATGATGAAATTACAAGAATTCATGTTTTTTAGGGATAAATGTTACAAAACACAAAGCCCAGCTTTTATTAGAAAATTAAAGTGCAAAAGTCCTGAAGCACAAAGCATCTTTGTTTGGCATAAAAGGATTGTGAAATAAATATAAACAAATATCAGCTCAAATGATCACTTTGTCCCTGAGTTACTATTTACACATTTCTTATTACAATGCAGAAAATCATCCCACACCTGTGAGCTGTAAAGTCTCCAGTTTGGGAACACTATGGAAGGTAGACTAGGCTGTCAAACATACCTGCCTTTCTGAGAGAAGTATGCTTCATGGACCTGAACTGCTACTCTGCTGAGTAGCCTGGTCTCTCACTGAAATGAGAAGGTGCTCATCACCTCACAGGAGCTCACTTACATGTGGTCTTTAAAGTTTTTTTTATACTGGGCAGCTGTCACCCAATCTACAACAGTTCATCCATATTCAGCAAGGCGTTTTTCTGGCATACGCTGACATCCCCTTGACAGTTTAACATATGCTTCTGTGCTTTGTTGAACATGGTTGGACTTGAGCATTTTCCTTAATGCTTCACTGAATAGGTAGCTCTTGTTGAAAGCCGATTGTTTTGCTGGACTGGGATCTGAAAAGTGAGATGTGAACGCTGTAACATTTCCAGTATTGAGGCATGAAGCCTACCTCTGTGGTCATCAAAGGGTTTCTCAGCCACACTACGGCAATTATGCTTCTGGGATTTAATTTTGATGGAGGCACTTTTAAAAATGATACCATTTTCAGTTCAACACACCAAAACATGTGCTTTGCTTTTCTTTTAGTCTAATGCACTGGGTGCAAAAATACTTCTTTACCCTTTTCCTTGCTTTTCCTTGCCAGCAAATTTTCCTAGAAATGTGTTAATGATCTGAAAATTAATTTACAAAATAGTAACAGAGACTGTAGGCTTCCTGGAAGCTGTGTAAGAACCCTGTTTCTTTACACAGAGATAGTTCTGCAGGTCTTTTGGGAAGATACTAGAAACACATTTCCCAAATATTCTCTGAATTTACTTAAAAGGATTTTTGAAAACCTTTATAAAAACTCATTACTTTTCACAATAATCTACTCTGCAAAGGTGACCGAGCACTGGCACAGGATGCCCAGGGAGGTTGTTCAGTCTCCATCCTTGGAGATATTCAAAAGCTGTCTAGTCATGAGCCTGGGCAACCAGCTCCAGGTGTCCCTGCTTGAGCAAGGGGGTTGGACTAGGTGCCCTCCAGTGGTCGCTTCCAACCTCAACCATTCCATGATTCTGTAATAACAAGATTTTGAGCACAGCAGTGTAGTGAGCAGGAAATTTTCAAGGATGCTATGGGTCAGGGGAGTGTTCACTGGGCTCTGCCATGCCAGAACTGCAGCATGCCAGATCTGACACATTTTTAAAGGCTAGATTTTTAGAAGAGTATTTCTCCCGTAGCAGCACTCTGGGTGAAAGCCCTAGTCCTTTCCTTCCTTCAACATGTGACTTGTTCCTGTATTAAAAGAGGGAACTAATTTTAGGTTAAATTATCAAACTAATACCTTCTACAAGCCTCAGAAAGATCCGTGTATATAAAGATGTATGAAAAAGAAGATGTATGAATGGCAAAGAGCTGGTTTAGGGGAAAAACACCTCACATGATGAAAATTCAACATACCCTGGCTAAGTAAAGGCATTGTACTTAGTTCACTAAGCTAGCTTTGAAATATATTAAAATATCCTTTCTGAAAATTATATAAAAGGGATAAAAAGCAATGGAAAAAAGGAACATATGTCTTTTTATCAAAAAGTCTTCCACAGCCAAAGGGTACTAAAATACTTAGACTGTATAAGTAATTGCAACCATTGCTTAGTGAAAGGAAACTTCACAGTTCATCATTACAGCTTTGATGCTGCTGTGGCAATGCACTGAAGCTGATTAAATGTTAAACATATGGCATAAATATTTACATAGTCTTTGAAACAGACACTTTATTATTTAATAAGATTCAATCATGAGTATGGATAACAGATTTTCCCCAAAATTCAAATTATATTTAAATATTGTTGTTATTATTTTCCCTCTATTTTATTTAAGTAGACTTTAAATACAGATCTTCATCTCTCTGAATCTAAAAGAGTTTTAGGGACTCAGAAGATATTGCAAGCCAAGCTGAAGCTGCTGCATTAAATCTAAAAATTTGTCACTGCAAAAGTAAAAAAACCCCAAATGTCTTTTGTGACGTCTTGTATGATGATCAAAAAATTAAGGGTAATAAGTCATTTTCTCTTACTGATGCAAATTCCTCTATTAATCTCAAATTGAGGAATTAAAGGCTGTCATTAAGTCTGAGTGAGTCAATTGGAATTGGGCATTTTAAACTTACTGATTTGGGGCATTTGTGTTGATAGGCCCCCTTGTGATTCTATTTTAAATACTATGTAATAGTTTGGATAGCAATCTGCAAATTAGAATGAAAACTAAGAGCAGTGCATTTCAACTAGTTGACAAAGAAATACACCTTTATTTCCAATCTTTGGTTTGATTAGTGAAACTTCTTGACAAGCAAGAGATTAATAAGAAACATACTTACAGCTAGTGAATACCTGTGAATACTAGATTGCAGAAATGCTACCAGCCGGCAACCTTCAGCATCGTACTGCTCACAGGAAGGGCCTGGCCCCCTCCCTCCTCCTGGATGCTCTCTGGAGGAGGATGGAGGGGAAGGATATATGGCTTTCATCAGGAGAGGGATAGGAGGGACATAGATACATGACATATGCATTGTCACCACAAAAGCCCAAGGTATGCTGACTAACTGATGCAAAAGTAATATTTCACTGTCTGATTTGCTTTAGATAATAAGCCATGACTTTGTGTCCCCTTATCTTGATATGAGATAGCTAACAATATTGAACTATTCACCAAATCATTATTTCATTCTTTTGTTTCCAAAACAGGCAACATGACCACAGGATTCCTAGGAAGATATAGAGTTCATAAGAGATGTGCAAATTATGAGGAATAATCAAGATGCATTAACCTAGCATTACTTTAAACTTAGGGGGTTTTATTATTTTGCAGTTGGACAAACCACAAGGATGTATACAGTGAATTGCTGTGATTGGGCTTTGTGGTATTTTCAGGTGATAGCATAACTGCCTTTGATATCATCTGTCTTCATATAGAATAAACTTATGTTTCATGGTCTCTGTGCCTTTTAAAAGGAAAAGTTGGACATAACTTTGGTAAAGATCTTTCTAACTGTTAAGCTAATGAAAAAATAGAAATTTTTTAAACAGCCGTAGTAGGGCATTTTCCAGAATTAGTTAGACAAATATCCATCATGAGTGGCTAAAGATCATACTAAGGCAATGGAATAGATTATCTCCTGAAATAGCTTCCAGTTTTGTTGTCCAGGTGTATGTTTTATTCTTGGGTTGGCCATCTGCACTAAAGAACCCTGTACATGAAATGCAGAAAAGATGAATCAGAATTTCCAAATTCAGTGCGCTCTAATAAATCTCAAATTAAGCCTTCTACAGAAAGTAACTTGAAGAGTTTTACTTACCACAGAAAACAAGCAGGGTGTTCCCAGTGACTTTGCAGCAACTTCCCATAGACAAGCAGAAATATAGAAGAAATTATTTGACAAGCTACTGTAATGCAAGTTATCGTGAAAATGTTATTAAATTTAAGCCTCATTATAACTTGGTGCCCACCAAAACAATGAAGCCATAGTACTGAATAGGAACTATCAAAATTAAATGGTAAAATTACATTTAAAGATTCAGCAGAAAGATATCCAGATAACAAAAGGAAAAACAAAATTAATTTTTGAAAGTGTTCACTTGTAGAGATTTTCCACATGACTAGATACCAGTTATTGAAATAATAAAAATAGCACCGTTATTGAGAAAAGATGTAATAATTTTATCTCTGTGTAAAAATTAAATTCTGGAAAATGACTTTACACTTAAGTATAGAAAATCATAGAATCACGGAATTATGGAATTTCAGAGTTGGAAGGGACCTCTAGAGATCATCTAGTCCAACTCCCCTGCTAAAGCAGGGTTGCCTAGAGCACATTACTCAGGACTGCATCCAGGTGGGGCTTGAAAATCTCCAGAGAAGGGAACTCAGCTCTCTCACACGCGGGTGCATCTCATCAGGGCCCATGGACTTAATAGATGTCCAGTTTGTCCAAGTGGTCTCTAACCTGATCTTCCTCTACTGGGGAAAACTCACCACCTTACTCCTCTTACAATATATTCATTAGCGTGTGAAGAGCATGCACATGTACACAAGCTGAGTGATTAAAATAAATTCACTTTTCATTTGCTTCTCTTGGTGAAAAGGGTAATTTCTCCATTAAAAAAAAAACCACAAACCTTGCCCCTTGTATAAAATCTTTTAGTTACATTTAGAGTCTTCATCTTTGTTCCTAATATGAAAATATGGGATTAGTGGTTGTCCAAATGACTTTAAGAGGTTTCTTCCAAGCCAAAACTCAGCTCCATAATTGCCAAAATACTGCTGTAAACTTAAAAGACCTTCCTGGACCTTCTTGTTGAATATTGATGTTAAAGAAAGATCTGTATAATTTCAGATATGGTCTTTAGTGATGGACCTCCTATCATGCCCTTAAATAGATGTGATAGGAGTGATGGCACCTATACCTGTGAGGCTGTCTGACATGAATTAACAAGAATCAGCTGTTATATGATGAAGATTTTATTTTCTTGCTACGTTAACCGGTGAGAACACAGACACTGAAGGAATGAGAGTGCTCTGGAGCTGCTTGGCTGTAATGATCAGTAAAGAGTAGAAGTGGCTGCACACTGAGATGGCCAGGAAAATAGTAGTTTGGAGCTGGAGAAAGACGGGGTACAATCAAGATGAGGACTGTTAGCAAAAAAAAAGAAAAAAGAAAAAGAAAAGCAAAGAAAAAAAAAAGACAAAGAAAAATAAGAAGGAAAAAAAGAGAAATAGAAGTATATAATCCAAAAAATCACCCTTTGAACAATCTCAGGTCTGAGTGCAAATGAAATTTAAAGTGTTGCAAAATTCCCAGAAGGCTATTTTGTGCATTATTTTCTTATCTGTACTGTATTGCTCAGGACCCTGTTACAATTTTCTGAAGCAACTTCTCCATATTTTGAATTTCTAGGTAATTACTTTCAATGTCATAGTTCCATCTTGTAAAGTGAGCCTTTAGTTCTGACAGTCTTGAGTTGTGCTGTTGACCCCGTTGATGCTATAAAGATAAGGAGTGAGAAACAAAGGTTGAATTACAGGGAGATTTTCTATTAAATATACATTTGTGTGAGTAGTGATTAATTAATATGCAGGTGTGTTTTGCTGATGAATTCTTTTGAAAAAATTAGATAGCCACAATGTCCCATGATATATAGCAGCTGTGAACTACCACCCTTTGAGATATGAGTTGCAAATATAGTAGTAAGGCTAATTGCTACTTTCTATGCAGGTATATTATAGCATATAGCTATATCTATTATAACAACTTTGTTATTTCCCTTTTTTTCTGGTAAGAATATACTCCCTTATACTACTTTCAAAGAAGTTGACTCCAATTTACTAAAGGCTTTGGCATCACACCCTGAAAGCTATGAACAAATCAATGTGTAGAATATTAACCTGTCACAATGCAGAAATGTGTTTCTTGCACTGTCTTCTAAGAAGAGTTTTTACAGGGAGTCTCTCTCCATCTGTGAACTATAAGTCAAATTCAACTGAAAAATGGCACACTTGGAGGTGTGAAAATTTCCTGTGAAATGTAGAAAAAAGGGCCAACTGGTAGCCATTAGGATGTCAGTATTTGGAGAGAACTATTGTCCCTTTATGAGAGAGTAATGCGACTGCGGAGATAAACCTGTGTTGGGAACACTGGCAAATCTGGTGGGTGGCAGAGAGTGTTCATTGGAAAAATAAGGTATTTTGAGCTCTAGTAGCTTTGATAGAAGCGGCTGTGCTCTGATAAAAGTTGTCTTCCTGCAGAGTAGATAAAATGCTTGATAAGGAACGTTGAGAATGTTGTATGACAGATAGCAAGGCTAAAGATGGTTTGGTACGGCTTCCATCAAACAAATTTGGTCTCCTTGCCTCAACCATGCTGCTTTGTTCCTCCCTCCAGCGTGAGAAATCATTATGTCCCTTGTGATAAACAAGGAAAGAAAGGAGTCTGGAGGGAAAAGAAAGAGGAATACTTCTTCGGTACTTCTTATATCCGCTACTTTGAAAATCCAGAGAAGAAAAAAGTAAACAACAAGTGAGATTAAAGCTGATAGTGCTCTCTAAAAATCAAGGGAATGATACACTAGTGACTCTTTAATTGCACCCCACTTCTCCCAAAGCACGTTTATGTTTGATGGTGACTGATACTGAATACATCCAAGAAACTTCTTCCACCTCCAGGTGCACTGAGGTGGTGAGTAAGAAACAGGGTGTGTGCTCATTGGCAAATTCTTTTGCTCCACATTGCCCAGATCTCAAGTAGCAAATTTTTTTTAACCTTTGTTTATGTTACTGAACACAGCTGAAAGTCATCATTTCCCTTGAAGGACAATGGAGCAATAACAAACTGAGGCTTTCCTGGTCACCTACTACATGATGTTTGTTAATGTAGCCACTATCTACATTGTTACAGAAATCATAATTCTAGAACAGCAATGACTAATTTGCTCCTTGGGCTATATGCACTTATATCACTCAGCAGCCAGAGGTTTCATAAGAATGGTGAAAATGATGTCACAATTGCTAGAAAAATGTTATGGAGAGTGTAGATGAGAGGTGTCCGTTACCTTAGACTTCCCTTGCATTTTAGGGCATTTTTGACAGAAAGTCAGAGAGACCTTGAAGCATCTTNGTCTTTCCACTTCAGTGGGATGAATTGCACTTCTCTCTTTGCCTTTGAGTACACAGTAAAGTGTGATGTATGGGATTTACTCTTAGCCTCATCCATTCACTCTGATAAACACGGAGCAACTATATCANCCTCCAGCGTGAGAAATCATTATGTCCCTTGTGATAAACAAGGAAAGAAAGGAGTCTGGAGGGAAAAGAAAGAGGAATACTTCTTCGGTACTTCTTATATCCGCTACTTTGAAAATCCAGAGAAGAAAAAAGTAAACAACAAGTGAGATTAAAGCTGATAGTGCTCTCTAAAAATCAAGGGAATGATACACTAGTGACTCTTTAATTGCACCCCACTTCTCCCAAAGCACGTTTATGTTTGATGGTGACTGATACTGAATACATACAAGAAACTTCTTCCACCTCCAGGTGCACTGAGGTGGTGAGTAAGAAACAGGGTGTGTGCTCATTGGCAAATTCTTTTGCTCCACATTGCCCAGATCTCAAGTAGCAAATTTTTTTTAACCTTTGTTTATGTTACTGAACACAGCTGAAAGTCATCATTTCCCTTGAAGGACAATGGAGCAATAACAAACTGAGGCTTTCCTGGTCACCTACTACATGATGTTTGTTAATGTAGCCACTATCTACATTGTTACAGAAATCATAATTCTAGAACAGCAATGACTAATTTGCTCCTTGGGCTATATGCACTTATATCACTCAGCAGCCAGAGGTTTCATAAGAATGGTGAAAATGATGTCACAATTGCTAGAAAAATGTTATGGAGAGTGTAGATGAGAGGTGTCCGTTACCTTAGACTTCCCTTGCATTTTAGGGCATTTTTGACAGAAAGTCAGAGAGACCTTGAAGCATCTTGTTAAAATAGTTATAGCTATGCTCTTGTGGAAAACCTACATATTCCTGTTAGAGATTAGATCTAAATAAAAGGCCTATGAATTAACTCTGGAAAAAGTTTTGGGCAAAAGTGGGAAATGAACATATGACCTACATTTTCCGTGTGGAGCTATATGATGAAGCTAACAAATGTCCTAGCATATCCTCCACTGGATATGGGACACACTGACAAGATGGGTAAAATACACAGGATTGCATGCTTGCTCACTTCAACACATCAGCTTATTTAAATATGGATTTAGCAATAGACACATGTTCGAATGACCCTTGTTTGCCTTAAGCATGCGCGAGCTGTACGGTATTTATGAAGCTATATTAAACCTATAGAGTTGTGCTTGTTAAAAAAGACATTTATTTTATTGGTCTCTATTTCAATAATATTTATGGATACACCCAATATGAAAGTAAATCCATAGCTACAAAAGATAGTAAAAGTTCTTGATTTCNTACAAATAATTCTTTTGACAATTTTCAGAAAATAACACATTTGATGGGCAAAGGATCCTTTCCCTTATAGCTGGAAGTGGTGCCAACAACTTATCCTATAAAATTATGTCCAGTATATAGTGTTTAACCTGGTTGATTGAATTCTAATATAATAAGAGGAATATGTTAGAAATGGCACATAAAAATCTGCGGACTGTGTAACTATTCTGTCAAGGCAACAGAAAATCTTTGGAAATCTGTGGTAATAGAAGTTTGATACAATGAAGATTTATATTCATAAAGGATTCTTAGGGAAAATGGGCAACCAGAATGGATCAGTATATTCTGTCATTGTGAGGCAAAATAAGCCGATGTTGTTTTGACTTTTCCAGTGATTCTTTGAATTAACAAGTTAGTTTCTTTACTTTAGCTGTCATTTTAGATAATGACTGAGAAAGTCATATACAACACAACATTAAATTATTGTCACAGATAGTTGCACCATCTACTTGTTCTATAGCAAGTGAAAATCTGTTTGAAAGTATATGGACAAAAGGAAACAGTGAAACATCAGGACTGGATTTCTGTTGAAATACTATAGCATATGGTTAATATAAAACATTTTACATTTGCATTAAATGTAGAATGAGCATCTCATAGAAATACAAAAACGTTTCATTTAAAGGTAGATTTAGGGAACTATCAGTGCTTTAATATAAGTGTTTTTCTAATTCTTAGAACTGGAAAATGCTATACGTTAAAGCTGAAATGGTTACGATATACAAATACGAGAGAAGACCAGCCTCTACATTTCCACGTATTTAAAGCCAGAAAAGTGAGATCTCTGCAGACTTGGAAATTCTGCTGAGAGATATAGTAAAAATGTTGAATAATGTGTCTTATCCAACCTTTAAGATCAAGTGAAGACTTATAAAAAGTGCATTGTCATGTATTTAGTAGTGTGTGTGTTGGACAATTAGCCAAAAAGAGGGAATAATTCATGTCAAAAATAACATTGTCTTTATCAGCTACAAATCATTGCACATTAAAGTTCAGTTCATCCTTTGATATACACTTGCTATGTTTCAAATATTTCTAACACAGTTCCAGTGTTGCCTTGAAAAAGACCAAGAAGCTAAATTCCTTTCTTGAGTACGTCTTAATGAATAAGTGGTGGAAGCTTTTTAGTATTTCCTTAGAAAGAAGCAGAAACATAAGCAGAGAAAAATTCCTGTCAGATTCCTCACAATGCATGTGATTAGCCCTACCAAGATACATCATTTTACTTAGAAGTAAATCTTGTAAAACTATAGTATTTAATTTGTTGCCATAGTACCACAGTTCCTATGAATGACAATACTATGGTATAGATGCTTGTGCAGCAGCTACCATATTGTTTTCTTCATTATGATATTCAAAACATGAATATCAAATCTTAGGTACATTAGAATTATTATGACAACTTCCATAGCAGTGGTTTTCATAAAACTTATAGCAAATATTGCCCTTTAACGTATATGTAATTTACCCATTAAATCTAGAAAATACCAATGCCATGCTTTCTGAGTGGATAGATTTTTATCTTTATAGTTCCTGTTGCAGTGAGTGTGTGTAAGAAACTAATATGACTAATTAAAAGATTTTAATATAAGACTATACTTTAGCCTAGCAACAGAGCAACATTTACATCTCATACACACAAAAATGATAGTACCCAAATGCTATTTTCTCTATAATCTTTGTTAGCCTATGATAATTGTATGGATAAAATAAGTTTTAGTCTTCATAAAATCAGTAAAATAAGAATATATAGGGAAGTTGCAGTTGCAATGTAGATATAATAGAATTATTCTAGAAAAAAAAAGTCAAAACTAAGCCTTGCATTTTAAAACAAAATAAAACAAAACAAACAAACAAAAAAGACGTTAATATAAAAAACAACTTCCAAAGGTAATTTAGGACCTTTTATTCTTGCAGCTGTGGAACAAACACATACTATATCTATGATCAGATACAGAAGACTGCATCTCAACTGGTGGTTTGTGGGAAGAAATAACTTTCAGCAAATCCAGCCTATTCAGTTGTTTAAAAAAGACCTCTGGAGGAGGGTGTAATCACAGGCCTGATCTTTGCCTTGGTATGGCGATGTCCTTCAGTGTTCAAGGAGCAGTTTCACTGCAGGAACTGGGAGACACTTCCACTTGACTGAGAAGAACTAAGCAAGAAATAAACTTGTTTCTCCACTTCTGTCATCCTAAACCTCCTGCACCAATTTCTTCAGCAGTGAAAATAAATAAAAATTTTCCTCACTCTGCTATACAGTCCTGCCCTTTTCACAGCCTGATGAACTGTCTACAAAGCTCTGATGAAATGCTAGCATAGGACAGGGACATCTACAGACAGACCTGAGCTCCTGACGCATTTTAATCACCATACTGCACACAACACCAAACCTGCACCTTCAAATGAAAAGCAGACAGTGGCAACCATTTATTTGCTCACTCATGAATGTAAGTATTCTTCCTCACATGGTGTTTCCCAGGTTCGGATAATGTAATGTGCATAGGCAAAGTCTCATATATAAGTTTCAGCGTACAATTTAGGAGATTTTTTTTTTCTCTTTTTTTGAGCTTTGTGATTTTTTATTGAAATCCTAGATTTCTTCAGGTAGAGTTCTATGCTTTAAACAGGCTTTGATTAATGGTGACTATGCTTCATTTCTTCTCAGTGGTTTCAGAGATTCAGCATGCCTTTTTTCATGAAACAAAAGATGGTTACTTAAAATAAAGGAGATGTGTCACCCTAATTATGTCAATACTATTCTACTCTTCAGCCGACATACATACGGATCTATAATCCTCAGAAGTTATACAAATTACAACAACTAAAGAATTTCAGCAGTTAGTAAAAGCAGATTGTTAATTTTAGTGTGAATCATGAGGATTTAACATTTTAAAGCTTTGGACATGAAACAAGATATCTTAATTATCTTAACTGTTTCACTCATAGAGTGATTTACATGCCACCTCCTACCCATCAACCTGGGGTTTCCTTTCACTTAATTAAATTGCCAGAAAAACAACACATCATATATGCTGTACTCTCTGCATAAATACGGTTCTTCTGTATATATCACATCCCATTTTGCACATATAATTCTTGTAAATTAAGATATTTGTGTGTATCTAAAGTTTTAGAGAATATCATCATCATGCCTTTATTTTGTTTTGGTTTTTGTGTTGGTTTTTTGTTGTTTTTTTTTGTTTTGGTTTGGTTTTTTTACAGAATTTTTAATTACCCAAGCAGTTTCTGTGATAATTTGAAAAAGAACTCTAGTTTTTGGGGTGAATGGGAGGTCAAGAGAAAACCAAATATTTTGAGAAAAGTCCTGCAATGCCTCAGGGAGTAAGAAGGTGAGAGTTGTTAGGCTGGAAAGCTCAGGTCTCAGTAGAATAGGAAAACTGGAATATATTTCCTAAAAAATGCTATAGTACCATTTCTGAACACACAAAACCCTATTCTACCTCCAGAAAAAAGTCAAAAATCTTCCACAGAAAGCAAAAACTACTTCTATGTATAACGCTTTCTCTTCAAAACATTAAAATATACACACATATCTAATCTGAAAGATCAACACTGAAAAACACTTCTGAAAGAGATTTTGTAAGTGCCATAGTACAATAAGAAATTCTGCAGCCACTAGTGCAGGAATATGAAATTGATAGGGCGTGAGTAGCTTCCTGTATTTCCGATTTTAGGAAATTTCAACAGGCACTAAGATGTTCATAACATCCTGAAAGGCAATTTGGGACACAGTCCTGCAGAGCTGACTGATGCAGCTCAGTCCAGACTGATTGTATAGTTATACTGGATTTTTCAAATCTCCAGTCATGGGGAGAACTCAAAACATCAGGCAGATTGTTCCATTGGCTTCTTGGAAAAGAGAAGGTTAGTTATTGTAAGATGTTATTTGAAGATGAAGCTTTTACTTTTGTCTGTAGGCTCTCAAGTGCTAGCTAACATAGAAATACAGAAAATAAAAGCTAGTGATTTTATCTTAGGGTCATAATATCGAAGGTATTAGCCCTGTGTAGAAGGTTCTCATACAAAATAAGTGTAATATCTGGAATTTTGTAAATAATAAGAATCAGCCTAAGAAATACGTTGGTTTTACCTGTATGATCTAAATTAATCTTGGTAATAACCAGACTCTGAAGGAAGATATCGTGCACAATCTGTCATTTTCCTGAAGCAAAACTCAACTCCTGCCTATAAAATGTGCTAGTTGTGCATTCTGTCTAAAGATATAAATACTAATGATTAAAACCACCAAAATTATGATCTCACTCCTGATTTCAGTGATGTCATTCAGTTTCACTTTTGAAGAAATTACATACATTATAATTATTGATATACAGACTGTAAACACTGTATCTATACAAATCAGAAGCATGACCTGCTGCTGTCCCTTCCCTGAAACTACATGGCGGTGCAAAAATACAGTCTTAGACATGGCAATTAAATGTTCCATGGCAAGTTAGTGACCACTCTTACCTAAAAGGGTTGTCATTATCAGGAAATCCCTTAGAAAATTAGCCTGTTTTCCTTCCATATCCTACTTGAGACTATTTGTTCAGGTGATATTTATACTGAGATTTAAAAATGGTTCATAATATGAAAAAAATAGAAATAAAAGTATTATATGTCGTATCTTATTCACCATTACTTTCTTCTGGTATAAAAATTGCTGACATAGAGCGTAATACAAAGAAATTTTATAACGTTGTTGCATGCTGAAAATTATGATCAGAAAATTCCTGTTGGCAAAGACTAAGGAATCATTAGGCTATAGTTACTTGATAATTGTTAGCTTACACATTTTAAACAGGTGACCGATAAGGGATACTGATATTTACCATACTCTCACTGTGTCTGTTTCCTCAGATATTTTGATGTAAAATAAAACAGTAGTGGAGTGTAATTCTATGCCTCTTTCCAATTCAGGGAAACAAGGAGACAACAAAGGCAGGAATGGCACTTGGGCACCTAGGCCACCAGCTATGACCTCTGTGCATGAAGATGGTATCCTAACATCAGCTGGGTTGTCAAAGAGTTAATCTTCATCACATTCTCCTTGTCTGTGGCTTTAAAATATGAAATCTTTATCTTGATTTTTCTATTGCACTTGGAAAAATAAAGAACAGATGTTCTACTGAGCTGAATTTTTGAGCACTAAATTTACAATAACCCATCAATTCGCATTGCTGTTACAGACAGGTACGCGCTGTAGACAATCAAAACTGTCTACAGAGTACTTGCCGTATCTTTAGATGACCACCAGCAGTTTGGCAAATATACCACTTCTCATTTTGACATATTTTGATGGTGTATTCTGATATTTCTTAAACTTTACAAAATCTACTGAAGCAGGCAGGAAAGCTGAAGTTCTCATGGACTCTGAAGTTTGCTTTTGTGACATGTGATGTAGGAATAGAAGCCTACCTATGGGCAAATAGGCATCTTCTAGGCAGGACTCTCCCTAGTGTATTTGAAGAGCTGACATCTTTGATGCACTGTACAAGACATATGCATTAAGTAGGGTTTTCCTAAAGCAAGCTATGCAGATTTTATGATTTATTAATTTAGTAATACTTCCCTGACACAGGAATTGCTTAGACCCAGGCTCTGGCCAGCAAAGGAACTTCCTAAACAGCAAAGAAAGCAAGCAGGAAATAAAGTTGATTGAGAGTGTGTGCCTTGTATTTTTTTATACTTCCATTCAAAGGAAAAAAGTCTTTAATTTTATCAGATTACAAAGGTCTGAATTATGTCAGGTAGCCACTGGCCATTTGATAACTGATATGAAGTGCTTTGTTTCATGTCTTTAACTTCTGTTGAATATCTTTTGAGCTCCCTGGAATTGCTTCTAATGTGACAGGTGTGCTGCTGTAGTCACTGATGAGACTTTGCTAATAGCCATCTCTGAAACAACTGGCACCTCTCATTCCTCCCTGTATTGGCTTTATGTGGCAATATTTTGGTAGAAGGGGGACTACACGGGCAGCTTCTGTATTTAGACACCAGAAGCTGCCTCCATGTTCGACAGATCCAGTTCCAGACAGCCCCAAGATGGACCTACCCCTGGCGAAGGCTGAGATGATCAGCAACATTGCTAGCACCTCTGTGATAACATATTTAATGAGTTGTGAGAGACGAGTGAGAATATGTGAGAGAAACAACTCTGCAGACAGCAAGGTCAGAGAAGAAGGAGGGGGAGGAGATGCTCCAGGCACTGGAGCAGAGGTTCCCCTGCAGCCCATGGTGAAGACCATGGTGGTGCAGGTTGTCCCTCTGCAGTCCATGGAGATCCATGGTGGGGCAGATATTCACCAGCACCCCATGGAGGACCCCATGCCAAAGAGGTGGATGTACCCTGAAGGGCTGGGGCCCATGGAGACGCCGTGTCAGAGAATGCTCCTAGCAGGACCTGTGATCCCAAGAGGGACCCCGGCAGGAGCAGTCTGTTCCTGAAGGACTGTACCCCATGGAAAGGACCCACGTTGGAGAAGTTCATGAGGAACTTCAGCCCATAAGAAGGCCCTACATCGGTCCTTCCAAGAGAAAGAAGAAGTTCACGAACGACAGTCTCCCACGGGTGGGACTCCACACTAGAGCAGGGGAACAGCATGAGGAGGAAGAAGTGGCAGAGGCAAAAATGCAATGAACTGACTGCAACCCCCATTCCCCATCTCCCTGCACCATTCGTGGGAGGACATAGAAGAGTTGAGAGTGAAACTGAGCCAGGGAAGAAGAGAGGTGTGCTGGTTTAGTCTGGGATAGAGTTCATTTTCTTCATAGTAGCTTGTGTGGGGCTGTTCTCCTTTTGTGCTGAAAACAGCATTAATAGCAGACCAATATTTTATCTATTGCTGAGCAGTGCTTACACAGGGCCAAGGCTTTCTCTGTTTCTCACCCTGCCCTGCCAATGAGGAGGCTTGGGGAGCAGCTGAAGTTGGGAGGTGACACAGCCGGACAGCTGACCCCAGCTGACCACAGGGATCACAGATGATCCCAGACCATATGACGTCGTGCTTAGCAATAAAAGTTGGAGGAAGAAGGAGGAAGGGGAGGATGTTTGGAGTTAAGGAGTTTGTCTTCCTAAGTAACGTTTATATGTGATGGAGCCCTGCTTTCCTGTTGATGGCTGAACACCTTCCTTCCAATGGAATAGTAACTGAATTCCTTGTTTTGCTTTGCTTGTGCACACAGCCTTTGCTCTATTTATTAAATTGTCTTTATCTCAACCCACAAGTTTTCTCACTTTTACCTTGCGATTCTCTCCCCCATTCCTCCAGGGAGTGAATGAGCAAGTGGCTGCGCGGGGCTTAGTTGCTGGCTGGGGTTAAACCATAGTAGGGGTAGAGGAAGTTTGGTTTAGATTTGTTCTTATTTCTTATTAGTCTACTCTGCCTAACTGACAATAAATTAAATTGATTTCCCCAACTCAAGTCTGTTTTCCCATGATGGTAATTGGTAAGTGATCTCCCTATCTTGACTCACAAGAAGATTTTTGTCATATTTTTCTTCCCCTGTCCTGTTGAGAAGGGGGAGTGATTCCTGTGTTTTTTCCCCATTGTAAAAGATTAACTCAGAAGTGAACTGGGTTTACTGGGTTTTTTTTTTTTAATTTTAAAATTCATGTTGTCATTTATATGTTATCTCCCCTCCACAGCCCGCTATTTCTGTTAAACTACTCTTCCTTGAACTTTATAAAATAATGATTCAGACATCTAGGTTAATAAAACTAGAGCAGACAGAAAATTAAAAATGCAAAGTTAAGAAGTGATAGAAATTGTCTAGGTGGGTTTATCTCAGTTAGAAGGATAGAAACCTAAATGAAAGGCCCATGTTGGTGACATCAAAGAAAGTGTCTCCTCTTTTGATGGGTGAAACTGTTATCAACCCCCTTTATTGATAATATCAGGATTGCTTTAGTTCCAGACTTTAGTGTTATCAGATAATTTCACTGCCTTCACTACATTCCCTAGGCTGTATTAAAGTTGACTTTTTCTACTTCTCCTCTCTCCAGCTCACACCTCATCATAACTCCCTTTGCTATCTAAATATGAGAGAAAGAAATTTTGAAGAAATATTGTTTGGTGATGAATGAATGAAAAAAATTAAATATTCGTATAGCCCTGTTGGTTTGATACATTGACAATTCATTTTGTTAACCAACAAATGAGAAAAATGTAACTTGCAACTAGAAAAAATCTAACATTTTTTGATATTCAAAGCAAGATCTTACTGAAGAGATTATCTACACGTCTGATTTTCTGAAACGCTGCTAAAATGCTTAATCTATGAAACAAACTTTGGGGAAGTTGTGGAGTTTCTTTTCCTTGCTTCGGACTGTTCTGAAGCATAAGGTAGAAAATGCAAACTTTGCATAAAAATATTCTTCCTGAATGCAGAATTTTTCTTGAAGTGATCTCAGGTATCTGACCAAGTAGAAGTAAATTTTTATACCTGTATGAATGTACACATTTTTAAGTAAAATTTTAAGTAATAGGAGAGAGCAGATAATATAATATTCTGGATATATAAAATGTTAGAGAAATGACAAATTATAAAGAAAAGACATTAAAAATTATAATAGTACATGAACACAGAGATCAATACAGAGATGAAATAGAATCTGGAGACAGTATAAGTAGTGCTCCCAAACAAGTATTTTCCTTAGTATTAAATAATTAATTTAAAAAGGGCCAAGGCAAGCTATCGGGAATGAGCACACAGAAAATAATATGACTATGTTGGAATTGGAGGCAAAATATATGTAATTTTGTACACTTTAATCAAGGGAACTGAACACTATGGGGTCTATATTTTGATACTGCAATTGGAGTAGAAAGAAAATTTGCATGTCTCATGGAAAGATGCACATGGAAAGTCTCGGAGTTACTAGATCTGTTTGACTTCAAATTCAACTAGACAGAAAAAAAAACAGGAGCTGTTGGTCAGTTTCTTTATTTGATGAACACACTGTTTATTCTTCTCCAAGTGAATAACTCATATTTTTTTTGATATACAGGAATTCAATTTGATTTCCTTTACATTACCAGAGGGAAGGAAAGGGAAGGGAAGGGAAGGGAAGGGAAGGGAAGGGAAGGGGGCCACTTGCTATGTCAGTGCTATCACAGTGGCTGTTTCCTACGTCCTGGAGTGAGGTCACAGTACGGGGACAAATCCATACTTCNGGGAAGGGAAAAGAGAAATGTAAAAAAAAAAAAAAGAAAGAAAAAAGAAAAGAAACAGAATAACAAGGCATGGCAAGTCAAGATTCCTTTGAGTTGCAGCAGGGTGTGTAAGACTTTGCTGATTTCCCTTTTGAACACCTGAATTTCTGTGTTACTATCCAGGCCAGCTGCTCAGAGCAGTTCGGATGAGCCTATTGCTACTGTTAGTTTCACAGGTCAGACTCAAAATTCACACTACTATGGAGTACATTGTCGTCTTTCCCAGCTTTTATGGCAACTCATTTAAGAGCAAATGCCTGTGGGACTGAAAGAGTAGCTATTGCTTCTCAGTGCAACACTCAGTACATCAAGCTCTATGTGTATTGCTCTCTATCTGTTTCCCTACTCCTTTCTTTTCTTTTTTTTTCTTTTGACTCTAATGTACCTCTCATTAGGATTTCTGTTTAACGCCCTAGGAAAGGCTTATGCATTTATAAGGAGAAGATAATAGATGCATGCACTTCAGTGTTTGCCATCTTGGCTTCCCTTTAATGTAATTCATTATTCCGCAAATATACGGTACATAGTGCTGCCAAGTTAATTTGTATAATAATAATGAGCTATTAATTAACATCCAAGAACACATGTTTCTTCCAACAATTTGTAGTAATAAAGTAATTAATGAAGTTCAAAATTTCATTCTACACAGGAAGTCTGACTGATACTTGGAGCATTGGAACCATTTTCTCTGTCAACACAATTGATAAACTCCAATGTTAATCTGTTAAAAAGGGAGGGGAACCCAATATATGCATAAAGACAGCCTTGTAAAAGTGTTGTGCGATGTGGTTCTTCTCAGAAAAGTTATATTACTTTTTTAGCTTATATCAGAAAACTTATTCAAAAGATGTTTACAGCAATCAAAATGAGATTAGCATATATTTCCTTACTCATCAGAAAAATTTCCATTTTTTTTTCTGTGAATGAAAAATTCACATTTTCTGACTCCTTGTACTAGAATATCATGTTTCTTTAGAGGTCTTTGAAAGCCCAGAAAGATAAATTGTAAGGGAAGTCCAATGCTTGATAGCCATACACTTTGCTGCTTCTTGGGACACTCTGGGAAAACTGTGGATCATGGTGGTGGTGTGAACCTAAGGATAAAAGTAACATTTGCTATTTTTGCTGCTCAACCTGATCTGAACCTCAACTGTCTCAATGGCACCACTTGAGTTTTTATCAATGACAGTCTGAATGGAGAGGAGCTATGTGTGGTTTAAAGCAAGTATAATAAAAAAATATGCTTAAAATCTGTGCAGAGTCCATGAAGTTTGTACAAAACTTGGGTCTACTTTCTACTCTGCTATGGTGAGACACCACCTGGAGTACTGCATGGAGCTCTGGAGCCTCCATCATAAGAAGCACATAGACCTGTTGGAACGAGTCCAGAGGAGGGCCACAAAGATGATGAGAGGGCTGGAGCACCTCTGCTATGAAGACAGGCTGAGAGAGCTGGGGTTGTTCAGCCTGGAGAAGAGAAGGCTCTGGGGAGACCTTATATCAGCCTTCCAGTATCTAAAGGGGGCCTACAGGAGAGATGGGGAGGGACTCTTTATCAGGGAGTGGAGTGATAGGATGACAGGTAACGATTTTAAACTGAAAGAGGGTATATTTAGACTAGATATTAAGAAGAAATTTTTCACTATGAGGTTGGCGAGACACCAGAACAGGTTGCGCAGAGAAATTGTGGATGCCCCATCCCTGAAAGTGTTCAAGGCCAGGCTGGATGGGGCTTTGAGCAACCTGGTCTATTGGGAGGTGTCCCTGCCCTTGCCAGGGGACATAGAAATTATTCTATGATTATGTATCTTGTCTGGTGTTGGCCTTTGCCTTGTAGGTAAGGCTTCATGTTCCTGAAGCCCTTTCCTACAACCAATTTACTGGTACAGATGTTGCAGGATGTGGCTGGTGAGCTAAATGAAGATTTACAGAAGGACAGGAAAGAGCAGACAGAATAACAGTGGTGACTAGCCTGCTCTGTGCATTTGTAGTTCTAGGAGGCTCTGGTGGTTCCTCTCACTGATGTGAATACACTGACTATTTTACTTCACCATAATATTTAGGAATGCTGTCCATGTGTAAGCTGCTGTAAAACATGAAACAAAACCTCTAAGCAGTTTTCATTGAGGGAAGGGAGATATTAACAGGCAGATGGCGAAATACAATAAATCAGTGTGTGAGAGTATGTCAGTGAGAGGGAGAGAGACTGGGTCTGTGGAGGTTTTCTCTAAAACCAGCTGTTGCACAACACACAAAAGTCTTGGCACAAATATTGCTTAGGAACATCAGACTGAAAAATGTGACTACTAAAGATATTTTTGAACAAGTCAGAACTTTCTACATCTGCCCTCAGCCTTTCAAAGTCAATAGAGAGTGAAAATCATTGCTAATTCTCATCTTTTAACCACTGGTCTAATCTATTTTATCTAGCTACCCCATGTGAACTGTGTTTGAATGATGGAATGATGCTTGATATGTTAATCCTGCATTTATTTTTAATTTAACTAATGATAGTTGATTGTTATTAAAAAGAGTTAGGTTAGTTTGTAGATGGTATTATTTATTACATTTTGTATCCAGGTCAGTGGTTTTCAATATTTTTTTTTCTATATGTGACCTCCCTCTTCTTTCTGTTTGAAATATCATGTATTGTGAACTACTTTTTTCAGTCAGCTTCTGTGGACCTCTTAGAAGTGCACTGGCAAACTCCAAGAGTGCCCAGGCTGCCCGTTGGATACCTCTGGTCACATTGTACTTCTTGTAATCATGCACTATGGAGGTGTTTCCTTTTCAGAAAAAAAAAAAACAACAAAGCACAAACAAACAAAAAACAAACAAACAAGCAAAAAAACTCTTGTGGCTTTTGCTTATGTTTTTTAAATTCAACTCCAAAGCTTACAGAGAAAGTTTATTGTTCATATACTATCATTACAGATTTTTTTCCATGTTTCCAGAAATGGATATTCTTAAACATATGCTTGGCCTAGAATGTCCACTTTGAAGATGGGGCAAATAAGTATGGATTTCAGAATGGAGATGTCTTGGTTATTATGTCTCAGTGTCTTCTTGCATTGCATAATACCTACACATCTCCTCAAAGTTTCCCATCACCTCTGAAGAGAGCCTTCACGCTGGATCAACTCCCTGTTGCCAACAAGTTCATACTCCTCTCAGGAATATTCCAGTTTCAGACAGGTTGTGGGCCAGCAAACATGGACAATATTTTTCCAGAGAGATTTACTCTGACTAAATGTTGACATCTGTAATGAAGACATAAGCATTTCAGTAACCACCACTGTCTGCTCTCTTTCTTGTCAGTGCAGTTCTAGCCAGTGGCATTTAGGAGAGAATTTTCTTCAAACTAAAATAGGTAGAAAAAGTATATTACTTGGGGTACCCCAAACCCAGAGTGACTCCAGGTTTACATGACTGGATTACAAACATCTGAAGACAGGTGCAGTGATTCCTCTTTGCAATGCTTGCTTTATCAAGCAGCTTACTCTTGGAGCTCCTCTGGGCATTTTTGATTGCCTGTTGGACAGGTACAATCTCCTACTTGATTATAGGGGCTGTACCTGACCATCATCCTCTCTTTGCAATACAGGGGCCATTCACGCTTCTTCTTTAGCAGTTGGCTAAATCCATTTACACAATAATATATATTGAACTTTTACATACATACACTTATAGAATATAAAAGATATTCTACTTGCATAGAATATTTTTTTTTAAAGTTAAAAAAGAGGTATAGGCAAGATAACGTATTATGAATGTAGCCTTTGATTTTAGAGAAATTGCTTGTAAATTACATAGGTTGTCTATACTAGTTTGGTGCAGACTCCCATTTTTCACAGATCTCACTAGCTGTTCATTTGAATGGATCTTATCCTTCCCCAAATACCGTAGTCTCACTCTAACCACAGTGCTGATGACGCTTAATTGTGATTCCAGCTCTGTGAAAAATGAAAAGACTATATCTGTGCTATGAGCTGTGGAGACTATTCTTTCTATTCTAAAAAACATTGCATTGTCAAATTACAGGTACTTAAAAACCTTAAAAATGGATAGAGGTAGTTGAGTGGTAAATAAATACACTGAAAAGTCAAAAGCTGTTAAAAGGATATTGTGTTGTTGACCACATATACACGTAATATAGACAGATGCAAAACTTTGGCCAAATGTTTATTACTATGCCAAGCAATTATTTTCCATAGAAAAACTAATGCATACTGCTTTAAAATTAACCTCTTATCAGCACGGCTGAAAACAATGAAGATATGATCAGATAGTACTCTTTCTTGAAAGTTCCTGGG
>VXBO01010986.1:225789-293087 GCA_013400135.1 Rhinoptilus africanus | reverse complement strand
TTTCCACTTCTTTTCTATGAACCAAAGGAATTCTCTGTACTTTCCTGGAATTATTTTGCCCCTCAAGAAATAGCTTTTATACCATTCTTTTTATACTTTTAGAATATTAAGGATATCTGACTAGTTGCTTCTCAGCATGTGATTATTTTAGTTTTGTCCTTGTTTTTTCTGCCTGTTCCTGTCACTTCATCTTATTTTCTCACTCTGCTGTTCCGAGGAAAGAGGAGGCAGGGGATGGAATGAGAGCATGAAGGTAACTCCTCACATGAACCAAAAATATGCCATAATTCAAAAAGGAAAACAGCTGAAAAAGAATAAATCTTGTTTTAATGTGTCTGAGCTTGTATTAAAAAATACAGCTGTACTGTATGCATATGAAATTTTTGATTAAAATGTCTCTTACCAGTCTGTCTCTTTAATTAAATAAAACCTGCTTGGTATTAATCAAGGCATAAAGAATTTATGCCCCAAATCCAGATTAATTAAAAGCCCAGAAGCTTGAAGAACAGACTGTGTATAAATACTAAAAATAAATCAATCTAAACATAATATTTATGGATTGGAGCTGTGTATTTCAAAAATATAAATAATTCCAGGAAGTGATTTATGGTAGATTCGCTGTGGAAATACATTGCTTATTAGGATATATTTAAACAAAGTTAAGCAAACAGTTTAATTTCCAGATTTCCTTTCTTAAACACTTAGTTTTTAATTGTAGTTATATTTGTAACACTTTCTGATGTTAATTTTATATCAAATCATGAGAAATTTACTCCTTAGTCTGACATATTAGTAAAACCCCAAAGGCTGAAAATCATCTTATATGGTCCTGTAGGTTTGACAAAGCAATATTAAAAACAAACATTTGTCTTTCCAGAGCAATGGAGCAGAAGAATCTTCTATACTTTTGTCACTATTAGTAACAAGTACTTTGGTTTTGGAAAAAAAGTCTTTTGATTTTGGCCTAGAATTTTTGTCTAGGGCAGAAAATGCACATGAAAAAGTTGTGAGAGCTCTTTGAAAAAAGGGAGGTGATACTGCGGTCCAAAAGTAGCCTTCCGTATCGCACAGCAAGCCATTAATACAAAAACGAATGAGAAAGCAGAAAGCATTCAAGGGATTTCCTGATCGTTGCCCTGGTGGTAATTCTGTGCCTGTATTAACTGTGCCCCTAAATAGGAAAACATTGCCTCGACACCAGTATTACAACTCCTTTACGTTTGGTTGTGGATATGAGCTTCAGTGTCACCTAAGTCTCAGAACAGAGATTTGGAAATTCTAGGTTTCAAGTGAAAACTCAGCTTTGAGCCTTATATTGAAAAGCTGTAATTAGGAGACCATTCCCGTTCAAGGTTAGAGAAAAAGGTCACAGTAGATGTTCCAGTCTCATTCCACCTTTAACTACAATAGCCTGAAGATCTCATAACTCATGAAGCTGCAGAGATTATGTTCACACATTTACCTAATCCACTAAGTAACAAGTTGACGCTAAATGCCAGTTTGCAAGATAAATGGACTACTGCCTCCACTGATACAAAAGATATTGAATACTCTGCCCAGAGAGCTGACTGATGGCTGCAATGGCTGCACAATAGTATTTTCTATGCAATTGCAAAATAATGCAAATTATTCTTTCAATTGCCAGCACTTCTTATGGTAACAATGGCTGCCAGTTACCACAGCTGTGAAGACAATGCATGTCATTCCTATAGCTGTCAAATACCAGATTTAACACCTGTTTGCTAATTTTGAAAAGTGCACAGCATGGGCCACAAAATAATGGTTTTACTTGGGATGGGATAGGAGTGGAAACCTTCGAAAAAGAAGTTCATGTATATCATGAATACATACATTTTCCTGCTGAAGGCCCCCTCTTTTTTTCTAGTGTCTATTTCATCCCTTCATCCATGACAGTCACATTGCATGTTTTTAAAATTATATTTTTGTTCCAAACAGACAGGCCTTGTCTTCAATGAGTTTTATACGAGGAGTTAAAAAACCTGACCCAGGCTTTTGCAGGTTGTTTTTGGTTCAGGTAACCCACCTGAAAGTCCTAATTTTTGACATCTGCACATAACAGCTGGTAATGAGTATTTGGATTCTGAAAGTCTCTGGTTTTTAATCTCTTGCATTAGACTTGTTAATGAGGATAGATGGAAAGCAGGTGTGGCAGTGGTTGTGGGGGTTATTGGAAGACATAATTGCTTCAACTATTGTTTTAAGCTTTTTTTTTTTTTTTTCCTTCTTCCTCCACAGTTTTTCCTTCTTGCAGCTGTCAGTTGCAGCTAAGCGGGGAATGTACAGCTTTTACATTTTCTTCATTATTTACAAATCTAAATGAATACATGGAGAAACTCCAGGATTAGATATTTTTTTTTTTAAAAGTGTAAAAACTGAGCATTCAAAGTGAAGCAGCTGAGCTGAAATGTGTTAACACACACTGTTTAATCCCTTCAGAACTGTCATCTACTAGTAACTGGGAGCCAAGGCTGCTTGGGTTCTGCTGATGGCTCTAATATTTACAAGACACAGGCAAGTTGTTCTGGATCTGTCTACACTGCACACTTCAGCATGGTGCCGAAGTCCCCAGCCATAGCTGGGTGATAGAAGTCACAGAGGTATGGAATGCTAGTTTACCCTGCAGAGAGCAATGAACCATTGCGCACGGTCTGCATTAACCCATTTTCAAACATTGCATGGCAGAAACAATTATGTCTCACCTCCTGAAGAGTACAGACCAATGACAGCATGATTATTAGTGCCGGAAGCAGACAATGAGGTACAGTATAAATACATATTTGGTTCACTTGATTTATTTTGACATCTCAGACTTTCATAAAACCCATCCAAAACTAGTAATGAGTCTGCTAACCTGGGTTTGATTACTAAGCACAGATTAGATTCTGCCTTTGAAATGCAAAACATGACGAAACTTTTAAAAAGAGAAATAGAACCATGACAAAGCTTTCTACAATAACAGGCATGCAACCAGTTATTCTTTTGAGAGAGCTAGCTAAATGTTTTGTTATTTTCTATACAGAGTGTTGGGGCCTCATAAGAGCAAATAAACATTAACAGTGTACATTAGAAAAAAGAAAGCATTTCCTGTTAACAAGAAATAAAAAGGAACAATTAGATTAAATAGTGAATGTACGGGTTAGTTTGAAATCTCAAGGTAAGTATCAGGATACCATAATATCAAATATCATCATAAATATTGATGAAGTCAATAATAGTTTTTCAAGCTGTTTCTCATTTCATTGTTCATGTATTGTTTACATCAAGTATATTGAGTCATTTACCCATCCTATTTAGGAAAAAATTTCTTACATCCCTTGTAAGATATTGTGGCATGACATTTTAGCCCAGTGTTTTGACAGATGCCTGGGAAGAATTTCTGAAGTGGATGACAAACCCATGTTCTTTTGCTGATGTTCTCCTAGCTCCTAAAAGTTGTGACTCAGGAACTTCATGGTGCAGCCTTTCTATTTAATAACCCTCCACAGTGAACAGTATGGTTGTGGATTTGTCCTCTCATTTTTTAATACTCATCCTCCACTATGGTAACAAGTAATTTCATAGCTCAGCTAAACTCTCTTTAGTATCAACCTATCATCTTCTAATTGACTTGATGTATCCTGTTTATTGCATTGGAGAAGACAATACTATTCTTCTCTATTTGCTCTTTGTATGACATTTCAGGTTTTATAAGGCTTCTCCAGCTTGAAAAATCCTAGTCTGGTTCACCGGAGATGCCTCCTCATGCTTCTGACTCTCTTTGCCTTCCTTGTCTCTACCTTTTCCAGTTTTAGCACATCCTGAGACAGAGAAACCATAATTGCATGCAGAATTAATTCAAGGAGTATATAAAATCAAGTCATTTATATAATTTATGAATAAAATCAGTATACTTAGGAAGCATCTTGCCTGAGATCATATTCTTGCCCTCTATTCCTTATCTTGTGTTAACAGAGAGAAAAACCACTTCTAAAAGTTTGATATTAATATTAGTCATCATATAAACTTATCTTGTTGTTTGTAATATTTGTTAATTTGTCATGTGACTATTTAGAAATGGATGCTTCTTTTGCCTATCCTTATTTCCATTCTATAAATAGTTAGCTAAAGCACAGAACTTTTAGCAGTGTGACTTCATCAGTGTGCATGAGAAACTACAGTGCTGCTGGGTTTGTCTTTCATTGCAAAAGCAAGTTCTTGAGATTTCTTAGGTTCAAAGCATGGTAAGTGTGGGAGGAAAGGATGGATCTTCACATGTTCACCCCAGCCCTTGCAAAAGACCATGAATGATAGGAGTATTTCTCATTAATTCTCTTTGGAACATGGAGATTGTCCATAATTCTACTGGCATTTTTATTTTAATATCATGTATTTACTCTGTAACTGGGATTATACTATTCAACTTTTAGTTCTTTGCAGAATTTAGTTTTATCTGTGTATTCAGAGAATTCATATCATCCACACACCCCTAAGTGCAGTGTCTGTCCAGATGTCTCTCTGGGTTGCACTTCTGATGTCTGTTGACTGGAACTACAGGTTGACTTGAAGAGGGCGATACTGCTAAATCTAGTAGTACTATCAGGCTAAACATATTATTTCTTGATGGAAAGTGAAAGATGGTATATCAATAAACACTCTGGAAAATCTGGTTGTTTCATAAATGAATTCACAGATATCCAGTCCTCCTCCAAGAGAACTTCCCATGGGATTCAGCTAACTAAATACAGACATCTATTCTGAGATGGTCACTCCATGCTCCTTCTACAGTTAATTAAGGGGACTCAGAGAAATAGGCTGCAGTATTCTGTTTAGTAGAGTTGATGTCTCAAATATTTAGGATGAATTGTACCTTAATAAGTGCCTACCTAACCATAAGGCATCTCCTCCCTGCCCCACATCCTGTAATTGCACCCAGTAGACTTCCTGAAGTTACTAGAAATGAATTAGCTCCCTCTGTCCCTACTGCATGGCTTTCTCAATACCATGAAAACATGGAAGCCCCATTTCTTGCGCTCAAAAATGTTTACTGTGAAAATGTCAGTGCAGAGATGAGAAATAAAGAAAAATCATCATTCTTCAAACATGTTTTTGATGACATTTTTAATTCTCTATCTTAGAATTGTTCTTTGATAGCAATGTGACTCACACAACAATTGTTCAAATTGCAAAAATTTCTTTTACAAGAAAATGTCATCATGGTTTGTATGTGTATTTTACCCTTCCCTTTCTCTGGATGAATTATATCAGCTTTTTCAATTTGTTCCACTAATTCCTTCAAAAAGGTTTGCAGGGTTTTTTTCCCTTTTCTTTTACTCCTTCCCTTACCCTACCTCACCCCACCTCAAACCGCCTCCTTTTTTCCTCACCTAATGACTTTATTCTTCAGCCTGTGAATAGCTGTTCTGATTTCTCCACAGATAATTTCCTCAGAATTAAGAGTCTTTCCATCACATCCTATGGTTTTATATAATTTTTTTTTTAAGTTAAAATTTATATCAAGCAGAGTCCCAATTAATACAATGCAAAATGGTTCTTTTCACCTTTGGTGTACTAATAAAATTATTTTAGTTAAACTTAGACAATCCTCTTGATTTTAAAAGGACTGCTTAGGCAGAAGTGAGCAGTGTTTATTTCAATACTTTGAGGAGCTGATGTGGGAATGCAATATATGCTGAAATCTGCAATAAGAGTGACAGGGATATAGATAGTGCTTCAAATACTGTCTCACTGTCACAAATGAAGTTGTGATCTCACCACTGTCTTTCTCAGAGGTATTCTTAGCAAGGCTATTACTACTGCAGGCAACATGAGATGCTTCTATTTATTCCTTTTGAGTATCTCACTGCCAGAGGCCAAATTATGAATTGTCCTTGTGTAGCTGGGATAACAAAAAAAAGGCTTTCAAAGTGAAATTAATGACCATAATTTTGCTTTTCATTATATCTTTTTATGACTGGTTTTACAGTGGGAGAATATGTATCCATTGTGCAGGGTAGAAAAATTAGAAAAATAATAACAACCATATTCCGAATAGTGTTCTGAGTTATTAATTCACCTGAAAAACAAGTTTGATCATTGTTTTATTCTCTCTATTACTTCTTTCATTTGCTTCACTATTATCAGTATAAAACCAAAAGCAGAGTGCTATTCCCTGTCCATTAACAAAATTATCAAGCAATTGTCTTATTTTTATGAAACTGTCCTTTCTTAATATTAATTTTTTGACACCTTCCTTCATTTTAGCTGACATTATCTGTCTGTACATCTTTTTATGTCTCACTCATCATTGTGCTATCATAATGCTATCATAATCCTATAGATTTGACAACATGTTATTCAAACATTACTCCAGCATCTTATTTTGAGTTTGATGTGTGGGAATGCAAAGAAGACATAATACCCTGAAGTTATCATAGTCCTTTGAAAGTGTCCATCATTTTGATGGGAGCCAACACTTGAATCTCAAATGGATTGAATTTTCTTGGCAGGTTGCTTTTATAATCTCTCATCCGTTTTACAGTTCTGCTCTCTAGAAAACTGTATCCTGCCCCCAGTCTGGAACCCAGGAACCACATCGATGGGACCATTCTGATTACAAGTAGTTGAAGCCATCTGTGGTCCGATTTTCAGTGACAGAGCACCAACAGCTCCAATAGGGACTGGTCACTAAACCAAGGACACATGTGAAGAAGCCCCAAGGACTGATGCCATCTCTTCCTCCCTCTTTCTCCTTCTGATTTGCCCATTTGCTACCTGTTTCTGAGCCTTCCAGGAAAGGGGAGATGCTGTGAGCTCCTGTACTCATTTTGGCCAAGCGAAAAGCCCAAGCTAATCCAGACCTAGCCACAGCAGGGTTCAGACAGTTTTACTAACGTTGCCTCCGTGTTATGGACAAAGTGGTGATAATACTCCCATAGCAGCCAGCACAGCAAGGTCCCTGTGGCACTGGGGGACAAGAGAGGAAGCATATCTTGATAGTTAAGAGCTTATTATGTAGCATTGTTGCAATAGATACATTCAGCTACCTTTAAAGAAAATAATTTATGGCACGTAACATTTTTCTAGACATAATTTCAAATGTTTAGGCTCCTAATTGTTCCTGAAAAAATAGGTGAGAGACTGAATATTTTAGTACGTTGTTTAAAGATATGTTATTGGTACCATCAATATGCTACTGTTTAAAAGGCCTTGATAATCAGTGCTCCAGAACATGCCTCTGTATCTCTGTACTTGTCTGATATTTCAGAAATAGCTCCTGCAGCTTAATACGTGGAATTCCAATGAGTTTATTCTTCCTGATTAATGTGATATTTTGTCAAGTTGTTGACTCTGTAACATTAACTTTTTAACCTTAATTGGAAAAAGTATTTCTGTGTAGCAAGGATAATCAAAGGCAAAATCAATCTTGCTTTTTATGAAGAGAATTATTCACCATGCATTAGGTATTTTGCATTATTTAGAGAATACTTGTTTTTCCACAGCTAATTGATTCAATAAATGGTCTTTTAAAAGCCTAAGATGGATACAGAACTTGAAAACAGGGATT
The DNA here is from genome assembly GCA_013400135.1 of Rhinoptilus africanus. NCBI lineage: Eukaryota > Metazoa > Chordata > Aves > Charadriiformes > Glareolidae > Rhinoptilus > Rhinoptilus africanus. The sequence goes on along the minus strand of VXBO01010986.1, from coordinate 285,523 downwards.
TAAATGGTGCACATCTAAACCGTTGTGAGTTGATTCAAAGCGTTCATTTTGGGAACTTTTTGTGAATAGTTACTTGTATTGTCTCTCTCAAAGAAAAGTAATTTCTTTAATTTGATGACATGACATAAGTATCACAGTACCATGGTTTGTTTAAATGTTATACTTTTTTTTTTCTGTGTTACTCTAGCAGGAATACAAATGCCCCACATGAGGGACTGAAAATCTCTTAAACTTGTAGTAGATGGATGCCTTAGCTGAATGGATACACCAGAAAGAGCAGAACAGTCTTGAAAAGAATTCAAGTGCATACTGGAGATAAGAGAATGCGGTCCTGCTCGCTATTCTACAGCTCTGATTTTAACTACTGTCTTAGCTGTGAGACAAATATATAAGAAAAGCTTGGTCTTGTGTGGAACCTCTTGTGGATAATGTTTATTTCACACTCCATCAATAGTACTTTATTTTTCAATTTAAAAGTTATCTCAAATTAAGATACTTCTAATTTTGTATTGAAATGTCAGACTCTGGCACAGCAACTTAAGAAACTCATCAATGACTATGAAATCTTGTGTTTCAATGCCAAAAATTATTTTGAGAACGTTATAGCTAGGACTTTTGAACAGTGACTTCTCTTAACACACAAAATGGTCTATGCATGTTACTTTTTCCTAGCATTTATATAAAATATCTTTATACAAAAGCAGTATTTGGTATGGACTGACCATACTTATGTCATTGACCAACTGTTACTTTTCCAAGTGATTTCTTTAATGAGATAATGAGTCTTGTAAAATATTGTTTAAAATGAGTGTTTTCCCTTGTTCCAGCATTATTAAACATTTGGTGTTATACTCTACATAAACATGCTGTATTATCTTACCCCTTAGCCTTTATTTGTCATTTCTTAATTGCAAATTGATGAAGAAAGAGAATAAAGTGACTATTCCTATTTGGTGCAACATAAGTGATGGATGGAAGTGACAGAGAAAACAAGGATGTTTGTTGCATCGCAGTTGGCTTTTGTTTTATGGGGTTACATTGTTGCTTGGGGGAACCTGGAACAGAACATAAGCTTTTCTATTGAACTGACTAAATATCTGCATAATTTTTAGAGGCTGTCTATATGTTAGCTATATGTAAGTTTATGCTTCCTAAGAAGCTATGTCTTTATAAAATGTTTTTCTTCAGCTACGTTTGAGATCACAACTAGAAGTGACCAGATCTATAAGTTGCTTGAAAATGGACGTGATGGAAAGTACTAACTTTTCTTTTGTAACGATCTGTAATGATTTGCGGGGTGGGGGTGCATGAAATGCTTTCTGTGTTTTTTTATCTAATCTGATTTCCTTTCCTTTTTTTTTAATTTATCTAAGCAGATATTGTAATAAAAATAAGCACTCAGAATATTGATGGAAAAAAATAAATGTAAACCATTTCAGAAGTTCACAAATTTATTTATTAGATCTGCTTATTTGAAAAAGTGATATGCTTGTTTCTAGTTAATGAATTAACAATACATTATTTTCACTTCCTAAGGCAGTCACGAGCTGCTGTGCTTAGACTCTGATCTCTTGGAGGCTCTTTGTAGGAAATTATGCATACGATCCTCATCTAGGAAAGGTGGAAACACTGTGATTCATAAATGGATTTTTTTGTGGGGTAAAATTTGGTCACGCTGGGCAAGATGTTATGGAAATACCTCTGTCTTTGTAGAAACTTGCTGGAGAAGCCTCTAGGCAGACTGACCATAAAAACTTATGCAAAAACCCAGACACACGTGTGTTCAGATATTGAAAGAATATTTCTCATGCTCACTTTCAACTGCTGAAATCCTGTCAGAGATCCCCCATCTTCATTTTTGGAGCTTTGCTGTTTTTCTTATTTTTCTGCCTGAAATACATGGTCTGAAATCTTCATGTTTGAGCTTGAAATGAAGCATACAATTAAAATGCTAATCTTTATGCTGAAAGCAACAGGGAAAGGTATTCTAGAGAGTAAGCGTAGTAATTATTAAGGTAATAATTATGAAGAAATTATAATTTTCTGCTATTTCTTTTGGAAATCACTAACAAGTCACAACCAAATAAAGAAATGAGTGTCAGGATAAGCCACCATATGACCATATGGCTTATTGCATTGAAAGATATGTATTAGATGCTCTTACTATGGGTTGGCTATGATAAAACTGCAGTGTGGAAAAGACAACTGAGGAAGTTCTGTTCCTCTGTCTCATAACAGAAGAAGAAAATATATAATGAAATGTGAAACTCTCATTTCACTCAGTCAATTTATTATTCTGCTTATTACAGTGACATTTTGCGTTCCCCATATAGATTACATGCTTTGCAACACAACACTTCAAATGGACAAAATTGATCCTAATTAATGCATTTCTCTACCAAGTAGAGTTTTATTGGCCTCTTTGAGTGGGTATACTAAAAAGCTGTTGTTTTATTTTTTCTTTTCTTTTTTACCCTGTTTTTTTTTTTTTTTTTTTTTTTTTTCCCTTTTTTTTTTTTTTTTTTTTTTTTTTTTTTTTTTTTAATTAGACTTACACAATGAAGAATGAATTTTGTGGAAAATCGACTCCAAGAAGCTTTTCTCAATGAAACTCAAGAATAAGTAACATGCATAAATTAGGATGTACTATATCCCTTGGTAAACTTTATCATTCGGGTTAAGAGGAAACACAGAGAGACCCAAGAGTATACATTAATTTGTATTTACACAACAGCAATATCTAATTTGGTTTAGTTCTCCATGTAGACAACTCATAGGTATATAAATCAAAAAGTTCTGGTCCCAAGAGACAATATGGATGACTTTAATATATGCCAAATGGTATGGAGAGAAAGTCATTACTCTTTCTTAATCTTAACAGACTTTATTTATTTCCAAAGGTTTTTGTGACAAAAATGTGTTTATAAAAGAAGCTAGAAAAACATATTGGAAACGTTAGTCTGCACTTCAAAAATATTCTTTAGCAATTTTAAATCAAAATATTTTCCAGACTTTGTGTGGAAAATAAAAGAAAAAGGAGCAATTTACCCAGAAAACTATGCTCATCATATATCATTCAGCATTTGATTTTTTAAATAGATTTTAGTTACTTAAACAAACATTTTCACTTCCTGGTTTTATTAAAGCTGAAAAAAAGTTCTCAAAACAGAGTATCTTACATCCCACTCTAATTTTAAATTCATGTGTTGTGCAATCTGGACTTCACACTAAAAATCACCTCTGTCTCTGGGAGGGGTCTTGGCCTACTCATGTCATGGTTCTGATGTTGAGGGGATGAATCCTCATGAAAAGAGAAGGGACAGGGTGCTCTTCTCTCAGGACAGACCAAGATTCAAGTCACTCCCTGTGTGAATGTTAGGACCTTGTGTCCCTGGCTCATTGGAGCCCAGTGTATGGCCTCATTTCCTCTACATTCAGTAAGCATCAGTGGGAATCTGACCAAGTGGTTTAAACACCCACATATCTCTCCCAAGGGCAGGAGATGTTGTATCCTTCACATGCCTCCCTTCACATGTTCATTGCTACTGCATTTTTTCTACATTCCTCTTTTCTCTTTCTCTTTTGAGGAGAATGCCAAACTGTAACCTTCTCTAAAAATACATTCGATATTTCTGCAGGTGATGGACTTCTGGACACCATTTAGGCACTTGCTGTGGCTAAGAACATACATCTCCAGGGTTTCTATTTGTGCATAGTGATAAATAGCTTTATGCAAATCAGACTTGCCGTACTTGACTCCTATAAAATACACCATTCCTATGAAGAGCACCTTTGAAAGGAGAGAAAAAGCAAAGCTCAAGGGATTATTATATTATACGCCTCCAGTGGTATTCTGACTATGATATGCATACAAGTGTATTTATCCTTAGTGCATAGGGCTTATCCTAACCTCCTTTTATTGGCCTCTTGGAGCTTGTCCTCTCTGAGACACGTGGGCAGGCTGGAGGCTGCCCCAGAACCCAGCCCAAGCTGTGTGGCACGGGGTGAGCAGAGCTGCTGGCAGGCTCCTGGTAGCTCTACGGCCATAGCTGTGGCTCTGCACGTCTGCAACCTCCTCCGGAGCAGGGCTTTGCCTGCTGCTCCATGAAACACACGGCAGGGCTGGGGAAGGGCTTGCAATCAGGGACTTAAGTCATTCCTGTATTTTGGTGCAATGTAGGCCCCCACTAATTAAGTATGTACCTAACTTTAAGCATAATTTTCAACTAGATTTAATCATCTGCTCCACTTGTATGTATTCATTATTTTAAATATTGGAAGAGATACATACATTTAAGAAAGCCAAGGAGCAGCGATTTATTTGTTTCCCAAAGGTCTGTGCGATTAGCTCTTTTACTCCCTTTCAGTAGTAGCATGCAATTTTATAATAATTTTGTTGATATCCAACAATGCTGAAAGGAACTTCATGAGGTTTCTGTTTTTCGGGACTATTTTTCATCCTTAACTCCTAGAAAGCACCTATCTGATTCATTGTTTATCCATGCACCTTTCAGTATCTGGTTCTGTTGCCCTCAAACGTGTTGAGATGCCTAAATCACATTTAGATGTTCCTCATAAATGACTTCCTCAGGATCAAACTGAAAGCAACTGAAAAACAGAAAAAAGTCTTATCTCATGCTATCATGGCAAGTCGATTCATTCTTTGTCACTGAAACGGTAACTAGATCCACAGGTGTGGATGTGAAGTAATGGTTCAAGATGCATCCTTCTTCAGCTTAGATGTATTACACTGTCTTTTCACACTGCTGCTGAGGTAATCCTTTCCTTTCTTTCTCTCCCTCAATGCAAGATTTCAAAGCTCTTCTAATTGCAAATGACCTTGAAAGATTCTCCCTAGCCAAAGAAGGGACAAATTAAAATGCAGATGTCATGGCATTTTCTGCTGACTTCTCGTGCACCCATAATTCAAATATTTTCATTTCTTTATGGAAATTTGTATTGTTTATTATACTGAAGAAGAATAAAAGCCTCTGTATTTATTTATTTATTATTTTTAAAGTTAGCAGTGAATAAAAACATATACTCTGAAATCAGAAGAGTCAGTTGACAAAGGATGAGGAATTGTCATTAAAATGTATTTTAATTGAAATTTCAAAATGTTCTGCTTTTTTCTATCTCCTCTTCTTCTTAGGATCGCTTAACAGCTCATCTTTTTTCTTTTTCTTTATACCTGGAGTTATTATAGATTAAAGATGTCAATTAGGGAGGCCCAAAATTGCCATTATTAGGCCCTGAATTAGTTGCTTATAATGATGAAACTTTAATGCTTTTTTCTGAATACTTCATTGCTATATGTCTGCTTCAGGTTTTGCCTGGAAAATTTCTTTTTAATTTTAGCAAAAATGGTACAGTCACTTCAGGGAGTGGGTAGTAGAAGTGCTCAGTGATTTGCCAGTTAACATTGGTAATACCTTTTTCCTGAGAAACACTGGAGTCGGGAGTTACAAAACAGCACAGGAAACCTCTATGAGATTTTTCATGGGATTCTTCTACTTGTATGAGTTATGAGCTTCAGAAAATAACCATTTACAAATACTCAACAGAGAAAACGTTGATAGATTTTCTAGTCATTTCTATGTGATAAATGTGCTCCACCTTAGGGATGCTACAGTGAGTGTGGGCCCATCACATGGAGCTGTAAAATATCCCTCTGTTCAGGGTGGTTATATCTAACCATAGGATAAGTGTCAAAGGTGAAAACACAATCCTGAGCCCTTTTTCTTATCACTCTGTTGTGGAGATTGCTGCGAGAGAAGTGACAAGAAGTGTCTGAGGCACTCCCAGTAACCTGCATGGCTACTCATGTCTAGGTAGAGCAGTTTTAACCAACTTTTCAGCTCACTCCACCTTTACATTCATTGTGCTTTTAGGTCTGCAAACCAATTTAGGGCTGCAGACCCTAATCTGGCAATAGATTTATTTCTTCCCTTGATTTTACACTTGTTCAAGACTTTATATCTGGAAATCCAACAACACTTCTGTTAATCTGAACTCTGTGTGCTACCTGCTCACTCTCTTTATCCGCAATATTTTACTTGTCTGTTAGGTTTTGCTAGGCTCAGTGAGTGCTGCCACCTTTCCTGTACCTCATGCTGTGTAATAATATGTGAGGGCTCTGTGTTTCTAAAGATGACCTGGCTCCTGATACAACATATTTCTTATTAAAAATCCTTTGATCCAACTGAGCCATGTACATAGATGCAGAATCCTCTGCTCCACTACTTGCTGCAATCAGTGATCCTCCCTTCAAAGTCCAAGATTGTGAAATAGGGGCAGAATACTATAATAGAAATGTTTCAAGGTGGAAATATTTTATTTTGTGTTGCAATTTTTTGCCCTTGATGCTCAAAGACTTTAAGTCTTGAGGGAGAGTCTGAGTTATCTCAATTTGATGGCAACTGGTATTTTGGGGCAGGAAGGAAAAAATGTAGTTTACTTACAGTCAAAGAACTCTGGAGACAGATGTGCTCTGGGGAACAGGATATCGATACGTGGAAAGCAATTACTGATCAGTGAGTTTCACATGTGTCTTCCCTCTGCAAGTGACTAAACATATGATGTTAAGATTCTACCTGGCCAACAAGAAAACAATCTGTAATATTCTCATGCCTGGTCTTGTTTAGTAGAAAAGTAATAGTATTTTTTCAGTAATATATCAAGGGGCTCTGTTACTGGAGCAAGTAGTTCTTTCATTTTAATGCAATTTTCTCCAATGCAAAGAGCACTGTGCAGAATGGTCAGCTGAGAAATGAGAACATATCTTGTCATTGTAATTCATTAAAGTTTTATTTGTTTTTCTACTACTATTATCAAATTTCCCGCTTTTTTAGTTAGCTTTAATATGTTACTAAGGAAGTCAACACACAATATCAGATTTGTGTCCGAACATCATGTAATCCTGGTTAAGTTTCTCAAAATGTGGAATCAAAAGCTGCCGTGTAAGGATTTTAGCATGACTTTAATGAAGAGCCATCCTTTTTGAACTTTGCTTGCCCTGTTCACACTTAATGTAAGCTCTTTTATTCAGAAATCACCTCCTACAATAAGTGGGTGTGTGCCTCTGATTGTAGCGTGTCCTGGTTGTGCTCAGGACATCCACGTGCTATACCAAGATTATTTACCACTATTTCATTTTCATTACCTAAATTCTTTTGAGGCAGTGCATATGTTATATGATCACAACTAGATATATCAAGTTACTTATTCACTGTAAATTATTTATGTAATTTCAATAATTTCTCTGATCCAGTCTGGGAAAAAAAAAAAAAGTATGTTGTGAAATTGCAGTTCAGAAACATACTATCTAACGGAGCAAAAAGACTGCTGTTTTCAGAAAAAAACAATGGCCTTCAGCATGAAGCCATAGGAAAGAAGCACAGCATTCACTATTAAAAGTCTATTTTGGTTGAAGATGAGTGATCTACAAATTGCTTTTAACGATTGCTAGAAAGTGAAATTGAAATGAGATTCTCAGGTGACTGAGTATGCTTGAGCCTCGCAGCATTTGGATTTGTTGTGGTTAAAACACCAGTCAACAGAAGGAGTGCAAATGTACTGTACACCTTGCAGTAAATAAAATAAAACGAGCTTTAGCTCTCAACATAAGTTTAACAATTCCTCCCAGGCCTACCCCTAGATTAGCTTTGCTCCTGTCCTTGTGAAATTCACAGCTGTTCTTAGTTGCTGTTTATTCCACTGAATGCAGAAACTGTTTGCTGGGGATTTTGTATTCTGAGTTTTAATATAAGAGCAGGTCAGAAGTGCCTCTTGTTAATTTAGGGGAACTAGTAGCAATGTCTGAAGTTAAGACTACTTAATTGATTGTTACTGGTTTCCAATTGTTTTCCAAACTGAAAGTCAGGCATGAATTTCCGTGTGCTATGTGCTTGCTTTGGGGTGAAGCTGCTTGGGGAGACTTAATAGGAGGTTTAGACAACTATTTAGAAATTCTTCTGAATAAGTTATTGAAAACTTGTTCTCTTTACATTTCCTTAAATTGTTTGCTAAAATAAACTCCTAGAAAACACTAAAACCCTGTAATGTTTGTGTATTTATGATGCTTTCTCTGAAGCTATAGTCTATAATGTGGTCAGTTCACACAGTTTCAAGCAGCCCTTGTTAGACCTTGGCAGCTAAAACCTCCCTCAGCTGATTCCCTCCGTGCTGGGGCTGCTCCAAGCCAAGACTGCAATTGCTTTCAGGGTTTTCCTGCCATTCCATCTCCTCAGACAGGAAGTCTCAGCTATGGATCTTCTTTAAGTACGGTAGCAGTCCTCAATGCATGTCACAGAACCCAAGGTTGCCTCAAATGGCACTAAATACTGTATTTAGACATCTGCATTTTACTTGAAGATCAGATAGCTTAGTAAAACTTCTGGTTTATGTAAAAGAATTCAACTGAGATATTTAGAAATGAGGCACACTGCAGCACAAATAAGTCTTGAAAAGTAAAAGCAGCTAAAATATACAAGTCAGGTTTAGCAAGATCCCGTATGTTATGTACTAACCAAAACAGCCCTGCATATTTATTTGGCTGCTGTATCAGTAAGCCAGCAGAGTAAATAATGTCAGACAATGAAGCAAACAGATGTTTAAAAGTGCTGGCTTTTTGCAAATGTGATTGATTCACTGTAGTTTAACCTAAGGTTTCCTTAATTTTGATTTAAAAGATTAAATGATCAATTTCAAAATGTTTTAGTTATAGCATTTTCTAAAAATGCTTATTCTGGTATTTTTCTCTATATAATCAATGCAGCAAGTCTGCTCTTCCAGGTAAATTGATAAAATTCTAAACAGAGCTGATTTTGCCAAAAAACCCCCAACACCACAACCCAACAAAACCCAGAAGAAGAGGCAAAAGAAGAAAAAACAGCCTAATCAGTTTTAAAATAAAGTGAAAAATATAAAATAAGGTGTCTATAATTTCAATCTGCTATCTGTGTAACTCATGTAAGCCTAAAATCAAGCTTTATTAAAGACCAACTGTTGCTGAAAAGTCCTAGCTTTTATGTAATTTAATATGAAAGTAGCATATTCAAAATGCCTCCTATTTGATAGTGTCTACTCCTTGTTACAGGTGGGAATCAACAGAATACACTAGAACTTTAAGAAAAATATTACACATAGCAAAAAATCTTAATTTCAGTTTCTCTCTTGGAAGCACTTTAAAACTCTTTTCCTGTATTTTCTCTTTCTTGCATTTGAAATTATATTGTCTTAGTCTATCCTTTTTTATTTTTTCCTTCTGATCTTGGATTTTCCAAATTTTTTTTTACATTTTGTTCTTCCTAAAATCAGGCACAATATTTCAGCTGCTGAGTAGAGCAAAGTAATTATCCCCAATGTCTTCTGTTTCTGAGAGTGAGCTTTATCTCTTTTTGAGACTGTGTTATGCCATTCATTATTAATCAATCTGTTGTCCATTGAAACTCCCAAACCCTTTGATGCTTTAATTATGCTTGACAAACCAATCATTATCCAAGTGGTAAGAAAGAGATACAGGTCTCTGATCTCTTGGATATTTCCAGTGGCAGTGGCAGAACATCCTGTTACATGGCTACCATGGGCAGACCATTGGCTTTGCAAAGACCTCCTCTATCCAGAACCTCCAAATCAGACTGATTTTCCTTGCAGCAACACTAGCAACAAGATACTCCCCTACCTCCTTTTATCACGGACCACCTATATAGGTTTTTACAGCGCTGGCAAGCTTCTCTACAAGGCCTGTTTCTTAGGTGTGAAAAGCAGGACCCTACCATAACGCCCTTAGCCATGACTGTGTCGGTGAATGTAGGCGTAACAGGAGAATACATTTCTAAACAAGGCCCTGGGGCTTCCATGCCTGCTTTCCTCTGGTTCTGTGGTTGGTGGGACCTCTGCTTGGCTCCTTTTCCTGAGGGACCACATTTCCTTGCAGCTCCCTGACACTCGCCTTTACCCACAATCACCTCTGCTTCCTCCGGGGTTACACTGGTATAGTCACCTGCTCCCAGGCTAACCCTGCGTCTGGGAATTTTGGATGCTTATCTGAAATGGCATTTGCAGTTCATCATCTGACTCTCTGGAGGAATGCTGAGTGTGCTCTGCTGCACGGGCAGTGACACAGGGTGACACTTTGTTCTGGGGGAGAGTGGCTGCCAGCAACGGCCACTGTACTAATTTGTTAGTGGAAACATCCATAAAGCCTGACACAAGACTTCAGAATTGTTTTTTGGAGGTATATAAGTTTAATGTATGGACTTATGTACGTTTATGCAGAAGGTGGTACCACTTGCAATATTTATAGTCCTGCTCCAAGAGCTGGCTTAAAACACATTAAAATAAACACAGTTTGGGTCAGTAGTTGACACAAAGGCACACACAATCTCACTGGAGCTGTGTTAGTTTACAGCAAAGATCTGGCTGAGGCACTGCATAAACTGGAAAGTAGGAGCCTGCAAATAAATACATCTAAAGTGTATTTTGGATTCCCCAGGACTGTAAGATAGACGGCATGCATAATGTTACTCAACAGATGTAATTAGTGCCAAGTGAAAAGAAATGAATCAACCGCCTCAAAGTAAAATGCATAAGAAATCTCAATTAATTAATTATTTTCTAGGTAAATCTCAGTGATTCAACCTATCCTAGAACCACTAGCAAAACAATTTGTAACTTTTTAAAAAGGACTTTTGATTATTCAAATAAATTGAGAACACTCATAATTTCAGGTTTTTGTTTCTTCTCAAAAGCACCTTTAGGATGTTTTAGGACAAAATCAATTTGTAAATATATGTCACAGGAAAAACTTTCCCACATAATTTTGCAGCTAAGAACCTTTCAGAAGCAGTTGATTCTCATCCTTGTTGGAAGATATATTGAGGATTAAAGATGCAGCAGGCTTGTTGCAGTTATCTGTTTGTATGCGTTCAAAGCAGGTATACATGTGTTGAAGTTGAGTTCTGGATGTTTTTCACCTCATAAAACGTTATGATGATTACAAACCAGCTTTTTCACATTTCTAGACAGCATTTTACAAAATTAGAAGGTATACGCCTACAGGCTTTGTAGTGATCTCTGATCATCAAGAGTATTTTGGATTTAGTATTTAGAAAACATCTGTCAGCATAAGGACAAGATGACTGTAGAACAAATCACCAAAAAATCTGAGAGATGTGAAACATCTCAGCAGGGGCTACTTGTAAATAGTGATGTAAGCTGTAACAAAACACCAGTGGGTAGGTAAAATGAACAGTTAGAGGTACTTATTACTCTGAATAATTATATTTATGCAAATATTTAGAGGTAAACAGCAACCTCCTTTTGAGGAATATGCTTGCTAGATACCAGGGTGACTAGGTACTAAAGCCTACATTAAAAAAAAATATAAATAACTTGTCTTTTTTATTGATGCTACCTCAGTGGGACATGACGCCTACTAGTCCAGACTTTATCCCTTTCTTTAGGTTGTAGAAATTTGTCAGCATGCTGTAACACCATGCCCCATCTGAGAACAGAAAACGTAACACAGGTTACACAGCAGAATATGAGTAAAGATAACACTGCAGACAGAGGCAGATGGGTATTGGAAATGCCCCCCTCCTGCCTGCAAGAAAAGCATGTTCAGGGTGGTGCAATTACTTAGTTGCTCAACCGCTAAACGCTACATCCTCATGAGATCAAAATCATAACATTTTTCTTTCATCTTGTCTTGTATAATCTTTTCATTAGGAAATGGCTTACAGCATTGAAAGATTGTATGAAGTAAGGGATCCTAACCAGGCTTATTTCTCTAGCTTAAATTAAGAACAAACACCAAGAAGGCAAAATAACCCACTCCACCCTCTCTGCTGAGGCAAAGTAGTGAAACTGCTCTGAAGCCTCTCACGGAGCCTGAGATAACAACCTGAGAAGTTGCAGCCGAATAAGGATTCAGGTGGCTGTTTAAGGGCAGCAAGCAGACCATTTCAACCGAGCATTTTAACAGAAGGCCACTGGCAAACAGATTGACAACTTCTCAAATCCGTGTTACAGTAGAATACATAATAATGGGTTATATTTGATACCCTCAATAGGGCAGAGAGTTCATAATATGATGTGTCCCACTGACATTGTCCAAGCTCTCATGGCTGTATTAAATCCAACTTTGTTATTGTGAAACACCAGAAGATTCTGCAAGCTGCTTAGAATTCCCTGAGTTATTCATATTTTTTGGTATAACTCAACAAGATGAACACAAAATTATGCTTTTTTGTTGTGTTCAATTTATACACTTCAGAAAACTAATTTTTACGCTTCCAGAGAGCAAGTTAAAGTGATCATATTAAGAGTTTACAAATTTCTGCAGCATTGTACAGGCAAAATTCCTTAGTTGATTTTCAAATAGGTTGGAAACGGATTTTTAATTGTATTTGCAACTGAAATGGAGACAGGGTACCTGTTGAATATTTTCTGTCATTTCAGATTGTAGTCTGCAAATAATGCTAATTAAAGCAGTGGGTCGTATCTTGTGGTGTCGAAGAGATGTGACGTTTCCTTTGCTTGGAAACAATAACGTGTTTTTGACTGCTACTGAAGTAAAAATCTGACAGCTGCCAGGAAAGAGCAAAGCAACCACATACTGACAAGATTTTCACTGTTTCAGTATTATGTCGAAGACCCACGGAAAATAAGCATCCCAGGGAACGAAGCTGTTGTGTTGTATGAAACTGAGACAAAGTATTTACAGTTCCTCCTATATGAACTAGACTTTACTTAAATGCACAGTGAGTTTCTAAACTGATTTACACTATCAAAAACATACTCATATGGGTAGTAAGTTCACACAAGTGACATTGTAATCACAATGGGTAATATTCTGTGAGCTGCAGGATATCCATAAATGTCGACAGTATTTTCTTGTAGCCACTTATGTTTAATTTTCTCCAGAGCGAGAAAAATATTCTTCACTCTACAAAAAAAGCTCTGCTTACAGCAAACAAACATAAACATTCCCCACAAAATGCAAAATACTGGAGGAGTGACCAGATGTAGAAGAGGGTAATTTCCTAAGTTGACAGGGCTCTTGTTTGTGGGCAGTGGCTTGGGTTGCATATGGAGGGTGGGGGGCTCTGGTCCCCTTCCAGATCAGCCTCCTCTGAACACAACCACTGACATCCAGTCCTGCAGCCAATGTTACAGGCGTTTGCTCAGAAAAAACTTGCCTAATGGGTCAGACAACTCAGCTCCGTCAGGAGCCCTATTTTCCTCCAAGACATCAGCTGCTAAGTGGTTTCATTACTTCTCAGGGACGTTTTTCTCTTAAGACTAGCAGTGCCAGTTATCCGGTGGTGTTTGAAGCTGCAGGCCTTTAATTCCCCTCCAAGCTGTACTTTCTTACAAGGCAAGATAAGCTATGGGTCTTATTAAACCATACACTAGGACCATGGTCGTAGTTGCGGAAATGATTGTACAGCAAATAACAAAAGCACTTTTGCAAGTTCAGTTTTGCATATGGCTTATGCCATAAAGAGAAATCCAAGAAGTCGCATTGACTGATGAAATGATACAGCTAGTGCTTCAAACGTCAATACAGTTGCATACGCTGTATGCTCAAAGATTCTGCTTTGAGAGAATGCTAAAGCATTTTTCTTTGTCTCAAAGGTATTTTTCTTGCTCTTATTTGTAGCATATATCTTAGAAGCTTGAGAATGGAAACTGCTGAATTTTCTATATTCTTTTTCTTATTTGTATGGGAATTCACTAGTTTGTCATGAAACCTGGGCCATTGCCATTTGAATAGTTAGCTCTTCCATTTTTTTCTGGAAAAGGAAAAAAAAAAATAGAAGAGGGAAAAAAATAAAGGAATATTTGTTTTGAAGAAAAATGTGGAAAGAGAATGTTTAAATAGTGGGAAGGAGGTTTGTCCTTGGAGCTCATCAACCTTTACAGTGCCCCTCTGGTTTTTGGGCAAATGAGATGTAAGTTTGCTTTTTTACTGTTAAGTCTAAAGTCTTTCTTTCCTGAAGGTAAAGGGTATCTGAGTACCAGCATTACCTCCAATAAAATTGTACCATTCTTCCTCATATTATAGATATTTTATTATAAATAATTATTGGTTGATAAAATATTATTGATTATCGAACACCTCTGCATTCAGTCAAATTATGGGATGAAGTATTAAATTATTTGGAAATCTAGAATTTCTATGATTTCTGTAAGAATTTAGTGTTCTGCAATTCTTTACCTTCAGATATCTTCCAGATTACATGCTAATTCAGAGCTGAGGTCATTTTGCAATGGTCCTGAACAAATGCAAAATCCAAGGAGCTGTCAGTCCATTTTTAATCCATTTTTTATTTTCTTGTCCTAGCGGTACTGGAAAGATTATGCATGACCTTAAAATGAGAAATGTAAATAAATGGCATGTTTGGAATAGGGTAAGAAATGTCTTTATAATCTAGTGCTACTCTTCAAAGCTATTGCCTTCGTGGCAGCTAAGGACCTGATACAAAGTACACAGAAGCCAGGGAAAAAGAATATAACAGACTTTGATGATATTTCTATGAGGTGACTTTATTTCTCCTACTGTGGAAATATTTACACTGTTTATGAAAAATTTTGAAATGGTTGTGTCCCCAATTTTTTATTTGTATCTCTTATAAGGATTCATAATGAAATGATGTTAGCAGATTTATCAACCCTTCTGATAGATTCAAAATTGTTTTCAGCTCGTCTTAAAGTCTCATTTTTTCCAAGAGGAAAAAACAAGCCAAATTCCTTAACCTTTGCACATGATTTATAGTAAATCTGCTGCATTTAATCTATTGTTCAAACTCAGTTTCATTTGTCTTGCCCTACACTGCACTTTCTGTAAGGCAATCACATAGTTTTCTTTGGCTGATTTATGCTAGGAATGTAATTATGAAATTCCAAGTCTGGGTCCTGAACTCCCTTCTCAGGTTGTGCCACAGAAAAACCAAAGACCCCTTTGAAACAGAAAGAAAGGAAGATAAACCATCAAGGAGGCCATTTCCTCAGTGTTTGGAAAAATTTTGACGCCAGTTCATGCTGTGAAGCCCCGCAAATACATTTTAGTGTTCCCCCATGGGTCATGGGGGAAAAAAGGGTAGGAAGATGACACAACAACTGTGGGAAGTGTTCTCACCTCTGAGCTACATGGAAAGCCAAAGTCAGTCCATGCACACAGGAGACCTGCTTTTGTTGTGGATGATTGAATGGATTAGTCCCAGAATAATCCATGAACTATTCCAAGAAAAACACCTTCGCTTAGCTCTGATGTCCTAAGGGCATTTTTTGCTCCAAAGGTTCCATGGCCAGCAGATACACTGAGTCCCATAATCCATGTTGCATTCCCCTTAGAAATTAATACTGGTCTGCTGTTCAAAGAAATTAAGAGACTAAGCTAATTAACCAATTTTTTCAGGGGATCTCACCATGAGCAATGTGAATGACATAAAAATACAACAAGGAGTCGAAGAAGGAAAATGGAAGCACTATATTAAATAGGAAAAAAACCATTAAACATAATAAAGTAAAAAAAATAGAAATGCAATAGGAATTTTGCTGTTGATAAGGGAGAGGAGAAGATAAAATAAAGAAATAGCCTGACTAATTATGAAAAAATAGACATAAAAGAAATACTCCGGAAACAGTGTCAGATATGTGAGGTAGACCACAGTTTTCAGAAACAGCTTTCAGAAACTGCATAAGATTTCATTATAATCTTCTATGTGCTGGGACAAAGCTCAAGTCAGTGTAGGAGAGCTTTATTTCCATTACTAATATCCACATAGGAAACAATTGGCACAGATGAAGAGAGGTTAGACAGAAAGCCAAGGATGACTAGAAAAGAGTTCTATAGAATTACTACTAGAGATCATCCATGCAAAAAATACAAGTCTGAACAGATGATGATCTGTTTGTGTAGGAGATCTTGTAAGCAAAAAAAAAGCATACATACATTCACACTGATTGCATTTGTGTTGCACTTGAAATTACAAGCTTAATTACTTTCATATGCTCCCCCTCATTTGAGCTATGCTTTAGAAATGCACATGTAACGTAATATTTGTGGGATATCACCCCAATAAGGTACAAACACACATCTAAGATTATAGGGTTTGTGTCTTACACTGAGGGACTACAATATAAAGTTGTTTAGAAGGGTTAAAAGAGAATTAGACTGTTACAATAGAGATGAAGATTGTAGACCGATTAATTGATAGACTTCCTTTGTTAAATTTTCTTATATAAAATATAGAAAACAGATCTCCGGAAAGAATTATTTTAAAGGATAATATTTATTCACATTCCAAAACCAATAAAGAGAATATTAAATACTGCTGTAAGAAAGTGCCACCTTTCACACCTCAGCATGGAATCCATTTTAAGCACGGCACTCATTTGTAAACACAAAGAGTCAAGGCTGTAGCCTTGGGATTATTTTCAAAAGTAATCATTGTGGCTATGAATGTGTTTGAAAAAAATATGAAACCTTAACATTATAATGCTACAATGATTAAACAGGGCAATCGAAATGCTCATTTTCATTCCAAAATGCTATACTCAACATAGAGCATCATTGTTAATGTGAAAGACTTGGTTAATCAAAGTCTTTCCTTACATAGACTACAAGAGACACAGTGAAGTGATTTAACCTTCAGAGCATTGGCTCCTGTAATTGAACCACACATTTTTATTCACTGGGAAACAAGGCGGTCTATGGGTGGTTTATTGAAAATGACAGAAAAAAGAGAACACGGTTTTGTTAAGTTCGAGAAGAGAGTGTATCATATTTTAGTATAAGCTTATGAAGCTACGAGACAGCTATTGAATATATGTATAAGAACATGAACAAAATAATTTCTTTTTCAAGTGCAGAGAAGTAAAATATATTACTATTATCAAAACAGAAATAGTCAGATGCAGGAGAACATCTTTTTATTGATCTAACATCAGGGGATTCGGTGTATTAGGGAACTGTAAACAAACCCTAGTACAATGAAAAACACGTGTTCCATAATAGTAGCTGAAGACAAGTAGTTTATTTTCATTTGGATTCAGTATATGCTAGGAGAAAGAATTCTTCGCAGGCAAAAAAGTGTAATTGAATAAAAATATGCAATTAGCTGCTTACACACCTGTGGATACAACTCATTGCAAAGAGAGCATGAAAGGTAGAAAAGATCAAGAAGAGATTAAAGGAATATTCAGGATCTGAAAACTAAAAAAAAAAAATAATCATTGTCCATCACCTCAAAAAATTAAACAGGAAAGCATAAAAAATTTTAAAATTAAAATAAGCAAAGAAAAAGCACTGGAGAATTCTAAGACTTCTTACTTAGTAAGAAGTTAATGTTTTCTTTCGCAAAAGGCAATAGGCTAGAACAAGAAATAACATGCCAAAGTAAAGCAAGCATAAAATGTATATCGATGTCAAGGAAAAATTCACAATG
The DNA here is from genome assembly GCA_013400135.1 of Rhinoptilus africanus. Lineage (NCBI taxonomy): Eukaryota > Metazoa > Chordata > Aves > Charadriiformes > Glareolidae > Rhinoptilus > Rhinoptilus africanus. The sequence goes on along the minus strand of VXBO01010986.1, from coordinate 268,067 downwards.
GGAATCTGCTGGGGAATGACTGCAGAATATTTTCCTAAGTGGGACAGTTGTATTGTTACCTGAGTCATTTAAAACTAGTTTGTGTGATGCTTTAAAGCTTCGAGATCCTGAATGCTTAGTTTCACACCATGAATGGTTCTTTATTTTTTTTTTTTAAAGAATGGGATTGCTTTCTCAATGTATCGAGCGGATGAAGTCACCTGGCCTTATTTCCGTAGGTGAGAGCAGGCACAGTCCCTGGCGCTGCACTTCAGCACACATCTCAGCCAGGCTGACGGGTCTTGTACCGAGAGGTGTTTGCCTGGGGTCCCCACTCCCCTGTCTGTCACCAGGCACTGGAAAGACGTGAACTTTCCTGGGTTCCAGCATAGATCCTGCAGCAGATGTCTCAGCTTGGGCAGGGTAATGTGGATTCCCAGGAGGAGGTCATCAAGCACCCACATCCATGGACACATAGGAACAGCTGAGAAAAGGAGGGCTTTGCTCTGACTCAGAAGTACAAATCAGTTCTCCAATGCTAGCAAATCTGGGTAATATTTTAGAGGATTCTGAACTCTACCCAGATCTTTTCAATCTGAGAAAAGCAGGGAAAGCCACAGCATCTCAGGAGAGTATCTAAGCTCTAAGGTAATTTGTGTAGGAATACTTTTCCTCTGCCCATCTGAAACTGGGCAACTGTGCAATCAGGAACACCAGTTTCAGAGAGACAGAAAACAGCAGGCAAAGAACAAACTCAACTCTAATCTATGGTTCTGGACTCTGCTTCTTTTTCTATGTAACATAAAAATGCAAAAAGCAAGGCAATGAGAAAGACATATATAGATGCTGTTTAACAGAAATAGAGAAAGTGAATAAACAGGAAAAGCAAAGCTGAAGTGCTATAACTAATTCTCTTAAACCTCCCTGCGAGATTTGTTATCTTTGAACACTTGTTCCTTTGTGAAGGATAATGTTAATAGGATGCTCACAGCAATCATGGCTAATGAGGAAATGTTAAGTTCAAAATGACAACGAGGAGTTACAGGCGCAGGAGTATGTATGCAGCTTTTACACTATGAACTCTTTAAAATACAGTGGGGGGGCCCAGATGTGGCAAAGAACGTAGACTGAATGCAGACTGAAGTGCCCCATGTTTAAGTGCCCCGTAGCTTGCCTGAGTGCCTGCTGTGGGGTGGAGCAGGACCAGGCTGCCCAGAGAGAAGGAGCTCGGGGGGGAGCAGGGGCAGGAGCCGCAGGGAGCTGGGGGGCAGGCAGTGGAGGGGGTGAGGACGCCGGGGGGCAGCAAGGCCTGTGCCCAGCCCCGGCGGTGGCACCGTGCCCGGCCCATGGCGCTCCTGCGAGCGGCTGGGTCCTCCATGCCCGGTGTGAACCCACCCCCCGGGCATCTGTGTCCCTGCCCCAGCCCTTCTGCAGCCCAGCCTACCCCCTTCAGCCCCCCCGCCCTGGCTCAGCAGCCCCCAGCTGCCCCAGGCAGCCCCAGCCCCACAAAGGACAGACCCGCCCGGCAGGATGGGGCTCACAGGGGTTCCCTTTACAAAGTAGACAGAAGCCCTCATCATGCCGATGCCCATGTACCCGTGAGTCGGGACACTGAGGAACATCAAAACAATCAACAAGTGGATCAGGCTCCCAAAATTTTCCACACAGATTTGGACCGGGAACACGAGGGTGAAGTATTTTTTGCTTGGTGGGCCCATGACGCTTCAGGTCATGAAGGAAGGGATGCACCATATAAATGGGCTCATGACTGAGGGGTGGATTTGACTATGGACACTATTGTCCAGGTTATCCTTACCTACCAAGTGGTCCATCCATCAAACCCATGCCTTTCCAATTTAGAGACCAGGATGTCATGCATGGCAATGTCAAAAGCTTTGCATAAGTCCAGGTAAACGATGTCTGCTGCTATCCCCTTATCTACCAAATCTGTACCACCATTGTAGAAGGTCACTAGATTTATCAAGCATGACGTGCCCTTGGTAAGGCCATGTTGGCTATCACAAACCACCTCCTTATTTTCCATGTTCCTTAGCAGAAACTCCAGGAGGACCTGCTCCATAATCTTGCCGGGCAGAGAGGTGAGACTGACCAGCCTGTAGTTCCCCAGGTCTTCCTTTTTTCCCTTTTTGAAAATGGGGGTCATGTTTCCCTGTTTCCAATCAGTGGGAACTTCACTGGACTGCCACAACTTCTCAAATATAACAGAAAGCAGCTTAGCAACTTCATCTGCCAGCTCCCTCAGGACCCATGGATGGATTTCATCATGTCCCATGGGCTTATGTACCTTCAGGTTCCTTAGATGGTCTCAAACCTGATCTTCTCCTACAGTGTTCAGTTCTTCGTTTTCGTAGCCCCTCTTTTAGCCTTCTGCAACTTGGGCGACATGGTAAGAGCCCTTGCCAGTGAAGACCAAGGCGAAAAAGTCATTCATAGTCACTCTGCCTTCTCCATATCCTGGGTGACCAGGTCTCCAGTTTCATTCTGGAGAGGGCCCACATCTTCCCTATTCTTGCCTTTATCTCTGACATACTTATAGAAGTTTTTCTTGTTGTCCTTGATTTCTCTGGCAAGATTTGATTCTATCTATCTATTAACTTGCCTAATCTGGTTCCTAGCCACTTGGATGGTTTCTCTGTATTCTTCCCAGTGTACCTGTCCTTGCTTCCTTCCTCTCTAGGCCTCCTTTTTGCTTTTGAGCTTTTCCAGCAGCTCCTTGCAGGCCTCCTGGCTTTTTTGCCTGATGACTTCTTTCTTGGGATACACTGCTCCTGAGCTTGGAGGAGGTGATCCTTGAATGCTAACCAGCTTTCTTGGGCCCCTCTCCCCTCCAGTACTTTTTCACATGTTACCCTGCCAAGCAGGTCCCTCAAGAGGCCAAGGTCTGCTCTCCTAAGTCCAGGGTAGTGAGCTTGCTGCGGACCCCCCTCGCCACCTTAAGGATTTTGAATTCTACCAATTCATGATCACTGCAGCCAAGGCTACCCTTGAGGTTGACGTTCCCCACCATCCCCTCCTTAGGGCCGCCATTAAGGGGGTGAGGCTGGCCGCTGCTGGTCCCGCCCCGGCCTCATCACCCACCCTCATGCGAGCTGCCAGCTCTCCAAGGGTCCCCAAGCTGCCCTGGCCTTTCCCCGCCTCGGAAAAGCTCGGGAAAAGCCTCCATCGCCCGTCTCCGCTGCAGACATGCCAGCACCAGAGCTGTTTGTCTCAGCAAGAATATACTACTGTTTTCTTTATTTGTGTGCCTTTATGGGTAGATGCATAAGTAGCACGGGTTTGTGAAAATTAAATGTGCAAAACTAAATTTCTTCCCCTCTTTTCTTAGATCAATAACCCTTGGAGGTGACAGATATGATATAAATTAATTGATCATTTGCATTTGCTGCTTTTCACAGTGCTTCCCTAAACACCTGTGTTTGTACAATTGTTCAAAACAAACGTTGCCCGGTGTGACATTACCTGCTGAGTGACAAGCACATTCCCTTTGCAATTGTACAGGCTGAGAGGGGTCAGGATGTGGAGCCAGGAAGGATGTCCATCTGTCCTAATAGGTATAATACTGTAGATGTACTTCCACACTTTCGTAGTATAGAAAGATTGTGAGGTTGAAGAGGTGAAAAGATAAAAAACCCCATATCTTTTATTTCTCACCCAACAGAGCCAAACCGTTACAAATTTGTGAATAAATCTGTTCTGGTACCATTCCATCCTCCCAAGGAAAAAGGCAAAAAAGAAAAAAAAGAAAAAGAAAACCAACAGAACAATGAGTGTCAGAAACCTCAATAAAAGACTTTTCTCACAGAATTTGTACTTTGAATTTGCTAACAAAAGAAATGTAGGTAGCACAGATAAGCCTTTTGCATTTTAGGTACTGAATTGCTTTGCTCTAAACTTTTGAAGCATCCAGTAGTTCCTGTAGTTATGATTGTAGCTTAAATATCAAATTTACAGAGCAGAGCTATTTAGGAGTTACTCAGACACTTATATTTTTCTTTTAAAAAAAGCTGGTTTAGCAAAATGTAAAGCTGATTTCAAAGAAAATTTTGTCTCTAAGTATTTCTCTGAGACAAAGCATTTATTTAAAAAAAAGAAAAATGAGGTTTAACCTTTCGTGTCAGAATAGCCAATAATTTGTCATTAGGATATCAATTTCTCAGATAGGTAAATTTTTTTTCGTTCCACCACTGACAAAGGGTATAATATGATACTGAGCCCAGAGCAAGTTTCGTTGCTGCTCTAAAGTTGGTCTTCTTCAGTTAATCCTACTTCTTTTTTCTTTTTATGAAAAAACCGATTCCCAACTGAACCACATTAAGGACAAAATGGCCATGATTTATTTCCAGGAAAAGTTATAAGGCCTAATTCTACAGTGTACAGAAATGTCCCTTCCTCCAACCCCCAATCCACACTGATTTAGGTTCCTAAACAGTGAAAAGGGGCAGTATAGCTCCTACCCCTGGGATCAAACTACTGTAGCACTTACCATTGGGATCAGACTGGGATGCACGGGTTGCTATTGCTCAGATATGGATCACTTTCTCTTTATTATTCAGTTTCCTTTGGATCTGACACTGAAATAAGGAAGTTTTTCCATACCCAAGACTCTAGAGCTCCTGCCAGTTAAGGGACTGAAATGCTCAGGGATGCGATCCCTTTGTTTTTCAGCCATCAGATAACGTCTGTCTAGTTCAGACTAGTCACTGAAGCCCCCCTCTATAATCAGTGCTGAAATTCAGACTCCACCAGTGTATGATTCACCTCAAGAGCTTTTGCACGATAATAGGAATTGCCCTTTGAGAGCAACTTATCTCTCTCCATTGACTATTAAAAGAGTTTATCCACCCTTCTTAAACCATGCTTCTACTGTATCACATCTTTTTTTTTGTTTCTGCTTTCAAATCAAAAGATGGGAATAGTAACACATTCCTATATCCGCACAGTCCTGTAAAGATAAATACGTTACAAGTATGGGAGAAGTCATATGGTAATTACTACCATCAAATAAATGTTACAGCGAGATGACTTACACTTTTACGAAGCTTCATTTGAGACCTTTGGCAAATAGTGACCCTGGTACAGTACTACAACTTCAGGTCTGGCAGGACCTGGGTAATCATATAACTGCCAAATAGAAAAGAATGAAGAATTCGAGATACTGAAATATGTCTCCTTACCTCACCTTAAAGACTAAAATATAATGTATCTAGACCTGTTTTATGTATTTTCTTCTTTAAGGAAAACAACTGGATTGTTTACGTCCTTGTTTGAGGTAGAACAGAACCAACTTTCTGTTCGTTAATTTTACTTTTTAGCTAAGCCTCTTCTAACTCTCTGAAATGAACAGCATGTTGTGCAGAAACTGTTCATTCTCAGACTGATAAGACCTATGTTTATAGTTAATACCAAGGAATGTTACACAGAAAGGCTCTTGCTTATACTCATTACCATAACAACCAAGGTCAGCTAACTTTGTCATTTGGCCCATTGGAGGGTCAGAAGTGGAAAAGCATAGGAGGGGTCGCACATTTGGGGAGGAGCGGACAAGCCAGGTGACCCCAAGCTGACCAACAGGGTATTCCATCCCATCTGCATCATGCTCAGTATAAAGCTGCGTGATAGAAGGAGTCAGTCTCTTTCTTCAATGGCCAATGTCCAAGGAGGATTCTGTCTGTTCTTCTGCCTTTGATCCCCATCCTTGCACTCCTGAATCCAGATCCAGAATCCAGTTCCCATCCATCTCTGAGTTCAGTTGGGGACTTTCCCAGTGCCTGCTAGTGATGTGATCGTCACCCTGAGAGCTTGATGTGGTTTTGTATTTAGTGTATCTCTTTTATGATTTTTTAAAAATTTTATTATTAATATTTTCATTAAGGTATGTTAGTTCCTTCTAAACTCATAAATCTTTTTATCTCACTTGCTCCTCTCCTTGGAGTGAGAGGTGGGGAAGAACTTCTGTCATCTTGTCATTGGCCAAGCCCTGCCCAAACCATGACAGTATGCTTCAGTATTATCATGGTTCAAGACTCAAAAAATGAAAAAGAAAAAGGGAAAGAAGGAATATTTTTTGGTCACCAGTGGGAAGTTAAAAAGTTCACCAGTTGCAAAACTGGTGGGAGTCTTCAAGACCAGCAGAAATGTCTGATCTGGTACAACTGGAATTTTTAATATTGGAGTGTGTCAGACCACTTGTTTAAACTTGGTACGTAACAATAGAAATCTAGGTACAGGAGAAATATCTAAATTTTCAGAAGTGACTTATAATGTTATGCATGTTTTTTTTACTTTTAGATATCTTAAGCAAGAATGACTAAGCACACTCCTTTCTGGGTCAGAATTCTTCAGACTGTATCTATTTAAATAATAAACCCCTTTCATTTTGCTGAATTTTGTTTCAGTTTCATTGCCTGCACTAAATTGTCCCCCGCGTCCCAGTTTATTCAAGATCCATTCACTCACAAGATGGCTCCAAGCCACTAAAACTGGTCAGCACATTGCTTGGAAAACAAATCCGTTGCTACTTTCTCAAACACATTTGTCTCCTTAGCTCTGAAACAGTTCTTATCCAAATCAATACTGGTATCAGGATAATTAAAATCTGTCGTGTTTAAAGTTTTGGCATTCTTGCAGGCCTCTCTTATCTGTGAAACCTTTTCTTGACAGATTTTCCTTACTGCCCTTGAAATCCATGTCTACATTTTAAAATCATCTCAACACCATGGTGTGCTGTTCTTTTTAAAACCTTCCTAGATTAACTGGAATATTTTGATAATTGATATAACCTTTTCTCCCTTACCTACAATAACAATCCTCTTCTCTTCTGTTGCCCTTATCTGTCCCATCATTTTATTCTTCTAATAATTTTCCCAGTTTAACCATGATTGTATTACTCCATTGTTAAAGTTGTGTGGAAATATATTTCTAGCTCAGAAATGTCAACATGCAATCTTGTTACATTTGTATAGACAACAGTTTAACTATTTTACTGAAATCCTTATTTGCACAGTACAGCAGAAAAAACAGAATACTACATGGACAAGATAGTGAATATTTGGGCCCTGTTGAAAAAATAGTTTGGTATTTACTAACTTTAAATACATTAACTGTTTTATTGACTTGAGAATATTAATATGCCACAAGGTAGATGCCTGATTAAGTATCTTGCTGACTTGGCATCTCAGCGCTTGTGCAAAGGAATTTAACTAGTACAATATCTACTGTCAACAACTGACATGTCAAGAGCTCCGTCTTTAAGAAGTAAAACAGTCTGCATGTTGGGATCTAGACGGTTTTCCTATAAAATTGTCTTTTCTCACTTTGCTAATCTGAAAACTGGTCCAGGTGATTTTCCATATTAGCAGGAAAAAAAGAAAAATCAATACATGATTATAAAATTGTATTTCTTATCTTCTAGTGCTTGCGCTATCAGTAAAAAATCTAGTTATCACAAGCCATCCAACCTTCACAAGGTTAGTGAGAATTTGCAGTACAGTAGTTGTATCTGGGCTATTTTTTTATTATAGAACTGCTGCATGTACCTTTTAATTTGGTTGTCAGGGGAGACAGGAAGCAATAATTAAGGCTAAAAGATGGGGTATGGAAGCTTTATTAAAGGATATATTGAAGATGGGAATTTGATCTGAGAATTAGATTATGATTAGAGTTGTTAATGCAGCTGTGCCACTCTTGAGTGACAGAGCAGCAGATGAACTGAACAGGCAATTATAACTACAGGAGTCTCCCTAATCTTTACAATCCCAACCTCACAGTCACATCCATTTAAATTAATTTTCATGAAGGCTGCAAATTTACAGCTTCACCAGATTGGAAATTTGTTTGTTTATTATCTACAGGAAATATTTTTAGGCAAGTAAATAGCACTGAAAGCCATCTTGTCTTTCTGCTTGTCTTTTTAACTTACAGAATTAATAATATGAGATTAATCTGAAGGCTGCTGCCTTTATGAAAACTGATTGATTCTCAGCAGCCCAGCGTTATTATGATTATCTGTGGGAAGGTCAAAGGGAAGGCATGTAAAAGTCATAGCTGATTCATGAGTTCCCTATATTAAGCAGAATACAAAAAAGGAGGCTTGTGTTGATCAGCGTTATAAGTGAAGAATCAGTCTTCCTTGCATTACTGAAACTGAAATTCTAGGAAAAGGATTTTAAACAACTTTGGACATAGTTATTTAAAGATGTCTGTTGAGGAGAGATAGCAATAGTTCATTACTATGCATGCTGAAAACCTATTTTAAGGAGTTCTTTGCTGCACAAAGATTAATTTACCACCACGTTTTTCCTCCTTCAGTACTAATATAAATAATGGTTGTGGCTTAAATTGGCATTATATTTTGATAGCCTAGTTTTTAATATACAAAAGAATATACTGCTGAACTGCTCGGAAACTTGGAAATGGAAACCATGAAACAGTACTCTTCTGTTCCAGAGTTTTATTTTGGAATGTCAGTAATGAATGGAATACAGTATGAACATTTAGAATCAAGGCATTGTTTTTGCAAAATCTTGAGCCGATAGCTGTGGAAAGGAAAAAGAAAACCTTGACTTGTAAAAACCAGTGGCAGAAAAAATATTTCTCTACTGCTTGTCATTCAAGAAACCTGGAAAAAAATTCCATAAAGTGATCATCTGCAGTCACCAGATCAACAAGATATTTGAACACCTGGCTTTAAGTATGTAAAAACATCCGCCAAAGAACAGTCAATAGATAAGCCTAATCTTCGCAAATCCTGAAGTGTGTGCAGCCCCATCTTAATTCCCTGACAGGATAAAACTCAATCACATATCATCTTCATTGCTGACTTGGTTTTGCTGAGAGGGAAATGTGGGTCAGCACGCTGGTAGGAAGCTGTGGTACATCCTTAGTATGTCTCTGATCTAGTCATCTAAGTGACCAGGTCATGTAAACCACCAAAATTTAGCTATAACCAAGGTGAATTCATAAATTTAAAAGGTCAGAGACTGTCCAGTCAAACTATTTCTCACAGAACATACTTATAAATTCAAAGTTAAGTATATTCACCACTGGCTGGAGTGGGAATCTCAAGCTTGGTCTAATGTGATTTTAATTGTATAGCAAGAAAGTAACGTACTAGGAAGTACATCTCAGACTTGGTATTTTGCCATTGAACTGAAGTCCATTTATTTTCCTATGGACTTGGAAACTTCAGTCAGGTGTCATTTTATAGTCTGATAGATTATTTACATTCTTTTAAAGAAAATTACTGAAACTTACTATAGGAACAACGTTGATAATACAACCTAATGTTTTTGTTCAATGTCAATATTTTAAGTTATTCGTATTCTCAATTGATCTGATGTGGGAGAGTAGGTGCCAGTGAAAAAAAATACTTAAAAACAGCTGACATGCTACTGGTTCCTGCAAAGAAGCCGTGGTGAAATACGTATTAAAAAATATGAAAAATTGTGCTGGAATTAGACAAGCAAAATACATTAACAGTTGGAAGTATTGGAATTTCTTTTGTTATGACATATATTCATTTTTCCAGAAGATTAATATATTTGAGGCTTGTACTTTTTCAAGATTTGGATTTATTTAAGAAAAGTTGAATAACTGCTGTCATATTTGTAGTATTTATGCTGCAAGATAGCTTGCCTTCCTTGGTCCTGGCTTTTATGGGTCAAGGCTTCAAGGACAAGACCTAGCCTATTTTCTCAGATGCTCTGCTTTAGTAGGAGGCTCTAAAGTTCAACTTCTTTTGACTCAGAATCCGCATGGGATAACAGAAATATACCAAAATGGACCAAAAAGTTTTTTGAGAGGTTTTGGGTTTTTTTAAATCTAAAGACTTTACCAACACCTAAATACACAAACTGATTTCCTCTTGCAGAAAGAAAAAGCTCTTAATTGATCTAAAATATAATGGCAAAAATCAAACAGAGAATTAATATAACCTGAGTTGAGAGACACCATGTTTTCCCAGTTTGTTTGAAGAAAAGTCATTCAAAAGCAATTTCAGATATTTATTTTAAGCAATTGTTTCTTTTATTCACATTGCTGTTGTTGACTCATAACTTGAAAACATTTGTCACATGTTTAGTCAGGTCACATAGGCAAGTGAAAATTGGTATGCACAAATGTCTGGAAAAAAAAATATGATAAGACTCTGCTCCCTTTATTTTATTTTCTGATCACTCTTCCTGTCTTTGATTAACATTGTGCAATTACGATTCGTCAGTGTTTCCTCATATCCGAATATTAGTTGATTAATCTTGATGATAATGGATTGAGAACTGGGTTTAAAAACAAAGTTTATGAGTATTTTATTCAAGAAGTTATGACTGATCTTTTTAAACATCCTTGATTTATTTGGTAATTATGCTATTTATAGAAGTTGAGTACTTATCAGCCGTTGCTATTCAAGTGCAGAGTAGATGAGCGAGACTTTTTCCACCAGAAAGTATTGAATATTTTAAGTCTGAAGGTGATGTTTTGTCTTGAACCATATCTTCCTTTTTTAATGATAAAAAGCAATACTATTTAGTTGGACAAAGTTTCTGCTGCCCCAAAGCTCTGTGCCAAACAAGAGGGAGAGGTGCACCACCACTTGCCTGCTTCAGCAGATTTCTCTGGGAGGAATTGTCATTACAGCTACTTCATGTATTTTTGAGTGTCTCAGTGGATCTGTCACGACTGAAAGGTAAAGGATTTCTCCTGCCACTGTTCCTGGGCTTCTGTGAGCAGGAAGCACACGAAAGTGAGTTCTTTGAGCATTTTGGCTCCTTTGTCAGAAGGAAGAAAAGGACCTTAAAAGTGTCTGAGAAACCTGATCCACACAAAATATGTATTTATGTGTTAAACCATATTTATAGGTTAGGATTGCTCAGTCACTTCTCCTTGACTTTTTAAAAATTACAGTTTCTCGGATAGGAAGTTTGCAAGGCCTGTTTCAAATCTCATGAGTAAAAATGGGAAATCCACACTGGTAAACTAGTAGGTCAATTCATGATACGTTAAAATGCGTATCTGGCAACAACTTCATCAACTGTCATTATGCATTGCATTTTTAAGGTTTGAGGTTTTTTTAATGCATAGTAACTAATACTGAAATAAATGCTGTGCTATCTTATTTACTGGTTAAAAACACAAGCATCTGAGTAGTTTTATTCTGTGCCATTGCCACCTGGTCTCTTTATTTACTATGGTAAAAATCCATTGCTTGTCTGCTTGAAAGGTATTGAAGATTTATGAACATCAGCCATAAGATGCAATGGAAAGGCCAAAACACTGTTGGATGTACAAATCCATGCTGATTTCATTATAATAATAGTTTGACCTAATACTGACATCATCAACAAAAAAATGTAGGTGGATATCTATCTTTTGAGCTTGTAGTCAGTAAAGTACATAGACAGTCGTATTCCAAAGAAAACAGAAGCTCTTTAATTTAGCTCTGTGGACAGAGCTACACCTATCATCAGAGGGACAACTCCTCTGACTAAAGGAAGGCAAAATTGTCCTTGGTGTTACTTAAAAGTTGTTTCTGAGGATACACGTAGGTTACTGCCCAGTTTAGGCACCTCTATGTGTTAATGTGCCTTGCCACTCAGTCCCTGGAAAGTATGTTTCTTCAATGTGACCAAATGATTTAAATCCATTTTTAAAAGTACTGGGCATTAAAGTGCTTTTGAAAATGCCACAAGGTAAATATCTTTTTTATCAGCTCAAAGCTTTCTCAAAGCAGGGAATAGATTTATTGATTAATACAGCAGAAATAGCCAGGGTAAAATCCTACTGATCACATCACCAGGCACTCTTCCATTTCTTTTACTCCCTTGATCCTTCAGAAAGCTGCTTCTCTCTGCATACTTCCAATCACCCAGTGATAAGCTCCAGATCTTCAAAGCTCCCAGTTTAGTCTTTGCATCTAATTTGAGAGAGAAAAACTGCACCCAAAACTAGTAGTATTTTAAGTGGGCAAAAGTCACAGGATAGACTTCTAAAATGAACTTTCATTAAGTTCATAAAATACTGTCCAACGACAAGCTTCTTTCTGATAGCATGAATAATTTATAGGTTATGATAGATGATTATGATTATTAGGTTTATAATGATCGCCTGCAAAAGGTGTGTCCAGGTGGAGGACCTCCTGCAGCTCAGCCACCTGTTGGAGGAGGTGGTGAGAAGGCTACATAACTCAGGGAGGCTGAGACGGAGTTAGCTAGCTGGTTCCATGCAAAGTCTGCAGTGAATGTGCAGCCAATGGCCAAACAACCCAAAACTCCCCCAGTGGCACACACAGAGGGAGCAGGGCCAGTGACGCAGAAGAATGGAAGCTTGCAACAGCGAGGACCAGCAGGAGGAAGAGACTTCTCACAAAACCTGAGGTGCCCTTGCAGAACTACTTGACAACTCTGCAAACTTGAAGAGGAAAGAGCAGTCACAGGAGGAGAGATGCTGGAGCTGAGTAAGGCAGCCTGATCTGCTCCATGTATAACAACCAGCACAACTAGGAAAACACAATGGGGTGATGGTAATAGGCAACTCTCTTCTGAGTCTCAGTGCTGACCTGATGCACTCTCTAGAGAGGCGTACTGGTTACCGGGGGTTCGTATCAGGGATGTCAACGAGAGAATATCAAGCCTTGTACAGTCCACTGACTACTATCAGCTACTATTGTTTCATGTGGGCACTACTGATACAGCTAGGAGCAGTCTGAGAAGTATCAAGAAGAATTACAGAACCCTGGGAGCACAGTCAGGGACTCTGGAGTGCAGGCAGTTTTTTCATCAATGCTCCTAGTTGTCGTGGTTTTGTCCAAATTGGCCAATCAAAACAACAGATGGCCCTCCCTCACCCTCCGTCTCCAAAGAGAGGAGAGGAAGAGATAAGGAGATTTACGGGATTAGAAAAAGAACCAAACTACTTCAATTAAAATAATAAATAAGGAATTAAGAAATAATAAGAATTTTTTTAAAAAAGTAAACAATATATACAAACCCGTATCCAGCTCCCAGGATGACGATTGCATCACCAGCAGACACAGGGAAAGTCCCAGACTGCAGTCAGCGACCGACAGGTGCTGAATTCCAGAACTAGAGTCAGGAGTGCTCGGATCGGGATCAAAAGCAGACGAACAGACAGGGTCCTCAGATGTCGGCCATTGAAGAAGGAGGGAGCCAGAGCAAAACTTGCCCCTTTGATCCCTTAGCTTTTATACTGAATGTGATGCAGATGGGATGGAATACCCTGTTGGTCAGTTTCGGGTCACCTGTCCTGTCCGCTCCTCCCTGTAGGTGTGACCCCTCTGTGCTTCTCCGCTTCTGACCCTCTAACAGGGCAATAGCGAAGTTGCCTGACCTTGGTTGTTATAGCAATAAGTATAAGCAAGAGCCTCAGTGCATACCGTCCCTTGGTATAATCAAGTCTTATCACTCTGAGTGAACACTTTCTGAACAATAAGCTGCTAATTTCAGACTTTCGTCAGTTAGAAGAGGTCCAGCGAAAAAGTAAAATTATAAATCAGAAAATAGGTTGTTTTATCTCAAACCAGGACACTATTGAAAGGGAAGGGGGTTGAAAGGTCTGGTAGATTCTTTCAAGTCAAGAAATGGTTTCAGGGCTAGTGCCACAGCCAGGAGCTCGGCTACTTAGACTATGGTCCTCACTTTGAGAAACCTGGTCTACAGGGGGCTGATGGGACCCATCTGTGAGAAAAGTGGAAGAGCATCTTCAGTCACTTGCCAAGCTGGTGAAGAGGGCTTTAAACTAAAGCTGCTGGGTGAGGGACACCTCAATCCATCCCACTCCTACCAGTTTGATGCCAGTACCAGTAATAGATTTCCAGAGCCTGATGAAGGATCACAGGTCAGCAGGAGAGTGCCTGGAGTGCAGCACAAAAGAAATTCCAGCCACTCTAGCTAGTAAGTCAGCTCCACCAGGGGCCCAACTTAAATGCCTCTGTGTGAACACACATAGCATGGGCAATAAACAAAAGTAGTTAAGGATGTGTGTATGCCTGCGGGGCTATGATCTTACTGGTGTCACAAAGGTGTGGTGGGATGGCTCCTATGACTGGAGTGCTGGAATGGGAGAGGCTCTGCAGGAAAGACAGGCATGGGAGATGAGGAGCAGGTGTTGCCCTCTATGTCAATTAACGTCTGGATTGCATGGAGCTCCACCTGGGGATGGAAGAGGAGCAGACTGAGAGTTTATGGGTCAGGTCCTCATGGCAGACTTCAACCACTCTGATACCTGTTGGAAGGACAATACAGCAGGGCATAAACATTGCACGACGTTCCTGGAATGTGTTGATGATAACTTCCTTCTCCGAGATATAGAGGAGCCAATGAGGAGAGGTGCCATGCTGGAACTTGTTCTCACCAACAAGGAGGGGTGGTGGGGAATGTGAAGTTCAAGGGCAGCCTTGGCTACAGTGACCGTGCAATGGTGGAGTCAAGATCTTTAGGGCAGCAAGGAGGGTGCACAGCAAGCTTGCTACTCTGGACTTCAGGAGAGCAGTCTTTGGCTTCTTCAGGGATCTGCTTGGCAGAATATCATGGAATAAAGCCCTGGAGGGAAGAAGGGCCCAAGAAAGTGGGTTAATATTCAAGGATCACCTCCTTCAAGCTCAGGAGTGATGCACCCCAACAAAGAGGAAGTTTGGAAAAACCCACCAAGAGGCCTGCATGGATGAACAAGGGGCTCCTGGACAAACTCAAACAAAAAGGAAGCCTACAGAGGGTGGAAGCAAGAACAGGTAGCATGCAAGGAATACAGAGATACTTTTTGCACAGGCAGGCATCAGGTTAGGAAAGCTAAAGCTCTGATGGACTTACATCTGGCCAGGGTTGTCAAGGGCAACAAGAAAAGCTTCTACAGGTATGTCGATGGTAAAAGGAAGACTAGGAAAAATGTGGGCCCACTCTGGGGGGCCCTCTCTGATGACCCAGGACACTGGTGAGAAGGCTGAGGTACTCAATGACTTTTTTGCCTTAGTCTTCACTGGCAAGTGCCAGTGAAGGAGCAAGTGCTTCAGCCACACCACCCAAGTCATAAGAGGCAAAGGCAGGGACTGGGAAAATGAAGAACCGTGCACTATAGGAGAAGATCAGGTTTGAGACCATCTAAGGAAACTGAAGGAGCACAAGTCCATGGGATGTGATGAAGTAAATCCATGAGTCCTGAGAGAACTGGCGGATGAAGTTGACAAGCCACTTTCTATCACATTTGTGAAACTGTGGTATTTCAGTTAAGTTCCCACTGAGTATAAAAGGAGAAATATAATGCCCAGTTATAAGAGGTAAAAAGGAAGACACAGGGAACTACAGGCCAGCCAGTCTCATATCTGTGCCTGGCAAGATCATGGGACAGATCTTCCTGGAAACTCTGCTAAGACACATGGAAAATAAGTAGGTGATTGGTAACAACCAACATGGCTTCACTAAGGGCAAATCGTGCCTGACAAATTTCTGGCCTTCTACGACCGCGTTACAGCGTTGATGGAGAACGGAAGAGCAAGTGATGCCACCTACCTGGACTTGTGCAAAGCTTTTGACACTGTCCCACATGACAATGACATCCTTGTCTCTAAATTGGAGAGATATGGATTTGCTGGATGGACCACTTGGTGGGTAAGGAATTGGGTGGAAGGCAGCGTCCAAAGAGTTGCGGTCAATGGCTTGATGTCCAAGTGGCGTTCCTCAGGAATCAGTATTGGGAACGGTGCTGTTTAACATCTTTATTGGTGACATGGATGTGGAGATTGCGTGCACCCTCAGCAAGTTTGATGACGACACCAAGCTGTGTGGTGTGGTCAACACACTGGGGGGAAGGGATGCCATCCAGACGGTCCTAGACAGGCTTGAGAGGTGGGCCCGTGCAAAGCTCATGAAGTTCAACCAGGCCAAGCGTAGGGTCCTGCACATAGGTTGGGGCAATCCCAAGCACAAATATAGGCTGGGCAGAGAATGGATTGAGAGCAGCCCCAAGGAGAAGGGCTTGGGCTGTTGATGTTGTTGGGGTTGATGGGAAGCTCAACATGAGCTGACAATATGTGCTTGCAGCACAGAAAGCCAACTGCATCATGGGTTGCATCAAAAGAAGCATGGCCAGCAGGTCAAGGGAGGTGATTCTTCCCCTCTACTCCATTGTCCTGAGACCCTACGAGGAGTACTGTGTCCAATTCTGGAGCCTCCAGCATAAGAAGGAGGTGGACCTGTTGGAGTGAGTCCAACGGAGAGCCACAAAGATAATCAGAGGGCTGGAGCACCTTTTCTATGATGACAGGCTGAGACAGTTGGAGTTTATCCATCCTGGAGAAGAGAAAGTTCTGGGGAGACTTTTTAGCAGCCTTCTAGTACTTAAAGGGGGCATACGAGAAAGCTGGAGAGGGACAGTTTCTAAGGGCACATAATGATGGGGCAAGGGGTAATGGCTTTAAACTGAAATGAGGGTAGATTTAGATTAGATATTAGGAAGAAATTCTTTCCTGTGACGGTGGTGAGGCACTGGAACAGGTTGCCCAGGGAAGATGTGAATGCCCCATCCTTGGAACTGTTCAAGGCCACGTTGGATGGGGCTTTGAGCAACCTGGTCTAGCGGGATGTGTCCCTGCCCATGGCAGGGGCTTTGGAACTAGATGATCTTTAAGGTCCTTTCCAACCCAAACCATTCTATGATTCTATGATCTTCAGAGGAAAAAAACATCCTTTCATATTTTTACAACTTCAATAACAATGGGAGAGTCCGATTGGAACCAGCAGCATGCAGATAATGCTGAAACAAAGATACAAGCAGAAATGAAGTAAAAATAGTAACTTTGAAAATCTCCCGACAAATATAAGAGGAAGAACAAGTAGCTTATTACAGCTTAAAGAGTCTGTGAGTCTATGATGTTTACCATGTTTAGTATTTAAAAGCAACCAGAAATCTGGTGGTGCATGAGATTTATAGCTTCATGTTTATTTCTGTATTTACAGTAAAACATAGCTCATGGGAACCCAGTTGTGTTAACGTATTTTTCTGTGAATAAGACAATAGTCTTATTTAGTTTTCTATAGTAATAGAAGTGTTCTGCCTCACAGGAAAAAAAGGAATACATCTTAAAGTTATTCTCACTTTTGTATAAATATAGAGGAATTCATCACCACAAGTTAGAGCTGAAATAACATCCTCCTGCTCAGCATCACACAGGTATTATATGCATTTCTAGTCAATAGTCTGTAAACTTTTTTTCATAAATTAGGAGGTTTGGTGTGTTTGAGAGTTGTAAATCAGAGCACACATATTTAAAAAATCACAGAATAATAATAATAGAGTATAATAATTGTTAGCAATTAAGTGAATAGTCTATTCAGTAGAAAGGAGTGAATCATACAGCTCGGTATTTCCAGGGTTAAAGCATTCATTTCACACGTATTATGAAATATCTGCAATAAATTCAAGTAATTATGCTATTAAGCAGTTCTTCATCTATTGAATTAATTAAACTTTATGTTCATTTCATAACCTCTTTAGACACCTTCAGTTACTGGAGATTTAATCTTCTTTGAAGCTTTCTATATTTAGTTTTCTGAAGATTGACTAAGACCAATCACAAGAATGAGGTTGTTTTCTCACTTCATTATACTATTCATTTCCCACACATATCACCTCTTTTTTGTATCCTGGGTTGTGAAATCAGACAACCTCTTTTAAAATCTGCTGAAGGTCCATAAATCCAAACTATTATTCCATATATATAGGATGTTTAATCAGATTGCAATAAATTGTCATTGTTTTGTTTTAATTTCATTTTCTTTTAAGAGCTTTTTCATCTTCTTGAGTTTACTATCAATAGTACAGTTAATTGGAATTAAAAAAAAAAAAAAAAGAAAAGCTCTACCTTCTCTCCTAAAAGGCAACAAAGCTTACATTTTCCCAACGTTTTGCTGTCTGTCAGCATAGCTTTCCAACACTGTTTGATATCTAAAGAAGAGATATCTATGTGTTTATACCAGATGGAATCAAGGTTATTTAGATGCCTGACTTTCAGCATCCGGTTTTCCGCATGTCATCATCAGTAAGAGAAGTAAACATATCATTCTGTCTAGAATTAAAAAAAGAGATTATTATACATAATCTGAAGGCAAACAAAGAAACCAGCAAGTAACTGACCTCTATCATTTGTCTTGACTTGTTATGGCATTATTCATTCCCATTACTTGTTGCACTACCTGAGGAGAAGAATTCTTGCTGCCTGTGCTGGGATAAAGGGTGTTGTAACAGGAAAACTGCAAAATCTATGTCTTTTTCCAAAAGAGACAGGAATTCTCTGCACCTTTTGAAACAGGAAGACAACTGCTACTTCTCTCCAATTCATACGCTTGTGTTGGAAGCAAGGCTAGGCATTCAGCACTTGATATGCTGCATAATTAGTTTTATTTGGGGGGAAAAGATCATATCTATAAAACTTACAAAAGTTACAATACTGGAAGTTAGTAAGTGGGAAACTGAATCTGAGTTTCCAAATGCAAATAACAGAGTCATACTATATTGTTCTTAACAAAGGAATTAAAACTTAGTTGAACAAAATCTTTTCCTATGTCTTTAACTCTGTCTTTGTTCAGTAATGTGCTAAAACCATACACATACATTAGGTATAGCTGAAAAAGAATAGAAAGCTGATGGGCTTGGAAGCTCTGCTTTGTAACAATTCAGCATTTTTGAGTTACATGGGAGCAAAGAATATACCTTAAAATTTACTGAAATTGGGAGGACATTTTATTTGCTTTGCTGTAATTCAGAAATGTGTTGAGAACAAAAGTCAAAGGCTTTCAAAAAGTCATGGATAATTGGAAAAATAAGGGAGATATAATTGAGAGAGTTGAGAAATAACTTGAGAGAACTTGATATAACTTGAGAACTGAGATATAACTTGAGAGAATTTTAACTGTTTCTGGCACTGGATTTAACATTGTTGTTACTCTGAGGAAAATAAAAAGCACAAAAAAGCATACTATTTAGATTACCAGACAGATTACAAAATTCTAAGTTCTTCACATCAAACCATAAGTAAATTGACTGGAAGTACTTGTTAAGTGTATTCACATTTAGTTTCTGGAGACTGAATATTTTCTCAATAATTTTATAATTTTTCCTAAATTTGTATCAGGAAAGATTTGCTAGATGTGAGAGAGAAATTTCAATTAAACATAAACTTGAGAAATAAACACTGCAATTGATTTTTTGGTGAAGTGTCTCATATTCATAGATTGTCTTGAGTTTCTTTTTTGGAATACTTCCCTTCCACCCAGGCATGGGTGAAATTTTTTTTATTTTGTGTAAAACTATTTCCTGACAACTTTTAAATCCCGTGTTTATCATATTTTGTCTTATTTGCGTGGAAACTTTATTTATTTATTTTTATGTGATAATAAGTTCCCACACGTTTTAGATAAATTCATGGCGTGCTGCCTATTAATGTATTGGATTCCAATTCTGGGCTTTTTTACTGTTGTAATTCTTTCACATGTTGTAATTCTAGAAAAGTGGGCAACAAACACTGACCAACAAGAAGGAAATTTTTCTGTTTCTGAACTCTGTATGATCTGGAAAGAAACAATCCTAATGCTGGTCCTGTCTTTCTGCAATTTGGTGTGTTTATTGTGGCTTCTTTCCAAGCATTGTCTCAAAAGTGGAATTTCTGACAGCCCTGAGAAAACAGTGGTGCAACGTGCTGATTAGCCTGTGATATTCTCACATTGTGAAAGGTTTGTACCTGCTTCTGGAAGCAGCCATCATGTTGTACATTAAACAAGAGCGAGAAATAGTCTAGGAATAGATAGTGGCAAAAATGTGCTGCTTTGCACAATAACACAAATAGAAAATTAACACTACCCAACTTCATTTTTCATTTAATATTTTTATAAATATAAGGGAAAATCTGTAAATTATTGAGTTTTCTTGTGGTTAACTGTCTCTAAGTAACTCTCCTAAAGCAGGCACTTGACAAATAACATTTTTTGCTAAGGACTTCTGTATCTAGATGACAGATCAGGGTCTTCAAATCGCCAAATTGCAACCGCACTTTAATCAGCAAGATCCTCAAGGAGACCAAGTAACCAGGCAACCATGCAGGAAAGAAGCAGCAAAGGAAATTGCTCAGCTCTGTAGTTGGCTAGGGAAGACCTTTGGAAAGTTGGAATTAATGTAGTTGTAAAGTGGCTATGGCTTTTCAGGTCTATCTGGCTGCAGCAGGGCTGTGTGCAGGAGCCAAGGGACTGCTTTCTGCCCAGGGTGCATGGACCTCTTCTGGAAGGAGCGACGTCCTCCCTTTCTGCATGTGTTGTCTCTCAAAACACATAAGGTACACTTCCCCTTGCTCTTACTCAGCTCCTCTGAACTCAGACCTCTTTGTTCCTTTCAATTTATCCAGAGTGAAAGCCAGAACTAGGATCTGTGGCATATCACCAAGGTCTGTATTCCCAACAGAATTCGGGTAATTCCCTCACAGCTTAATGGGAGTTAGGAAATTCACAGCCACATGTGCCTTTAGTAATGTCTCTTCATGATGACCACAATAAAGAGTATTTCACACATATACCCACCGAGCATTTAGAAATATCTAATTCCAGAGTCACCATAACTTTTTCTAGTGTTTATTCCAAGGGAAAGAAAAATTGCCCTGTGCTTGTTGCTACTGTTAGATTTCCAACAGTGACAACAGTGGAACTATTTCATATTTACTTGAACGTTATTTAGAGCAAGATTTAGTCCATAACACTTGAGAAATTGTCTCAGAATCTGCACTGATGGATTAAGCCCTGAAAATAGAATATAACCGCACTATATCACAGGAAAGTATCCCTTAGTTAAATGGTATTCTTTAATGCTTTGTTGGGAAGTAGAGTACTCAGCCAAAACATTTGCTGCTGATCTAAGTCCCTTGTCAGAGGCACTGTAAGATCCAACTCTTTTCTCTCACAGCTGACTTTCTGATCTAGTGAATTGTCTTATGAAATAGTCAGTTATGCAACATACAAGAACTGATATAAAAAAAATAAATTAAGCTTATTTTAAAAATAACTAAATATTTAGTACAGTTGTTCTGTATTCCCAAGGAAAATATTCATTCGACACAACACAAGCTGTAGGTCTGTGAAGCCCTGTAAGAGGTAACAGCAGAAACAGACATTGCAGCAGACTGATTTCCCTTGCTTAGTGACATTTGCAGCTTTTTGAGAAGTAAGGGACTGAGATTGTCTTTCCAGCTGACAAGAAGATTTCAGTGGCAAACATCTCAAGAGGATCAGTTTATCCCCGACCTCAGCTGGGGCCCATCCATGCCAATTTGTACCTAAGCTGGGAATATTTGTAATGTCTATGTTAATCAGCCCAGGAGGTCTCAGACAGCTCTTCTGTTGGCTCTTGAAATGAGCAAAGAGGAGCAGAAGCAGCTGAGGAGCAGTCAAGTATGGCAGGAATGTGCTTCGCAAGGAAGACAAAACCCGTGGTGTGGCAGAACTACTTAGACAAGTTTGGCACTGTAAAATAGTAAGAAATCGCCCCCTGTGCTGTAAAAAATTAAGTTAAAGGATGTAGTTATCAATACCTTGAGTATGGAGGGATGAGAAAGCTCATGGGTGGGTGAGCAGAGTGGATGAGGATGGAAGCGCTGTGGAGATAAGGCTGTGAAGGAGGGTGCAAAGCACCCATGCACTGTGTCAGTCGCTGTCTGAGGGACCTACATGTAGTGAGTGGCATTTGAAAGGTATGTGTTGACCTCCTGGCCCTTTCTGGATTCTCCATGCTTCAGTTCTCCTTTTATCAAGTTCAGGTAAGCCAGTGAGGTCATGTGGTTCAGTCATGCCTCCAAGCCTGCTAGATGTATTGAACAGTGTTGTGTCCAGTGCTTTCGGCTTCTAGCTGAAATAAGCATCTACACACACACAGAGCTACCTCATCTATAAACAGAGAGTTTATAAATAATATGATTATGGCAATGACAGTAACAGAGCTTCCATCTCTATGCCAAAGGGGAGAGGGTGCTGTCGAGATTTTGGAGAATAATACTGCCCTCTATGGAGAGGCATGAGGTCTTTGTTATTAATTTCCATCATCAAAGATATTTCAGCGTGAAAGAGTTCTCATTTCACTATTTTATTATTTTGTAGCTTAAACAGATCTTAATGACAGTTTATGGTCAAGATGGTTAAGGATATGGAAACTCCAATCCGCAGGGGTGTGGTGGTGGCAAATTGTATTATCATGTAAAAAACATCTGGGCTTTTGCTTTTCTGTGTAATGGAAAGACCATTTGTAGACTGACACAGTTGTGTTTTGCCTGGGTTCTGTCAGAGCGAGCACATCTACTGTACAACTGCTGTTTTCTACAACTAGAGAAGTTTTTCATGTGAGGTACAGTATCTTATATTACCATAAAACATACAAGAACTCCAATAGCTGGAGGCGAGGTGCCATGGCAGCAACTATTCTGAGTTTCAGCAAAAGAAGAGATTAGTAAAATGTTTAAATAAATGGAATAGCTTCTGTAAGAAGACAGAGAAGATAATAGCAGTTGAAAGAAACGAATTGCAAGACTACAGTCTACAATCTAATCCTATAAACATCTTGATATAACTATTTGTACAATTCTCATCTGCATCTTCATATAAAAACATTCAGAAGCACCAAAAGTAATGAGAAGATAAAGTCTTTCTTAAAAGAATTGGGATGAATCTCCTCTATGCAATAAAGAAATAAAGGGTCATCATATTTCTTTACATATTTTCAAAAATTATAAAATGCATATATTTAGACAGTCTGACAAATTTATTTTTGTGAATTTCTTTGCATTAGAAAGATTTCTAGAGGTGATTGCCATTCCTTATCTTGTAGCATGTACTAAATGCAAGTGGTTTGCATGCTTTTTAACGAAGAGCTCATTTATTTTCTGTAATAAGAAATGACTGTGCACAAAGGCTGAAGAATGTATTTTTCTAATGCTGCTGTTGGTCCCTTTCTGATTTAATCTCATACTTCACTATACCCGGAGTTCACCCTAGGAGATATCCATTTTCTCCTTTCCAATAGTCCTGTCAAACATATTTTTTTGGAACAACTGAGGCATCAGCTCATAATTCCTATGTACTATTTAGCAAGTTACCTCCCTCCCCATATTTTCACCTGGAAAAAAAATCTATTTTCACTTTTTGCACCGAAAACTTTTTCATCCTTAAGACAGTGGTGCCATTCAGCCCCATTCAGCCCAGGGCTGATTAGTGACAGATCTATGGTAAATCAGATCAATCAGCCATGAGGCTTTTCAGGAATGAAAGGTGTCTTCTTGTGTGAGAGGTGTCAGTGTTAAATCATTAACTCTGTGAATCGGTATCAAAGAATAAAAGAGCTGATTCTGTCATTCTTCCCTTATAGCACTTCAGCAGCATTTAATGGCAGAAATCTGCAATGTTATTTATTAGCTCCAGTAACCCAGGGGTTCTTTTTCATTTTAGTCAGCAAGCTGTGAATCACCTACCAGGCATCTGACATGTACTGCAGGACTTCAGGGATTTAAGACAAATTGGACTCAGTTATTAGAGTCTTATCTTAGAATCTGTGTGTGTTTATAGGCTACTTAGCATCTATGAGTAGAGATTTACAAACTGGAAGTTATTTTACACGTACATACAACACAAATTTACTAAAATAGACCGGTTAATGAAGTTAACTCCTGGAATTACTGAAAGGCAAAGCTTGCTTAATTGTAATGTGATACTTGATGAGAGTCAGGGCACTTCTTGAGGCGCAAGAGTGTGTTTTAATTCCATGAGTATGTCTGCTGGAACACAGGGCTGTTGAGGCTCAAATAGTAACTCAAGATATTTTCAGTTTGGTTTTGTTTTGTGTTACGCTGAATTTCTTTCTTGTGACAATACTTAGGACTGCAAAAGGCCTAGTCTCTGTGAGGTAGTTCATTGATGAGCTTGTGGGTATTAACATAGGCACATTTTTTTCATTTCAGTGTTCCACATTTAAGGACTGCAAAGAAGCAAAGCTTTTAGTTCTGAAATTTTTAAGCATATTTTAGAGTATAATTTATTATGAAAATGATAATGCTTTAAATGACTGCATGAAACTTAAACCTGAATGTTGTGCTTGACTCTGTCAAACTTTTGTCCTTTTCGTATTGTTAATGTTGATCAATGGATTCAGAGGCATCTGAATGAGTTACCTAAGAAGCTGATCACTCCGTGGGGTCTTTTGGGGCAAGGGAATGTCTGAAACTTGCAGAACCATTGCTTCTAGACATAGTAATAATAGCTTTGTAGCAACTGGAATTCCTACTGATACACAATATAAAGCTTTGGTTTAAAATAATTTTCTACCACTTCCAAATGGCAAATTGTCTAACTACAGTGTTTCTTTTATAGAGCTATGCAAAATAAGATAAACAGTGCAAATTTTAATTATACTAAGCGCACAAAAACTTGTCAAGGAACATAGTTTTACAAATGTAACTACTATTATGTATACTAAAATTATGCCTAGGAGCCATCATAAAAGGTAGTTTTCTCCTGCTAATAACAGGTAACAGGGGACACTTGCTACTTCACATACCTTCAGAGTTAAGTGTCGAAGAAAACATAACAGAAGAGTTACAGGCAGAAATTATGCAAACAAACTTTGAAAAAGAATCATGCTTTTTTCTAAATGGTATTCTCTGTATCAGAAATAACAGAAGTCCTGGTCTTCTAAAGTATGTGGCTGCATGGAGTCTTATTGTAGTTATAGTCACATTTTAGACTGATAACCATGACTGGAAAACAGTGCTAGAAGCCATGCAGAAATAGCAGATAAACAGCAGAAACAGACATAAATGTCAAGCTTTGCATTTTCATTTCAGTACATAAAGAATAGTAATCCTTCACTCAGTGTCCTAGTGACAAGATTTATTGCATGTATTGCAGGCCACCTAAAATGGTTTGGGGTTGCATTATTCTGAGAAATACCAAATGAGGGATTTCAAGTGTATGAGTAAAGTAGATGAGAGATCGAATTTCGGTCAGACATTGGGAAATAATTCCTAGCTGTAACGACATATGAGTGCTGGGAGTCACTGTGCGTGTACACTGTGCAAGGTCTCTCACTGGGGGTAGCTGAAAATAGGTTAGAGAAATGTCTGCCTGGAACTGATTAGGCAAAGCTGGGAGTCCTGTTAGGGGAAGGCAGGTAGCTTTGATGATACTTCCAGGTTTATTCTGTGAATAATTTTATGATGCGACATGTAAAAATTTGATAAAGGGAAATAATTTTTTTTTGTTCTATTTATAGACATGTTAAATGAGCGTTTTCTTAAGTCTGTTTTGAAAATATTGCTAGTCACTGTGGACCATTATGTAATTCTGCTTTATGGACGCAATTAGAAAACATTTATAGTATTAGTACTAGGATTTAAGCCTCGTGATGGCATATGTCACTCATTTTACCAAGCAAATATGCTCCTATTCAATGGGTCCCACAGCTCTGTCGTAAAGCATGCTGTCCACTGCTCATTTTATGGACAATTTGGAAGATTCTCACTTATTAAAAAGCCCCACAGGTCATGTATCAAAAAGGAGATCATTCTCTTGGTCATAAAATCTTTCTTTTCATCCTAAATTTATACAGATTTACACTCCATGAATTTCACTTCATGTTCCAACATCCCAGAGCAGAACTTAGTTGAACTGACAAATGCCACCAGCTTTCATGGCAAATGTTTTTGATTCCATCCCATAAATTGGCCAATTCACTCCAAAGGTTCATCATCCATATAAAATTTCTTGAAAAACTGGTCTAAGATTTGAGTTTGTCATGAGAAGTAGAAATTACACAGAGACATTTTGCACGTCTCTTGAGACAATCTACTTATACTACCTGAAAGCATCACCAAAAATTCCTAGGTCTGATTTGACCCTATTCTTCGGGAGAACGATATAAAACATTCAAGCAGCTCCTCTGAAAAGTTGTATTGACTATATCAATTTAAGTGAGACTAAAATCATATTGTTCAGCTGTGTCACACATAGAAAAAAAAAAGTAAAACAACTGATTATAAATACAGCTACCATTGGTACTATACAACAGTAATGTATACAACCAGTATACAATAACTATTGAAAATATCTTCTTTTATTCTTATGTCATTATCCTAGTTGTATCGCTCTCACAATGTATTCAAAGTGTCTTTACTCTCAGTTGTTACCTGACATTCAGATGTTTCACTGTGGGAGAGGAAAGCCAGTAAGAGCTTATCACAGCTGGAGTGCTCGTTTGTAGGTAATTTAAATACACAACAAGGTAGTGGCCTTTGCATGGTGAATGCATCTGACCTGAACTTTCTCTCCGCAGGTGTGTATTAAAAACCTGCCAAAGTGAACCTTCCCCCCTGTCACCACAAATATACGGCAGACTTCCAGTTAAAACAAATATAATTGCGTGGTACCCGTAGCCATTTGATGAACTACAGCAAAGGAAGCCGATACTCATGACAATGGCTAGCTTCTGTTGAATGCTTATAAAAAGCAGAGCTGCTCCAGCTGATATCTGAAAACTCACTAATGTACGACTAATTACAGGCTTTTCAGAAATGTCAGTCAGCCTTTTCATTTAGTCTTTGCAAAAGCTCTATCAGTGGCAATAAGTATAAAAGACAAAATGACTTGGAAGGTGACCAAAGTCCTCTGGAGAAACCTCTCTAAAGGAAATGAAAGGACATAACTTGATAGTCACTACTGACATGTTTGGAGCACAGTTAGGCAAATTTATTCCCTGTGATCTCTGCATTTTTGATACTAACCCTGCATTTGTTGTACTAACCCTATCACTTGGTACATAGTTATTCTCTTAATTATAATGTACATAATTAGAGGGTGCAAAGATAATTTATTACCTTGCTTTGAATTATCTGTATTGGCCTCAGAAACAGCTATTTACCTGCTTTGTACCATTTGTTTAGTGCTCAATAAACAGCAAAGGAGGTTCATTAAAGGTGCTGTGATTGGTTACAGGAAATCGTCTTCTACAAAAGCAGTATTAAACTGAGGACATCTTGAGAATTAGCAGTAAGTATAAATGGGGAGATGGCTGGTTGTGCTCTATGGGGAAAAACCGTAAACTCAAGTTTGTATGGAGAGAATCAGAATGTCACTACCCCATTTCTGTGCAATTAAAATGAATATCCTTGTCTTTTTAATAGAAACTGAATTCCATAAAACCTGCAGACTCATTGCTCAAATGTAATTTTAAGAATTAGGAATTTCTGAAGATAAAGATTAAAAATACATGATCTTAAATTTTGTTACTGAGACACAAATTATATACTGCTGTATAAATACATAATAAATTTAGGATAGGTATTATACAGAAGTATGAAAAAACTATCATTGTGTTCCACAGATCATGTTCACTTTACTAACATTTGAAATTCCTATTTGTGATAATTGCTGCTTTCTCCCCAAATTCCCCACAAGGAATGCTGGGCATAACGGCTCCTTCACCAGCAGTTCCAGGTGATGCCACATAGGCATTCTTTTGTACCATTTGTCACTCTTTTCTGCTGGACCATGCCATTAACATGATGGGAAATACCGTGCTGTGAAACATTGCCCTATCATGCTGTTCAGTGAAAGAGAAGTGCAACCTCTTATTGCACAATATATACAACAGGGCAAGTTGTAAGACAGAGGAGAAACCAATTCCACTTTTGTTAGATCAGGCATTCAAAATTCCTCTTGATGTGTTCATTACAGCGGTCTTTACAACTAGTGTTTGCTTTTCTTATTGCTAAGAAAGGAGGATTTGCTCTCTAGTGATTGAATATATCTGTCTTCATGGTACCTAGCGTTCCTTCTGGACAACGTTCAAACTTGGTGGTATAAGCAAAGTTTCAGTCTCACTTGCAGTCACTCAACAGCAACTCATAGATCATGTCAAAAAACTTGTGAGCTACCTACAAAAATGATGGGGACAAGACAAACTGACAGATACTAGACCAATATAAAACATTGCTAAAATTCTCTATATATTGTCTAAGTATGTGTTATATTTGGGGCCAGACAGGCCACTGAAATAAATGAGAAATGCTCTCTGACCTTTCTCTCTTCTGAGAAGGAAGAGCATCTCCCTCTTGGATGGTGAGCTCTGTACATCCATTAGAAAGGTTAGGATAGTTGCTATTTAAAAGTCTACATAAAAGAACCTCATAATGCCATTTCCATTCTCTCTTTTCATAAGTCAGCTGTACCTCTCACCTTAAAATAAATATATTTATAGAAATAAATGGGCCAAAAGACATATTTCTCTTCTGTAGAAAAACGTGGATGGCAGCTTACCTTTTACCTTGGCAATCTACGTCTTAATTTTTTAGCTAATAGCGTCACAGAGAAATACAGGACATAAGAGAAGCGGACTGGTTTTATTTTCATGAGTGCCACTCCAACACAAATGCTGCAAGCATAACAGTAAAATAAATGAGGAGAAGCTAATGATATTCAGTTTTCCACAGCTGTAACAAGTCCTGCAGTCTTATTGGAGTTCATATGTTTCTTTAGGTGGATTAGTACCTAGTTCTTCTCTTAGACTACTATAAAACTGGCCTATCTCTACAGACTTATGAAGAACTGCTAACTTATACTGATATGACTGACTTTGGAATTAGAAACCAAGAGCAGATTCTCTATCCTCTCCTTCCCCCCCAGTGATATTTTCATCCAGGTTAAAGGGCCAATTGGTAAAAATGAAGAATCCCTGATTCTTATTTATATGAGAATTTTAGTGCCTGATAATGAAATTGAGAAGCTAAGACCATACCCCCAGAAGCAAATATCTTAATTCATTTTACTGACAGAAGTGTGTTTCGCCTAGCCTAACTTGTGGTAACTTTTAGGTGTTGATGTTATTCAAAGTTCGTCAGTATAAGATGCAAAGCCTTGTTTGAACTTCTCTTAGCAGTCACTGCTCATGTCTCAATACCAAACTGTATGCTGACAGTAGCATGACTTATGTTTTATTCACCAAATCTTGAAGCTTTTGGGAAGTGGCTTTCACTTAGTAGTTAGTAAGTTATGAAGACACATTCACATCTTGTGATCATTGCCTCAGTTTTATCACTTAAATAAGGTCTGAATTTAGACTGTTAAAGAAAGCACATTTTATACTTAGGGACTTCAGCAGTGGAACTACTGGTCTCTTTTCTGTCATAAAAGCCTCTGTGGCAATTCAGAGGGAAAACTTCATTAGCCTGAATTGTCAGAGAATTGCTTATACCCTAGTTACAGATATCACTTCCTATTTTGGTTAATGCTGAGAGACTCTGATCCTTTTCTTTTTCCACTGGGAAAACTTCATTGTAAAGTAGGACTTTAAAGTAAAGTCAAAGCCATTGAAGTTTTAAAGTTGATAGTGAAAAAATGGCAGTTCTTTTATCTGTAGAGCAAGAAGCAGCTGATGGGTAGATTTAAGGTAAGCAACAAAAACAACAAAAAAGTTACCCATAAAACAAAGTCAGTGTAATCAGTCAACTACCTGAAATACATTTTTCACTGGACTGCTAGAAAGGTGCCAAGGTAAAGCCTGACTCCAGCCACCTTCCACATCACAAACCAGCACAGAAGGGGTTATAAAAGCTGGGGTTTGTTCTTGAGAAATAGTCAAAGTGAAAAGGTTGCGTAAGCTCATTGTAATTATCAGTAATTTCCCTTCAATGGTAACTACAGTAAGAAAGGAACTTTGAAGGGGTTCAAAGTACCAGGTTAATATCAAAATGTAGCTGGAGCTACCTTGTGTAAGCTACAATGGCGGAAGTCTTAGTAGAAAGGATGGATGAATCAAGAGCATCAGGTTAGATGGAAGAGCTTGCCCGGCAATGGACTAAAGGAGAATGAAGAAAAAATGAATTTTTATATGATGTGCCATTAAACTCTTTTTCTCACGCTCAAATAGAAAATGCAAAGGCATGAAAATTAAATAATAAATGCTCGTTTCCATGAAACAGAAATAATAAATTCTTTAATAAAAAATTAAATGTTCGTTTCCAAGAAGTAGAAACTGATGCAGTATGAAGATCATGTCACTGACTGAAGCAATTTGGTAGTACTTAAAGGCCATCTAAATAAAGATCTTTGAGCGTTTTTTCATCTACAATGTGAAGGCCAGTCCATCAGTACTCATGCATCAAATGACAGGCACCAGAGTTTGACTCTTCTTCTTCTGCATTCATAAATTCTCAAGGAAAACACAAAATTTCCTGCCCTTCTGTATCGTTCCATGTGTGAATGACAGCTGCCAAGAATGAGATTAGAAGTGTTTTGAACAACTTGAGGGTCATAACCCAGAAACCAGAAACCCAGAAACCGATTATCATCACCTATCATACTCTTTACTTACCGTACCCCTTTAAGCGTTCCCTAGTCATTGGAGGTAACAAGGTCCTGCATAGCTAACGTAGTATTTCTGCACCATCTTTCCACTGCTTACTGAAGTTCTGAATGGTTTATGAGAAGGGGGGAGGCCACTCATGCTTTTCAGACTGCTGGTATGTTCAGGGTCTAGCACAACTCTGGGTTTAAATGGCTGCAGGTGAAAATTTTATGCAAACAGCTTCCTTCCATGAGAGGGCCAGAGCTGAGCTCTGTCTCAGGAGCACAGGCTGTCCACGGCTGCCAGGAGTGAGAAGGCTGCTGGAAATGCTTAGAGAAACATTGAGAGGATAAACAATCATGAAACAAATTAAATGTCCTGTATCTCTGAAAAGCAACAGCCTGAGAGCAAAAGGGTGAGGGATCAGCACTGCTTAGAAATGAAGCACTGGTCACGGAAGCTCTAGGTGAAAGTAGCCATTACACAGCATTTTCTTCTGTGTTAGGATGCACTAAGTCTCTGATGAGTATTCTCTGTTTTCTGTTGAGGTCCAGCTCCCTATCACTCCTTTTAGAGAGTCAGCACTGCTCTTGGATCTAACTTGTCAGAAATGTCAGGGAGTTTAGTGAAGTTCCACACTCCTGTTTATGCTTTCATCCATGTCATTTAATTCAATTCCTAGTCACGCTTCTAAGACGCTGGCTATCATGGAGCCAGGTAGTGAAAACTGTGCAGTTGACTTCTCCCTTGTACCACTCATTGGAGCTCAACAGAGCCACAGCAGGTATACTGCAGTAGTCAAACTGGCAATATGATGCACACTGCTACACTGAACTTGAAATATGAGATGTTTCATGTATGAAAATCCTTTGGGATTGCTATAATGGGGGGTGGATACAGTAGGCCCTTTTCCTCAGTGAGAAGAGTCACTGTAGGATATTTCAGATCATTCCAAAAGACAGGAAGCTAGAGGAAATGACACAGGGAGAGATAATTTAGAGGAAATAAATTTTGTCACTTTGCAGCAAATTCCAATAAGTATGAGTTTTATGAATGAAGTGGATATAGTGCTGATTTAGACTTTTTCTTTTATCTAATGTCTGCATTTTATTTCTATTCTTTTTCAATGTCAAAGATGATACTGCTTTGACCAGGAGGTTGGATTACAGACTTGGAGGTCCCTTTCAACCTGGATTATTCAATGATAGCGATGTGTTTGTAATTAATTTTTTCCTGAATACTTAAATTAAGAATTATACCTGATATCGAAAGATCAACTGACTACCTCCCAAAAAGGACAAGTGTTTATCCTTTCTCAGTGGGCCCACTACCATTGCCAAGGGCATCACCACTTACCCGGCAAGTGACTTCTGTTCCCAGTTCGAAGCCTCACTCTTCCTCACATGGCACAGAGTCCTGACCGTTTTCAGACCAACTCCCTCAATCCAGGTACATTTTTTAAATAATATTTTATTTTACCACTAACATTTTTTTCTGCTCAATGGAAAGTGAAGTTGTGCATACAGAAAAAGTAATAATTTCTGAACCTGTTGAGTGAGGAGACAGCAACACTGATAACAAGCAGAGTGTGGAAACAGGGCTAGTGAACTGCTTAGCCAGACATCGCCGCCTGACAAAACATGTCTCCAATGTGTAACTGAGGTGGAAAAGGGGAAAAACACTGCAAACTCATCTTACCAGTCCACGAGTTCTCAAGATTTAATCTATTCTGCAGCACACTGAGTGTTCAGAGAGTTTCTGTATCGCCTTTCACATTTTCTTGAGCATTTTTCCAAGGCTGCAAAGCCTGTTTCACTTGGCTACGCAAAAGGGTAATCTGATCTTGACAACCACCACACCAGAAGGGTCTAGAAATGACTTGTGTAGGCTACAAAGTCGTTACAGATGCACAAGGAGGACTGAGTCACACAGTGTGCCCAAGCCCCATTTGCAGACCAAAGGCTTATCATAACAGCCACATAGCCACACTGCAGAAACTCTCAGTGATTTTGTTGAAATAAAATAAGGCCCACAGCAAAAAGACGGGAACATGCCAGAGAATACCAGTACTAACTGCTTTCTTTAGATCCTACGTTTTTAACGGGAACAAACTCCACTGACCGACCTACTTGATAGAACTGGAAATCTGCCCAGCAGCTATATCCACCTAGCATCATCTCTGCTGACCCCACGCAGATGACTGGTTCTCTTCTCGGTGAGCGAGGTGGATCAGGGAGCATATTTCCCCAAAAGTGCCCCAAAAGCACACATCAAAAAGATAGGAGCATGAAACAGTGTCAATCCTACTTTAAAAAAGCCTGACAAGGAAAATGGAAAGCAAACTCTCTGGTTTACTCTGGACATCAATTTCCTGCTCTGCACTGCAAGATTAACAGTGAAAGTACAGCTGGATCACCTCTGGTGGATCTAGGTGGAATAAGAAGTTAGCTAGCTGCCATTGCTGGCCTTCGGAATGTGCCACGCTCCCAGTCTGCAACTCAACCATTTCAGCTTGAACTGCACAGAGAGGAGATTTGGGATAACTTCATTGCCATGAAGTGGGTTGGGAAGCATTCACATATTCTGATCTGGTGATGCCCATAGTAATGGATAATCACTGGGGCATATTAACAGAATATTAAAGATAATCCATGCTAAATTATCATCGGAAATTCCTTTGCCATACAGATATTTTTGCTGACAAACTGTAGGACGTAAGAGAAACCCCTCTTGCTCTCCCCTTCATTTTGCCTGGAGTACCATGTGTATTTTCTTCCTGCGCTCTGCTAATACACCAATGCTCACATCACCCATCCTGCTGCAGCCACTCTTAGGGATATAATTTAGATGAGCCTACATTTTATCCCAACTAATAAAGCAGAAAAATGTAGGAAAAGGAAATACCAAACAAACTTTTATTTACACAGCCTAAAAGGTTTTTTTGTCCTTTAAGAAATCTCTGCAAAATCAGTGAAATAAATGATTATATTTATTGTGGTCTATGCAGCATCATATTGTTAATTTTTTCACTAGTAAATACCTTAGACACTGCTGCTGAACAGGCTGATACTTGACAGTGTTAAGTGGAGCACTGAGATGGTAGAATGTGGTTTGAGAAACTGTCACTAATTGTTTCTGTATATCTCATGTGTTTCTTAGCATATTGAATTATTTTGCTATTAACCTCACAGCAATCCTATTTTATGAGTCATCAATGCCAGGAAATCTCATTTCTAGTGGACTAGAGCTGGAGTTGCTGCAGACACCCAAGACTGTGTAGCCAGATCCTTTCCTGATGGAGAGCAAATGCTCCCACAATAAAAGGACAGACAAAAAAATTTAAGGACAGCATGGTGTGAGGGGAGATGGTAAATCCCTGCTTCCCACGTAGGTAGTACAAGATAGAGTTCATGTGCTAGATTTTTTAAATTTTTGATGGTTCCTTGGTGGTTTGACCCAAAGTGAAATTACCCAAGCTTGCTAAACAAGTGTAAAATTAAAGTATGAGCTTTTATTGCAGTTAGTTAAAGAATCTCCTCAGTGTTGCTGAGGAGATTCCTCACATAGACCTCCTGTCCAGGCAACAGTGGCACTGTGCTCAGACTGCAAGCCAGGCAGAAATCTCCAGGCCTGAACTCTGAGGGGAAGACATTGCTCCAGTAATTCTGCAGGACACCAATCCTTTGAGTGACACGTCCAGTTTGAGAATTTCCATTGACTGTTTCTGTTCTAAAGTAGTGCAAAAGAAGATTTGCCATTTTCTTTTTCTTAAGATTCCATCACATTTTTGTACAATACCCTTCGCTAAATGTGATGTTTTGCTCCTGGAGTGTCCTTGAAACGTTGTGCCCAAACCCTTCTGTCTGAGACCAATTCCTTTTCAAATTACTCTTTCCTGGAGGAGGAAGTTACGCCCTCATGGTAAGAAATGTGTTCTGTCCTTTCAGAAAAACTGTAGAAATTGCTTAGATTCACCATCTAACTCCAGCCACTTTACTTGAGAACCAAAGATGAAGGTATCCCCATGGACATACTTGATTTGGACCCAAGAATCCAGTTACCACCCTGCTTGCTCCCTCTTCTTGCTTAAAAAGAAAAGCAACTGTATAGCATGGAACTGTGCTCTGTCTACATACAGATGCAAATTTGATGGCCATTACTAACAGACTCGGTGAGGTTTGACTATTTGATCCTGTGCTTTCATGAGTAGGCAGAAGTCCGACAGCTCTTCTGTAATTTTTTATAACACCCACCCTCCCTGAACACAGAAGTGTATTCACTCCAGAAAGACCCAAAAAGAAGGTACCTGCTGCAGAAAGTAAAAGTTTTCATACACACAAACAAAATTACTGGTAAAGACTGAGCTATATTGGCAAAAATATACCCACTGGTGTTACTAAGATTTAGTTTAAGAAATGCACTTCTGTTTACTATAATGAACCTTTTTGGGGTTTTTTGTTTTGTTTTGGTTTTTTTTTTTTTTTGCAAGGACCATAGCTAGCAACTATAGAATGTTTATCAGACAACTAATTAACCTCATCATCCACAAAAAAAACCCCTCACATATTTTTGCATGGTTTTAAGTGAAGGAGAGTAAAATTGCACTATAAATTATCAGACTTCATTAAAAGAATTCTTTGTTAACGAAGAGTAAAGGCCTTGATTTTTTATTTAAGCTGTCTAAAGGAGTCTGTACTCTCTTTAACCCACTCACTCCACAAGCCTGAAGGATTTCCCAATAGAGGCGACACACTTATTTAATACTAGTGACAAAAATATCAGCTCACCACATTTAAATTGGCTTAAACTGAAGAAAAAGGGAATTAGTTTGGACACCAGAACAAACGCCTAAACCTATGCATGGGAGCAACCTGCTCAGGGAGGCTGTGGACTCTCTAACATGGCAGCACTCTAAAATAAAATGGGAATATCTATCAGAAATTAACCAGGAAAAGCTGATCTCCCTTCAGCAGGGAGAATGAATTAACTTTCCCAGCTCCCTTCCAGATCAATTTTCTAAGACTTCTTAAAAAAATACTGATATTTTGCTAGATTATTTACAATATAGACCTTTGCCACCAGGAATAATTTTATTCTAAAATATTTAAGATATTTAAATAATTCCTCTCACTGAAAAAACCCACCCTGTAGTTCTAGAAATTAAAGCAACAACTTACTCTGGGTTGTGACTGAATACTAAACTGTAAAGATGAACTTGGTTTATTATCTTCAGCCCACTATCCAGTGTAGAAACATATGGAGGAAAGAATGTCTGATTGCTTTTGTGAAGGCATTTATTTCTTTAATTCTTTCTTTTGTTCCTAGGTTTACACTGGACTATAGAACAACCTCAAGTAATTCTGAAAATTTACCTGCTTCCTCATCAGTGTGGACGTGATAAGAGTTTGATTCTTTCTCCTAGCAGAGTTAGAAACAGTTGAAAAATCTGAGAAACGGTGTTGAGAGAAATTATAAATACCTTAAAATACATGTTGCAGAGTTCATACATTGCAAGAAAAGAATCTCAGGTTACATATTAGAGAAAATATTCTCTAATTTGTAATCTCCCTAATTTAGGGATTTTGGAACTTCCAGAACTGGAGTCTTTTAAGATTGGATTTGGCAAACATCTGTCGGCAGTAAGAGGCATCCTGCCTGAGGGCAGAGGTAGACAAATGGCCTTTTGAAGTCCCTTCCAGCAATATTTTTTTAATAGTCTGGATTTACTAACTAACTAGTTATTGTTTCCTGTGGGAAAAAAACCTTACACCTTGAATTACACGTTAATCCTAGATGCTAAATCAGTTTAAAGTAAATTAAAAGGTTGTTGAAAAGGTTTGGCCGTTACTGCAGGTTTTTCTTTCACTAGTAATAAAAGAAATATATTGCTATACAACCTATGTTGTAATCTAAAGAAATTAGCTACTAAAATTTGATAACATAATTAAGCAATAGGCCCTGCTGATGGTGTCTCTGCTGGGAGATAATAGATGGCAAGGAGAGTTATATGTGCTAAAACTATATTTATGGCACATAAAGTTGCAATGTCCTATTAATGTTTGGTAGAGCCTTCAGAGGAAGGGATCTCTTGGTTTTTTCATGTCAAGAAATGTCTCTGATGTTTATGTTACTCGAAACTTTATGATATTTAAAGCTTGCATGCCATCAGAACATGAAATCAGAACAGGACAATGAACAACTCTTTCCCAGTTGCTCATGACAGCCCATATGGCAGAGATCATAGGGACACTAGAGCTGTCAGAGAAGGTCTCGATGCATTTCGTCAGTACCTGAAAATTCAGATAAACCGATGGGAGCTCAAACCATTTTATACAAACTCAGTGATTTAGCAGCAATAACCATGCTTTAAAAGCAAAACTGGACAAAAAGTTTCTGGCCCAAGAGTTTCTGGAAGGAGATGGACAGAATTCTGGAAGAATAAAGGTTCTACTTTCCAGAAGGTCTGATTTTGGCAATATGGTTTATCCTGGCTGAAGAACATTATAACAGAATCACTTCAGCCATCTAATTTTCTTGAATCTGGACTCTTTATAATGTGTGCTATTTGCAGTCCAAAGAAGGATTATAATCAAGTATCTACACTGTTTTTCAGAAGACAGAGAGATATACAAAGCTCTATTTTTATCCCTTCGAGCAATATCTGTGAAAATTCTTTACCTCTGTGGCTAAACGCATTTACAGATAGTTTATATCCATTTTTCTTCAGAAATAATTTAAAGGAGGAGTTACAGGAATAAGTTTCTGTAATAGTCTCCCAATATGCATTCAGTAGGCAAAGCTCCTATTTCTTATCCAACAGCATGGTAAATTCTGTATAGAACTTTATGATGTGATCACCTTTGATAACTAGGTGGGGGGAAATGCAGAAGGGCCTTTTAATTTTATTCTTAAACTCTTCATAAACTGCCTAATGCTATCTGAGCTACTGGACTGGGTTACCTGTGGTAAATGAGTGGACAAATGATCTTATCCTTAAGATCAAGTACTTACTTTCTAGAAGATTTTAATTTTTGTCTGGTTTGTGTATTTTATTCACCATTACTTCAGGACATCCTGGGGACAGAAGCTGTGACATAGGAAGACAGCAGTGCTGATGTCAGGTTGCAAATATAATCCATGAAGTTTTTATGTCTATGAAAAGCCATTTTTCAGGGGATACATATAAAAAATCTGGTAGTAATAACATTAAACCTCTCAATATTTGCAGTGGCATATGTTAATTGTGGCTAAATAATTGCTAAAAGTACTTTAAAAGATCAATTGGAATTATAGATCTTTAATGCAGGGAAAAAGCCTTGAAGGAAAAAAAATCCTTCAAAATGTTTTAATCCGATAAAATAAAAAATGGATTTTGTGATTTTGGTGTTGGGATTTTTTGACACAGGTTCTCTATTTCCTGAATAGGCAGACAAAAATAATTAAGGATATGTATTCTGAATCCTCTCATGTTACTCATTTTAATAACAGGAGATACAGTAGCATATCTTGCAATTATTAACTGCCTTATCTTTATCATTTCGTTTTCATGCTGAGCAATATTTTGCTACACGATTGCTAAAGGCAAAATAGAGCAATATTTTTAACAGCGTGTACCAACTTAACTATAATATTCAGCAGCCAAAGGGTCATCCAAAAGAGATGCCTTTGTAAAAATATAAATTAGCAAGAATTGGTTTATTATGATAATGTCCTTTCTAGGAAAAGAACCATTTTGCTTTACATTTGTTAGGTACATGGGCAGAGGAAGATATTGCTTACATCTACTGAATAAGAAATAACTCCTATAAAAAAAATATTTCTACATACTTTCAAGGATTCAGGCCATTCTTCAGCTCTAACAGGCAGTCCAGATCCAGGCTGTAGCTCAGACAAAGGAACAGGAAGGCATGGGAGAAAATACAACAAAATATGTCAAGAGAGAAGGTGCAAGAAAGCTCTGATAACCTAAACATTGAAGATTCCTTTTATCTGAATCTGTTACTTGAAAGTTAGGTGTGCCAAAGAGACCTGTGAAACTGAACATAGGAAAATACGTCATTCAACAATTCCGTCAAATGAGAACAACTACTCAGAGCAATTTGAGGTCCCCGTTACATCTAAACAGAGTAGGTAAAGACATCTTTATCCATACAGGTAGCTTCTTGATGACAAGAGAATGCATCCTCACTATGCTGTAGGAATCTCTCATTTGACAGTGAATATCTAACAGAGCTTTTCTCTGGGAATACTGAACCGCACAAGTTAATGCATGTAATGACCTTGCTCCAGGTGAGTAAACACTCTGAGAAGACAGAGGATTTCTCATTCCTGGGTGCATTATGCAGACCCAGAGACCAACTCATAATGCACAAATGAAATCTCAGACATGCTGATCCTGATGGGACATTAACACTGATTTCAGAGAATCAGAATCCTCCTTAACCATATGCACTTAGCAAAGAACAGAGTGGATCTTATGGCTCAGAATTGACTCATCTTAATCCTGGTGACTGGGAAGAGACAAAAGGTTCTTCTGCATGTGACCTTGTACCCTTCAGTTGTTTTCTTAATTAGAGATATTGTACTATACTGTACAGTATGCTGTACAGTCTGCCAGTCTCACTCCATTCCTGTCATCTTTCGCTATTATTTTGCATATTGCAAACTCCAGAAACAGTCTATGTTTGGGAGAATTTCTGACAAACAATGGACATCCTGTGAACACTCCAAGTCTCTAGGATCTGTATGTAACTTGTGGTTAACTTAAGTTGCAATAAGCTTCAAGGTTAACGTTGTCAGCAATAAGAGAACAAAGAAGTATGTGTGGTTTGTGCAACGGCTAACTGAATCACGAGTTGGAGATAGGAGAGGAGAGGCGTTCACGTGGACTGAAGGCATAGACCAATTATAAAGCTATAATAGTTGCATGCTCAATATGAATAACCAGTCATTATGCTATTGGCATGACATAAGGAATTAAGTTACTTATAAAAGCTGAGCTATCTGAGCAATAAATTTGGCATTAACATGATCATATTGGTCTGAAGTGTTATGTCCGTGCCTTCCGAGTTGTCATCTATGTCTTTATTTTTAATTATAACAACTTCTTTGGTCACTTTTTCAGCACTACTGAGAAGGCCCTGACATGTCTGGGAATGCAAAGGACTAAGATCTGTCAGCTAAATAATTCCTAATGCTTCCACAAATATACTGAAAAAAAAAAAAAAGAAAAAAATGACACCTGAACAAAATTAGATCATTCCTGATATAATCAAGCTCCTACTAAAGGTAGTATCATTTCAGTGGCAGCAACTTCAGATCTTAATTATAGAAGAGTTGAGCCCTTGAAAATCTGAATAACTAGCATCTGTTTTCTAAACTTTTAAAGGAGAACAGGATTGCATACTGATCAAAAAAAAAGTTTGTGAGAATCAGTTAAAATCTAAATGGACTAAAAAGCTGTGTTCCTCTAAAATATCTTACAATGGATTCCTCATGTTAGGCTAATCCTAAATGTTTTTCTTTTTCCTTATTCTTCCAGAAATTGTCATCTTAGTTTTTATAGATGACTTTGCTATTGGCATAATTTATAAATTTGAACCAATCCAAGCAACTGTAAACCAACCTTTACTATACAGCAAGGAAATAACCCTTTCCAGATTGCTTTCATAAAACACCAGGAGATCATTGTTTGAAAATGCAACTAAGATGAAAACTCTCAGTTCTTTTTTATAATTATGAACTAGTGGTTTTATTTTTGCAGATTTTCTGTTTGCAAAGATATATGTTGTTTAGACCCTGCACACTTCTTAATGAAGGCTTTTCAAACCTATTTCTTTTCAAACCTTTTCAAACCTGAAGCGTAGCAAGAATATATATTTGAAACATACTCTCTGCAGATGCTTAGCTCATTCTGTTGTACTATATCAGAAAACTGATTTGGTGGGGTTCCCTTCCCCTAGCTTTGGCTCCTCCACAATGAGAAGATAAGATGTAATTTCTATTGAATTGCAGGTCTATGTAGGCAGACAAATTGCCTTTAATCTTCTAACAGATTCTGCACATATAGAGAGATCTTCTTCTGCCCTGTAACTAATAACAGAATATTTAGTAGGAAATGTGTTCTATGCAGTGCTGGTTGACAAGTTTTAAATTTTGGTCTCCAGCTCCAGAGAGGAAATCATATATTTTGCCAACCCAATGCACCAAGAGTTCAATTTAATGTGCCATGCAATGTGCTGTTTCTTGATGCAAGGTAGTCCAAAAGAGATCCTGAATTTTTGGTATTTCATTTGGACAAAGCAGAAATACAAATAGCACATTTATCAAAATGTTCATAGTGTTATTTGTGAATAAAACTTTGCTTTGTACCCTACAATGCATGTCAGCCTACCACGTCTTCATGTTCTTTCACCATTTCCTTATTCAATAAAAGCTACAACATCCAGTGTTATAAATTCAGAACCTATCTGTCCTCAGTCACATTGGATTGTCTTAACCCATTTCAACATGAACACAGAGATTTACTTTCAAGGATCACCCTGAGGCACCTAATACATTTTTTTTTATTTTATTTTTTACTTTCCTAGGAGATAAAGTCAGATAGCAGGTATTTAATAACTAGATGCTTAATGCAATATTTGACATGTTGCATCAACCACATAGAGTAACACAAAGACAGGTGGGAAATAACAAGGTAATCTCCTTTTTTTGTGTTTCAAATTTGAAAGATGGCACAGGAGACAAACATTTTCAGCAGCTGGAACCCAACACTGTCATAACCAGTAAATGTTTCTATGCAGTACTGGTTTTGGCTGGGATAGAGGTCATTTTCTTTCTAGCAGTTTGTAGGGTGCTGCTTTAAATTTTTGACCAAAACAGTGCTGATAACAGATGAAGTTTTAAACTACTGCTGGGCAGTGCTTACACAGTATCAAGGCCTTCTCTGCTTCTCACGCTGCCCCACCAGTGAGGAGGTTTGAGGGGCACAAGAGATTGGGAGGGGACACAGCCAGGACAGCTGACCACAACTGATCAAAGGGATATCCATCCCATACAATATGACGCCGCGCTCAGCAATAAAAGCTGGGGGAAGGAGGAGGAAGGGGAGGATGTTTGGAGTTATGGCATTTGTCTTCCCAAGTCACTGTTACACATGATGGAGACCTGCTTTCCTGGAGATGCATAAACACCTGCCAGCCAATGGAAGTAGTGAATTAATTCCTTATTTTGTTCTGCTAGCACGTCTTTAACTCAACCTTTAATTTTTCTCACTTTCACTATTCCGATTATTTCCCCCATCCCACTGGCAAAGAGCGAGCGAGCGGCTGGTTGGGGCTGAGCTGTTGGCCGGGGTTCAACCACAATGTATGCAAACCTTGGAAACAGATCAAAAAGGAAGAATTGCATTCCTGAATGCAGCATTTTTGCTTTAATCTTTCTGGTCCATCCTACCTATTCTGTTTTACAGAAGAGGTCTTTAAAAGCCATCCCAACTCCTTAAAGCTTCGTCGTTGAGATTCTAATTCCCAAGTTGAATTTTAAAAGTGAGATTTAATTGTAGGTAGGAGAGATTCATGAGTGGGAATAATTCTTACTTCATATAATTATTTGCTATTTTTCCTCTTTGCCTGAAGATTTGAGACACTCATCCCTGAAGATTTACTTTACATTGAAAACTTCATCAGGAAAGCCAAAGTTAAAAGAATTTTCCACAAGAAGAAGAAGTTTTCCCCCAACTCCTCCATCAACAAAACCCCCACTTTGTTTCCGGTCTTTCTGAAGCTGCAAGAATTGTTAGTGGGAGTTAAGACCTCTGCATACTATAACCCTGTATCTGTATGTAGGCTCTCTTCTCAAGACAGATCAGGGTCACAGGGCATCATTCATCCAAAAAATTAAAAAAAATTAGAATTAGG
>VXBO01010986.1:197507-225706 GCA_013400135.1 Rhinoptilus africanus | reverse complement strand
AAAAAAAAAAAAAGAATATTTCAGAGTTCCCCATTCTGCATGTTGAATGAAACAAAATATACCACTTCCACAGTTTTAATAACAGGTTAAGGGCCAAGTAACCAAGTATTTAAGTCAGCAAGACACATATGTAGGAGGAACAAAGATTAGCAACCATGAAGAGGACACAAACACCAACAGGTTTAATAAAACAACTACAGACTG
This sequence comes from Rhinoptilus africanus, assembly GCA_013400135.1. Taxonomy (NCBI): domain Eukaryota; kingdom Metazoa; phylum Chordata; class Aves; order Charadriiformes; family Glareolidae; genus Rhinoptilus; species Rhinoptilus africanus. The sequence goes on along the minus strand of VXBO01010986.1, from coordinate 225,502 downwards.
ACAAAAGAAATAGGAATAAAGTATTGTCCCTTGGGGAATAAACAGTTCTTGTCATTGTGATGCTGACTCATTATTTTAAATGCACCAGTTCAAGTTAGACTTTTGTGGTCAGTCTCTCTCTCTCCTGTACCTTTACAGATATCTTGTGTATGTTTGTACTGTTAGATTAAGGACTACAACCCAGGTCCCAGGTGAGATCTTTGTATAGATTTAGGAGAGGAACATCATCAATATCACTATTACTACAAGAAGATTTTATCCCACACCTGTAGAAACTAAAAAGTAATTAAAAAAAGTAATAAACTTAAGAGGTAAAATTAATATCTGTACTATGTAAAACATAGGACACCCAATCCTTACTGGAAGTCTTGTAAATTCACATTCATATCTCCTACTGTTATTTTTCCTTTTGCAGTTCTGACCTATTTCACATGTTTGTAAACACCCACATAATAATACAGTGCAATGCACATAACCATTGTAATTACAAATATTGCTACTAGTGCAACACTACCAATGTTAACAAGGTGATCCTTACAGGACAGATACCTATCCCTCCTGTCTCGGTTACACTTTTTCTAACTGGGATCCACAAAATCTCTTCAGGTTTGTAGTGACATTTTTTTTTTTTTTTGTAAGAAACAGAAATCTTTATTTTAAAATTGATCTAAAATAGTGTGATGCTTACATCTTTTCAATTTAAAGAGTAATGATCATGCAAGCACACATCTTTAAAATGGCCCTTTACACTTATTTTCATTGCATGGTGTTCCCAGGTACTTGTGGAGTTCTGTATTATTCTTCTGTTTGGGTTTTTTTGTTTATTTGTTTGGTGTTTTGAGGGGGTTGTTTGTTTGTTGGTTTGTTTGGTTTTGGGGGTTTTTTTGTTCTTTTCATCTTAGTAGTATATGTATATTCTCCTGTGTTCTAATTAAACAACTTTTTATTAAAACTTCCATTTGTTTCAGTAAATCAGAAGATTAGTAGCCTTGGGTGATGTAAGAAAACTATTGCAGAATATATTATAAGCATGTAAGACATAGATATTTATATTACACCTTTGAAAGCACAATGAATTTGCAAAGTTGTTTGCATTCCAGTGAATTTGCTTAAATTGTCTATGGTATAGATTTTGATATTTACTTGGAGTAATTTTTCTTTGACGTTATCAGATAAAAAGCATCTGAGTTAAAAAGCTGTGCTGGAATTCTGCAAAAGAAACAAGTACTACTTTAGTCTTATGTGGTTATTTTTGTAGCTTCAAGTTACAGCTCAGGAGAAATACAGAAGTCAGTCATTTAATATGGGAGAAGCATAGCTCCTTTTTTCCCTTTTATACTTTTTTTTTTCAGACATTTCATGTTACCACTAAAAAGTTTTTATGCCTATGACTACATTTATGATTGGAAGCAGAACTGTTGATATGATCTGTTAAAAGTGAAATATGAACATTTAAATGAAGTTTTGGAAGAAGAATTTATAGACTTGGTTGCTTTTATTCATTTGGGCCGGAGGGCAGGTATCTCAGATAATGCCGAGTGTAAATATTTACCAAAATGTAAATGCTCAATTAAAGCTTGAAAAATTTTGCTCTTTATAAAAATCTAGGCATTGCTTTCAGGCTAAAATTTTAGTTTGTCTTAACCAATGTGCATTCAAAAAAATTTACTTACTTGAATTTTATGGGTTAAGATGATTAAATTTGTCCACTGCATGAATGCTTTGAGTGTGTAATAAAGAATGCTGATTCACACTGTTTTGAAAAGAGAATCACAGGAAAACCTTTCTCTGAATGCTCATTGGAAATGTCTATCTTACACCGTCAATTTCATTATAGTGTTAGAAACACTTTTGCCCTGAGTGCTTCTTCATTCCTGGTTCTTAATTGTTGTTATTTGGCAGTGTGAAATATTGATGGCATTGGTCAAAAAGATTGACAGCTGCATGAATTGTTATTAACCAGCCTGTTGGTTGTAGCTTAAAGTTCAATAAATACCAAGATGCAACATAAGCCTCAGGGAGCCTCAGTCTTTTCCGAACAACTGGAAATTAACTATTTGATGTCTCTATAAGCCATCAGTCTTTTTTCCACCATCCCCCCCAGTAATATTTATGGTGATAAAAATAATTGTCTGATTTGGTAACGCTTATTTCTCCATCCAAGTAGTCTCTCAGAACGAGGGATCGTGACCCTATCCTGACCTTGAAGGAGGTAAAGACCAAGCAATACAGGAGATGTGACTATCCGGTCTATTGTTCTTATTGGCATTCATCACCACAGTGAACAACAAAAAAATCATTCAGAAACATCAGGAGCTGGAAAAGAAAATAGGACGAAATGATTTCTGAAGTGAGTCAGGAATAATTTGTGTAATACTGATACATGAGAATGTTTTTCAACACCCGCATACAATGGTTGAAGGACTGTTACAATTTGTAGTTGTATACACATACATACACATAATAAGTTGTTGAAGAGCCTTATTAATCAGCTATCAAGCTGGAGAGCAAATCTTTAACAATACATAAATTCTTAAAAATGCAGCCTTAATTGTGTGTGGGGATTGTTTGCTTTTTTAATGGCGTTTTTTTACGTTCCCTTTTTAAAATGTACATATCTGTTGTCTCAATCTTAAATCCTGGTTGAATTGATCTTTTGAGAGTAAATATGCTATTTTTCCTGCCTACATGCACACTTAGATTTTCACCACCTGTTTCTTTGCTGGCTCAGAGTTATCTTATATGACCCCTCTTCTATACTCATTAGTTATCTAGCTCAATTACCTGAATGTCTTAGTTTTCAGTATTCTTTATTATTATTTCTCATGATGTGACATATCTTCTTTTGGTCTTTGATCAAAATAATGTAGTTATAGTGACAGGAAGAATCTATGAAAGTTTCTAGAACTCTGATTTAATCAGGATGGAAAGATGAGAACACCGTGCCGAGTCAAGGCAAGTCCTGCCTGACCAACCTAGTGACTTTCTACAATGGATTGACTGCATCAGTGGACAAAGGGACAGCTACAGATATCATCTATCTGGACTTCTGTAAGGCCTTTGACACAGTCCTCCACAACATGCTTCTCTCTATGTTGGAGAGATACGGGTTTGATGGGTGGACTGTTCGGTGGATAAGGAACTGGCTGCATGGTCGTATCCAAAGGGTGGTGGTCAATAGCTCAATGTCCAGATGGAGAGAGGTGACAAGTGGTGTCCCTCAGGGATCTGTACTCGGACTGGTGTTGTTCAACATCTTCATCAGTGACATAGACAGTGGGATCAAGTACACCCTCAGCAAGTTTGCTGACAATACTAAGCTCAGTGGTGCAGTTGATGTGCCAGAGGGACAGGATGCCATCCAGAGGGACCTGGATGAGCTAGAGAGGTGGGCCCAAGCAAACCTTATGAAGTTCAACAAGGCTTAGTGCAAGGTCCTGCACTTGGGTTGGGACAATCCTTGTTATGAATACAAGCTGGGGGATGATGTGATAGAGAGCAGCCCTGCGGGAAAGGACTTGAGGGTACTCGTGGATGAAAAGCTGGACATGAACCAACAATGTGCGCTTGCAGCACAGAAGGCCAAGTGCATTCTTGCAACCTTGACCAGCAGATCCAGAGAGGTGGTTCTCCCCCTCTACTCTGCTCCGGTGAGACCCCACCTGGAGTACTGTGTCCAGCTCTGGAGCCCTCAGCACAAGAAGAGCATGGACCTGTTGGAGCAGGTCCAGAGGAGGGCCACGAAGATGACGCGAGGGATGGAGCACCTCTCCTAAAAAGACAGGCTGAGACAGTTGAGGTTCTTCAGCCTGGAGAAGAGAAGGCTCCAGGGAGACCTTATAGCGGCCTTCCAGTACTTGATGAGAGCCTATAAGAAAGCTGGGGAGGGGCTGTTTGCAAGGGCATGTTGCGATAGGACGAGGGGGATTTGTTTTAAACTAGAGGAAGGCAGATTTAGATTAGACATTAGGAAGAGGTTCTTTACAATGAGGGTACTGAAACACTGGCACATGTTGCCCAGGGAGGTGGTGGAGGCCTCACCCCTGAAGACATTCAAGGCCAGGTTTGACAAGACTGAACAACTTGATCTAGTTGAAGATGTCCCTGCTCACTGCAGGAGGGTTGGACTAGATGAGCTTTAAAGGTCCCTTCCCAATACATTCTATGATTCTATGATTTAGTCTCCTGGGAGATTTCACTGGAAGATGCGTTATCGTGGTAGTTAGGATGGATATTTAGTGTATACTGGTAATGACAGAAAATAAACTTTTTCATTGAGATTTAATTGAACAGTCTCTCTTCATGCCATATTCAAATTTTTCAAATATTTTGAAGAGGTAAAAATCTAATCCACTTTTATAGTCTCTCTATTAAATTATACCAAGGCAAGGTTTTATTTTTACTTCCTCTGATATCATTCACTTACTATGCATTTTGAATTGCAAAAGTCAGTGTTTTCCCCAACTTGTCTGTACTATACACTAAAAGAACTAATATATTGCAACTGCAAAATTAAATAACTTTATGTACAGCTTTCCAAATGCTTTATTATTTGAGTATCCTTTTGGTAAAACAAGAAAATGTAATTATATGCTAAAAAGAATTGATAAGTAACTTGTTTAACCAATGGTTACAATCTCCCTGTCTGTTCTCAGTGTCTGTAGAAATAAAACCTACTGCATTTCAATGCTGGCATTTAATCAATGCATGTAAATCACCTTGGAGACCTATTATTCTTGTACTCATTAATCCAGTCATGCAGAATACAAGCATGTAGGAGAATTATATACAAAGTTTTTGCAGCTGAGGTCAAACAGCATCGTGTATAGTGTTTTATATTTAAAGTTCCAAACTGCTTCTGACAAATGGCATGTGACATACCACAATGTGCCTGAATAAAATCACAAGACTGCTGAATTAAAATTGTATCAGAATTTTGTTTAAATGAATTTTTCTGTTAGGAAATTCTCTGTTGAGCAGCTGATTGGGTAGCCTTCCTATTGACTGAGTAATATATATCTTTTGTTTACTAGCTTCTGGGGATAGATAAAAATTAAAATAAAAATATATGTAGCTTCTATATAGAAAGATTGATCTTTTTAAATCATATGCCTTGGCTATAGAATAAACAAACACGGTGAAACCACACATGGCAAGGAATCAATCCAAATATTTTCCACTTGGAGAATGGTATCTTAACATTTTCAAATCAGTATGCCACAAGAATTTTGAGTTCTGATCTTTGTGAACTTCTATAACCCCTTTGAAGTAAAAAACGTGTTTATATTCAGACCAATATATTGAGACAGACTGACTGAAAGGATCAGAGAAAACAGTGAACAACCAACAACAATGTCACAGCAGATGGATGTGCTTTGGTACTTACATTTCCATATATGCAAGTCTATCCTATATTCCACCATACTGCAATAGTGCTTTATTTGTTAAGCATCAATTAGTAAAAATAAACCTATCATGTAGAAAATACTTAAAGCACAACCAGTTTTGACCTACCAGTTAGGTGAGCTGGCATTGTACTGGAAGCAGGGCCCAGAACTTGAAGGTGGCCTGAAACCGAAAGAGCAGAAGTAGCAATACATGAAGGGCAGATAGAGCAACACGCTGCTCACCTGCCTTTCGAATAACTTCCTCTATTGAATGGTAACTATGGCAACCCATGGAAGAAATCTGGAAAAAGCTGCAAAAGAGATGGATTTTCTGCCCTTGATCAGCATACAAAGTTTGCCATTCTACTTTTCTCTCCTTTCAGTTTCCATGAACGAGTTATTCAACATAAAATTTCAGATTAAGGCATTTTAAATATTTAATAGAAAAAAAAATTATTCTATAATAGAAAAAGAGTGATTTCTTTCACATAGCTATTTAAATGTAAACACATTCCATTTTAGATGAAAAAAAAATTTGGAATTTGAACAGAAAATCAGTAATTTAAAATTTGTTTTTCTTTGGTATTATGTATAAATGACATTTTTTTTTTTACAATTTCCATTTTAAGAACTGTTTTCTCATAATTAATATTTCCAAATTTGTGGAAAACATTTTTGGCCACATCAAATATGAGGTATTAAATTATTTGCAAATTTAGTTATTAAAGTTTAAGTATTATTTTTTAAATAAAATATTACATATATATATAAGTAAATATTACGTATGCATGCAGATCCTTCTAGAAGCTCAGCTATAGCACATGAAAAATAAGGAAGTGATTGGTGACAGTCAACATGGCTTCACTAGGGCAAATTGTGCCTGACAAATGTGGTGGCCTTCTATGATGTCATTGCACTGTTGGTGAAGAAAGGAAGAGCAACTGCTGTCATCTTCCTGAACTTGTACAAGCATTTGACACTGTCCTGCATGACATACTTGTCTGTAAATCAGAGAGACATGCATTTGACAAATCGACCACTCAGTGGATAAAGAATTGGGTGGATGGCCACACTTAAAATGTTGCAGTTAATGGCTTGAAGTCCAAGTGGCAAGCAGTGATGAGTGGCGTTCCTCAGGGGTCAGTATTGAGACCAGTTTTGTTTAATATGTTTGTTGGTGACATGGAGAGTGGGATCAAGTGCACCCTCAACAAGTTTGCCGATGGCACCAAGTTGTGTGGTATGGTTGACACATTGAAGGGAACGGATGCTATCCAGAGGGATCTGGGCAGACTTGAGATATGGCCCTGTGTGAACCTCATGAAGTCCAGCTCCATCCCAAGCACAAATGTAGGCTGGGCAGGAATGGATTGAGAGCAAGCAGCCCAGAGGAGAAGGAGAATTGCATCCTGAGCTGCATCAAAAGAAGCATGGCCAGTAGGGCGAGGGAGGTGATTCTGCCCCTCTGCTCTCATGAGGCCCTACCTGGAGTACTGCATCCAGCTCTGGGGGCCCCAGCATAAAAAGGAGATGGATCTGTTGGAACGAGTCCAGAGGATGGCCATGAAGGTGATCAAAGGGCTGGAGCACCTCTCCTATGAGGACAGGCTGAGAGTGGCATTGTTCAACCTGGAGAAGAGAAGGCTCCAGGGAGACCTTATAGCAGCCTTCCAGTATCTAAAGGAGGCTTGCAGAAAAGATGGGGAGGGAATCTATCAGCGAGTGTAGCAATAGGACAAGGTGTAACGGTTTTAAACTGAAAGAAGGTAGATTTAGACTAGATATTAGGAATAAATGGTGGTGAGACACTGGAACAGGTTGTCCAGAGAAGTTGTGGATGCCCCATCCCTGTAAGTGTTCAATGCAATGAGGAACCTGGTCTAGTGGAAGATGTCCCTGCCCATGATAGGGGATCTGTAATTAGATGATCTTCAAGGTTCTTCCTATCTCAAACCATTCTATGATTCTATAAAAATAATAGTAATATGTTATGTTTCTCAATGGACTTTGGATACAATTAGAATGTAGCAAATCGTCACTTGGTCTGGTCTATAAACAATGAGAATAGAATTACACAGAGGCAGTCACTCTTGATTGATAGCCAGGAGTAAATAAAAGGCGTCAGATCACATACATCATAAAGTAATCAAAATACGGAGTTCCAAATTATTCTAAACTTTTGCATGTGGGTGTGCAGGTCTCCTTTTTATTTCACTGTGTGCAGACATGATAACTCTTTCACAGAAATTTTTAAAATTTAATGTGAGGTAGCTTTTAGTTTAACGTGGTGTAATTACTGATTCTGCAATGTAAAAATGTTGATTTGCCATCCACCAAGGAGAACCATGTTATATCTTATGCCCTGTCTTTGCCAAGAGTAAATTGTGGCACTACTCCTACCCCATTTCCTATGTTCTACCTATGATACTTCAGTGAGGAAATACAAGCTTGAAATCAGACACAGGGGAGTCCTACAGAGTCATAGGGCTAATTTATATTGCCAACCTGCTGTTCCCAGACATACCACTTAACTGTAGGGAGGAGAGAAAGAAATGTCCTGAGTTTTGCTGTGCTTTTCATCTGCTGGAGACCCAGGTGGCAGATCCCCAGCATGGAGCAATCAGCTCAGATGTTTTCCCAGGGGCACTGGGGCTTGGACCTATTCTGCATGCTGTACTGAAGAAAGAGTAGATTTAGACTATAGAAAACTGTAATTTCCTCACAGGGAATCTATTTTAGGTTATCTAAGCTGAGGTTGTGATTCACTGTGGGGAAAAGATTGAGAAGCAGAGGGAAGAAAGGGTGAAGCAGACAAAATAAATAAAAGAACAAAATGGAAAGGAATTATATAGTCTTGTGATGAGGTTTTTGTTATTACACAGCCTGTGTGACCTTTACGACAGACTGACTTGACTGGTTGCCTGAACAAGTTTCCTCCCTGCAGTTCTGAGTCCAGTTACATGCCCAGTAGCTCATTTTAAAACAAACCTGCCATGCCACCAGCTTCTGAATCCAATGTGCATGCTGGCTGAACAGAGTATGCCTGGAGGCACCCTTGACAGTGACCTCCTTTTCAAGCAGGTCAGAATAGTTACCTGCCCAAGAGGCACTGTCTTATTGATTCGTCTGCCTCTAAACAGATGTACCAGTATCTGCTTCAGAAGCACCTGCTTTTCAAGCACCAAAAACTGAACAGATATTTAGTATACCTGGGAATTAGTCACCCATGGATGATGACTTTAGCTTCCAGCAGGTATGAAGATGTGAATCTCTTTGAGGGATAACACATACAAAGAATCTGCCCCTTGTGGGTGTCTAAGGCAATTATTGGAGATATTTTTGCAAACTGTGCCCTCTGGGCATCCCAGGCACCTGCCCACTCACATGCCTGATTTACCTGGGGTGTTTTCAAACATGGACATTTATTTGCAACACTTTTACATATATTAAAATAGTAGTAGTGAATATATACTGAAATTAATTTTCATATCTAGAAAAACAAATCATTCAATTTATTTCGTTGATCCTTGGCCCTTTGGACTTCAGAGATTGATGATGGTGCTAGGGAAATGATTTACCAACTTCAAAGCTGAAATAGATGCATCTGAATCTTCAGAAGAATCTGGATCCTGCTCAAGAGACAAGATTCTGAGAAAAGAAAATGAAAGCAGTGAATTACAATACACAAACTGTATTATCTATAGTAAAATTCATTCTAAATCAAAGCCTGAATTTTGCTTTGGGAATGCTGAAAGTAGAGAGCAGAGCTATAAGAGTCTGCAACTGCCATGACATGGAGGATAAAAGTTAATTGTTGAAAGTGGGCATGGCAGAAAAACCAAAAGACATATCATGCTTTTTTTGACAAAAATGGCTAAGATTCTGAAGTTTGAGATACTTTCTTCTAGCATATTATATGTTTTATAAGGGCCAAAATTGTTTGTATCTGCTATTTACTAAAGAGCAAATGAAGAGTCCGGATGATGAGAATTCCTTTATTGAAGTTATGAAGTCTTTGATGATCTGCAGCTGAGGGATTCAGTGCTTTGACATTGGACTTTAAATAGTCCTGATGAAAGAAAATAAATGATGGAGAAAGTCTAGCTAGACTTTTCTTCTGCTTTTCTGATCATCCACTAAGATGTAGTCACCTCACATTCTGCACAGGGCAGCCCTTGGAAAAAGGGAGCCACAACCAGATGTGTTGCCCTCTTTTCTATGGCCCGGGGTACAGAAAGGACAACCTGATTCTGAACCATTTATGAACCACTAAAAATATCTGGCAGTTTTATCCCTTTTATCCTTGGCTTTTATTTTATCCTATGACAAAGGGCAAATAAAAGAGGAAGATTAAGACACACAAATTTATATATGGGATATATGTAAAATGAGAAAATGAAATCTCTGAACCAAAAATGGCAGCGTGTCATTTCTTTTCTTGTTTACACAACTAAACATGTGCAAGATGATTTACAGAAGCCCTTTGTTAAGACTTAAAATGAGGAATTGTTGAAAAGTGCAAATTCTGTATGGTAGAGGTTAAAACGTTAAGTAGATGGAATGAAGTAGAAGCTTCTCATTTATAATCAGTTTTAATCACATACAATACTCTAAATCAGATTAAAATTGGACGTAAGTGGTTTAGAATTAAACTATGCTTCCCTCCACCCCATGTCAACGTGTTTTAAATGTCAGTGTTTTGGTCACACAGCTGTGTGCTGTATAAGAAGGGATGTTTTCCATGTAAAGAAGGTCGTTCATTAATACCAGTGATTGCAAGGGACAGAATCAGCAATTTTTGTTGTTGGAAGGATTAGAAATGAGAAGACACAGTGAAATCTCTGTGTTTCAGAAAGTAAACAGAATATGCTCAACCACCAAATGCTTCAGTACCTCCTCCCATGGCTGTTTCCTTGTGACAAGTCTACACAGCCGAGCACAAAGGGCGCAAAATATTTTGAGTAGAAGGATATGAAATAAATTTTGTTCCTCCTGGAAAAGGACATTTTTTTCTAGTCAGCAGTTTTAGCATTCCCTATTGCTTCAGTCATCATAGCCTTAGTCTAGAAAGGAACACTAAAGTGAAGAAAAGCCTTCCAATGTCAGCACGGGGAAAAAATAAAAAAATTGGATCTTGCCCATGTTTAACATGGCAAAGATTATTTCTATTTTTTTACCTCTGCTTTCACGAAATTAGCAGTTTTGCAGTGAATCAGGTAGCGCTTAACATATGTTCTGGGTATCAGTATGCAAATCTTCTTATTGTTTCTGCACAGCAAGTGTTCCTGGATGTGACAGAATCAGTCTAGTTGATTACAGTGGGGTGGTTTGAGACTACAGTGAAAACCGTGCCTTGTGATTTGCCCTGTAGTTCTAATTACAATAGAGTAATGCACTGTAAAGATTTCCAAATCACAATTCAGTTCTGCTAAAATAGAAAAAGCAAAAGGAGTCTAGTGGGGGTGTAGTCCTTATTGTTCATTTTCAAGCAAAGTGCTGACACGAGTAGGTATTTCACTACCCATGCAAGTAGGTGAGATGACAGTAAATAAGATGCAGAAAGAATCCACATAGCATAACTATTGAATGAATTATATTCAGTAGTGAATCTGTATCTCTGATCTTCTTTTTCCATCTGGTTTATCCACTCTAGACTTTAATATTTCTTTCTGCAAGTTTGATATGAATTTGTGAATGAAAGATAAGGGACAAAAAAAATGTATGGAAATTTTAAAAAATGTTTTTCTTAATTTTTAGAAAGGTCTTTATAACAGTAAATGATTTTTTTTTTACTTTACAACAGTGCCATGATAAATTAAGGTTTTTGTCATTATTACTTTAGTTGCTCAGGTATCTGCCATACAGAAGTGAACAGTACTTGCCTTGTTCCAAATGCAGGAGAAAGCTTTAACAGAGGGGATGTGAAAAGCAGATCTAATAAAGCTATGAAATTAATCTGAAATTTCTCCTCAGTCATCCAAAGCTATTTGACTGAAATATTGCAGGCATAGGGGCAAAATGGTAAAATAGTAATCTAAGCCTTCCTGAGCCCTTGGTGTTTTTTTTTTTTTTCCCACTGGCACAATGAGGTTTTGTTTCCAATCAATTATAGATTAACATCAGAAGAATTCAACAAAGTACTTCAACTTGACTTTACTAAGAGAAAAAATCTTCAAAAAATACATTTTCTTGCATAAAATTTCAGTATTGAAGATACTAAGTTTTCTTTCAGAAGTAAAATATAAATACAAAATTTCTGTCCAGCAGTAACAAATATCTGTCTCTGAACTTGTAATCCAAAATTTCTTCCACCTCATTGTCTTTGAATATTTCCCCTTGAAGCTTTTAAGCCACTAAAGGCTTCTTCAGTGTTCTGAATGTGACACTGTTATACCTGCCATGTTTACAAACTTTGGATGTATCTCTATCAACACACTCTGGTTGGTTAGAGGTTATTATAAATTTTGCAATTTAGGCTGATCTTTACAAGCATGTGAATTTTTGTTGCAATAAATACAGTAGCATCACTTTTCCTCTATTAAGTTTTTAAATCCCTGCAGATACAATTTAGATGCAAAAAAAAGTCATTACTCCACCAAATTAAAAATTAAGTATTATTCATGATACTCCAAACATGTTATGAAATTTCAAGCTGGTTTCAAAACATTGCTTAACTAATAGCGGCTATCGCATAGTACTTCTCTGAACATCAGTGACTTTGGGAGTTAGTGCTAAAAATTGTTGCTTTTACTAAATGGAAAATTAAATTAGTAGATAAATTGGTGGGTTTTATCAAGATATTGTGAAAGAAAATGCAATTAATTAAATTGCATTCCAGTGCACATTTTAGAATAGTTATTTAGTGTTAGTTGTCACAAATGATAGCAACCAAAGTTGCTACAGGAACTTAGTATTTCCTTTAACACATCAGCTCATTTATGATGGACAACTTGCTTTTGTATTTAAAAAATTAAGAAGACAGGCACAAATATCTTCTTTCTTCCACTTTGTCTGCTCAACAGAAAGGAAGAAAGGAGTCCTGCTTGCTTTCACCAGGACTCATGATCCAGTATGCACTCCTGAGAACAAGCCAGTCATGCAAGTATTTGCTGAAGAGTGCGGTCCAGATATCAAGAGGATCTGGGCACCATACCTGTTCAGTAAATCTAACCTTGATCTGCTACAAGTCATTGGGAGCATGTCTCAAGTGTCACATACTGCTACTAAAAAATACACATATTTCAGAGGACTGAAATTCTTACTCTAAAATCCACTTTAATTTTAGCTGGAGATCCTGAAAATAGTTCTCTTTTCAAATTTCACAAAACATTTTTTTCCCTATTTATTATTCAAATAGTCTTCAAGAATTTTGCAGCAGGAATCTCTTGAAGAAACAAGAATGAGTAAATACTCTGTATAATTATTTTACTAAAGTAACTAAAACATAAAGTAACCAAAAACATAAATCTAGAATCTTCAATTCAAAAGGTCATACATTATAACAAGTACTGGCTTTATATACTCTGTCTTGCTGTCTAGAACAATACATATCTTTGCAGGAATTATTCACTGTTTTGTATCTAAGTGTGAGAGTATCACCAGACTTCATACAGCACTTGTTGTTCTGATCAATGTCAAAATAATGAAAACATAACAGAATCAATGGCTTGTCCTTCCTAAAGGGCCCTCTTGTTTGTGACAGTGTTTTCAGGCATATTTATTCTACCTTATCTAGAAGTCCATGGCAAGACTCAGGAAAAGCATTTGTCAGGAACAATTTATTACCATTAACTAAGTCAAAGCAATATGGAGCAAAGGTATCTGTGGATGCTTCACAATTCTCACTGGCATTTTGATTCCACTACGTCTCTCTGTTTTTCAGCTGTTTTTTTCTGTGAGCATTGGCTTACAATGTTACAGGCAGTTTTTATTGATATGCTTTAAGAACTGAAAGGGTATATCTGTCTTCAAACAAGTATAGTTATGGTCTTGTCACACAGGGTAATGACTGTGATGAGTGATTGGGGACTGTTACTTTCAAACTCTGCATTTACAAGTATATGGAGTGTGTAGGATATCTAATATGTTAGATCCCCTTGCACTCAAACAAATTAAAAAAAAACCCAAAAAACAAAACAACAAGGGAAGGCTGTTAAAGCCTTCATGGGCAGAATCACCCACATATAAATTAAAATGTCTGGGGCATGATCTCAAGCTCTATACGCCTTCTATATTTATTTTACCCATTCACAAAATTGAGTTAAGCTGTCATCTCTTCTCTCTTTGCAAAAGATTCAGGCAAAATTGATGTTTCTTTAAACTGGGAGATGTAACGCTGATGACTCCTTAAAGCAGGTCATTTCCCTCCTTCAGCTTGACTGGGCACATGGATCTGGCACATTTCTTCAAGTGTAGAAGTATGCTTGTAGTCAAAACAGATCTCAAGCAACAGAAACTTTAAAGCTTGTGTCCATATGGCTAAATTCTCTTATCTTCCAAAAACTGGTGGCTGGATCCAATCTGCTCACTATGAGGGATTCTACCACTAATCCCAGCTGTGCCAAGAAATGGTCTGGAGCCCACATTGTGCTAAGGATCACATTAACACTTCAACAGGAAACGAGCATGGGATAGTGCCTGTGTCCTGGTAGTTTCACAATCTAATAGTATAAGTCACAGCTATAGTTAAAAAACAATGTCCCAGCTTGCAAGTTAAAGAATCACTGAAGGAATACATCTCTTAACTGAAATATCTCCAGTCAAAGGCACTGAGGGAAACCTACACAGATACTCTGCAGGGAATTTAAATGGAAGACGTAGAGTTAAATTTCTTCAGAGAAAGGCAGGCACATGACTGAATCCTCCTACATCCTTGCGGAGTACTCTAACAATGGGATAAAGGAGTCAGACTAAACCATTTTTGTGTTTTTTAATGTAACCATTCATTGCCATGTGTTTTTTCAATATGGTAATTTATTTATTTTTCAATAAATAAATAAAGGAGTGAGCAGAACATTTTATCCAAATGGAACAGTGTGTTTGTTTATTTATTTATTTATTTTCATGAGGAGGAAAACAAATTTAGCTTTAGCCAAACCCACTTTTTCATAAATTTATTAGTACAACTTCTGAATCAAAAACATCACTCATGTGCAAAGCCTCATCACCATTTATATCATCAGATGTTTGAAAAAAAATAAAAAAGAAAGAAACCATAGTCTAGGATTAAATTAGTCATTCCTAGCTGCTATGACAAATAATATCAGTAGAATATTATAGATAAGTATATCACTTTACAAGAAAACATGTAAAAATCAAACCAATTTTTATTGCCTTCACAATAATGCATGTTCCTATTTAAAAAATCTTCACTAATGACAGTAATGTGGAGGACAGACTAATTCCACAAAATTGCAGACAACCACATCTTTAGTATATAAGATTACTTAAATACTTACTCAAAATCTTTTTTTTTTAGCCATTAGTATATAAAAGTTAGAGAGCAAGAAGACCTTTAGACTCTCCTTTGGTATTTGTCTGGGATCAACAAGTGGTAAAAAAAATTGTTTTATGAACACACCTGTCGCATACTTATTTGCTGCCTTAATGCTTTAGTGGTTTAGTGGGCACACAAGGAATAGGGTTCATCTCTGTAGCATTGTGGTATCGGGAACAAATACAGAAAATGCCATACTGCCCTCAACAGAGGGGCTGTGACTTGTTTTATAACCTTTCAAGCATAAGAAAAACTCTACAGCTCAGTAACAGCAGGCTCTCCTGAGGTCTTTTTTCCAATTGTTGGTATTTCCAGTAGAAACAGTGACCTCGAACTGCTGACCAATGACAGGAGGTGTCAGACAGCCAGAAAAATGATAACAGATGCCTTCTGCAATCTCTTTTACTCAAAGTTTAGCATCATGATAGGTTTCCCTCACTGAAGCATAAATCAGTTTTGCTGGAGTCATTTTGTTACTTTAATTTGTTCAGTGTCAGGGACCCAGGACTCAGCTCATTCCTTGTTATCTCCTCAGGAAAGCCATGGGTGAAAACTGATTTTTCTCCCTGCATGCATAAATGCCATGGTTTCATCGTGTAAGCATGTACATTCACTGTCCCGTCATGTCCTTACCGTGGGGTAGGACGCTCAGCAACAGATTCTCTGGCTCCATCTTTTCCAGATCTGCCACAACAACAGTCCATGCTGTCAGGGTATTTATTGTTCTGTACAATTTTTCCTAGAGGAGGCTTCTTCTAGTCCTCAGTACAGAGAAGGAAACAGGGGTGCTAGTTGCACAGACTCATTCTCCATTTCATTAGCGTCGTGCACCACATACAAGGAAGAGAGAAATAGGTTCTGAAAGAGAAAAGAAAATGCAAGATTTTAACTTGCTTGCGTTGCATCCAACGCAGCATTCATATAGATGCTACAGTATCTGTAGTAAATTAGAAGATTATCTGATGTTATGTAGAAGTTTTTCCCAGGCCTTTGATTCCTGCTGTTGTAACTATGCGATCTGCTCGGTATCCAGGGCATATATACTTTGGGTAAATATCTGGACCCTAATGCTAAGTTAGTCCAAGAATCAGAAACAGTATGTGCACATCAGTGTTACGTTGTCTCAAACTAGCTGGTCCTATCAAAAGGCAGAGATAATTATCTGAGGAGAGGTCTCATACTGGTGTAATCAGAATGCCTTTGAGGGCTGAGACTTTTGTCTCCACCAGGCTTAGCTATGTGCAGATAGAAATACCTTTTCATATGGTGGAAAGTCCCAGATCCCCATCATGTTTTTTGAGACAGGACCTCAGTGGTTTTTGTCAAAATTGAGATGGAAAACTAAAATACAATGCAGTGTTTAGGATTTTAGAAATTTTACTGGTGAAATCACCCACGCAGGCAGCAAACACAATGTGAAGGCAAAATCAATCTTATGGCTGTAAAAGTACTGCAATGCCATTAATGTAACTCAGGTCTATGTTCCTGAATCCTGACTTATGTTTCTACTGCAGGCTGGTTCACCCTCTCCTCTCCTCTCCTCTCCTCTCCTCTCCTCTCCTCTCCTCTCCTCTCTGAAATTATTAGTGGATATTGGTCTTTTTCTCAGCACACAGATCATTGTTTATGAGTACTTGTTAAGACTGATTATTGTTCTGAACACACTGCAATGGACCTGTGTGAACGGAAGCACTTTACCCTAAGCAGCACAAGGCTGCTCTAACAGGGCTTTGAATTTATGCCAGTTTGGACAAATATTGCTACACAAGACCAGCCTCAGTTACGAGAAATATTCACAGGGCATGAGACCTGCCGCATTCTTAACAACATCTCAAAACATAAGGTTATTTTGGAGGCATTATAGGTATTAATCTTTTCCATGTTCTGTGTTTTTTCCTTTGCTATAGCAAGAAAGTCTTCTAAAGTGAATAGGGCAAGAATTGCTTCTGGAAAAAGAGCCCTGAACAAAACAAAGTCCTCACCAACACCTTTTTTTCCACCTTGTTTCTCTTTCATTTACTTTTCCTTTTTTTTTTTCTTTCTTTTTTTCAAGGTGGAAAAAAATGAGTGAGCTAAGAAATGACTGTACTTTTAGAGTCTATTCTAGCTCAGTATTTTGAAATACCCTAAAGAAACAGGTGAGGAAGCAAACAAAAAGGAAAAGAAGAAGGAATGGTCAGAGAAATTTAAAAAGCCAAAATGAAGACAGGCCAGAAGGACAGATGGAAGGGGTGGTTGACATCTGACAGACCTTCCAGCTTGGGCACAGACGTGCCATATTTCACTGGTTTTGTTCACTTATTTGTTAAAAGGGCATTAGATCCTTCCAAGAGATTTATAGCTTCCTAACAGTTTAAATCTATATTTAATTTAAAATACAACTTATACATTGTGTTTGCTTGTTCAGTGTATTTTTTATTCTCATACTTTTTTTGGTTTTTTTGTTGTTGTTTGGGTTTTTTTTGTTTGTTTGTGGGTTTTTTTGCCTTCTTTATTCCAACTGATTGTTATTTAATGTGCAGTAAAATAACTTCAGTTTACTATTTATTTCACTGGTGTCCCATTATAAAATTCTTTATAAGTTTTGGACTGTCTTTTCTTTAGAATAGGGAATGTTATCAGCATAACACTGAGGACAACACACCCAGTGACATCAAAACTGAACCTGATTCTGGAATCTGGTTAAATGATGGTCCTGGTGATCTGCCACTTCTGAATATGTGGTTATTTATCACAACTAGCTAGTGCCTCTTGTGATTTAGATTTAATATAAGAAAGGGTGAAAATGAAAAGTAATAGCTCTTCATCAGAAAAACAAAGGACAAAAAATATACAAAATATAAAATATTATACAAAATATAAAATATATCATATGCTTTCCAGGAGTTAAGAAGAATGGAATCTAAATCTTTATCACCACTAGTAAGGTTATAAACTCCAGAGTAGTGATCTTGTTCTTTTTGATGGGCTCTTTTCACCTTTGAAAATCTTTCTTCTCTGAATTTTTAAATCAGCATATCAAGATATGGATCACTTTAGCCTTGTCCGTCTACAAGGTTTCTATCCATGAATAAAGTTTGAATTATCATACTTTTACAATNCTTTTTTTTTTTCTTTCTTTTTTTCAAGGTGGAAAAAAATGAGTGAGCTAAGAAATGACTGTACTTTTAGAGTCTATTCTAGCTCAGTATTTTGAAATACCCTAAAGAAACAGGTGAGGAAGCAAACAAAAAGGAAAAGAAGAAGGAATGGTCAGAGAAATTTAAAAAGCCAAAATGAAGACAGGCCAGAAGGACAGATGGAAGGGGTGGTTGACATCTGACAGACCTTCCAGCTTGGGCACAGACGTGCCATATTTCACTGGTTTTGTTCACTTATTTGTTAAAAGGGCATTAGATCCTTCCAAGAGATTTATAGCTTCCTAACAGTTTAAATCTATATTTAATCTAAAATACAACTTATACATTGTGTTTGCTTGTTCAGTGTANTTTTCACCTTGAAAATCTTTCTTCTCTGAATTTTTAAATCAGCATATCAAGATATGGATCACTTTAGCCTTGTCCGTCTACAAAGTTTCTATCCATGAATAAAGTTTGAATTATCATACTTTTAAAATTTTTCAATGTAGAACTGATCGTCCCCCTGGCACTGGTGAGGCCCAACCTTAAATACTGTGTCCAGTTTTGGGACCCTCACTACAAGAAAGACATTCAGGTCCTGAAGCATGTCCAGAGAAGGGCAACGAAACTGATGAGGGGCATGGAAAACAAATCTTATGAGGAGTGTCTGAGGGAACTGGGGTTGTTTAGCCTGGAGGACAGGAGTGATGGTTTTTGTCAGAGTTAGGTTGATGGTTGGACTGATGTGAAAGGTCCCTTCCAACCTAGGCAATTTTATGGTTCTTTGTCTTAATTTGTACCTTTCAACAGTATTTGCAAATATGAACTTGACAATTTTAGTTTTAAAACATTCTGGGTTTGATCGTTTTAAGTTGAGATGCTTACAGATATTGCCTCTGATTTTAATTATTCCTTCTGTTCTCATCATCTATGCATCTTTGCTTTTTAAAAATGAGAATGTATTCTAAAATATTTTATAAACTTAAACAATATTATTCCAGTTTGATCAAAAATTGGAAAACTGCCTATTGTGGGATATGGATCAATCTGATGCAATCAAGTTAGTTTTTACACAGGAAACTCTGGTAAAATACCTTTTTTAATGTTTTGCTATACATGTGATTTCATTGTGTTTCAATTAAGTTTATTTTTTCCTTTAGAACCTGAGAAATGGTACTATGTCCCACAGAAATTAAATTAGTCTTATTGCTGCAAGCGAATTAAAACTATGAAGTACTACAGAAGCTAGGTATTTGCGTTTGATCAATTACTGCTCATTGGAGAGAATCCTCTTATGTGTCCCAGAAAGCTGTGACACAAACCTCTGGTGGATTTCAGGAAGCCATAAAGAATATTAATAGCATATAGAAACAGCTGAAGCCTTCAGTGTATAGAGATTGGATTAGAAATCAGATGACCTGAGCTCCATTATTTACTTCCTTTATTATAGTGAACAAATCTGTATTTTGTTTTATTTCATAGCAATAGCGTAGTAAAGCTTACCTGCCATAATAAAATATTTTTGCATTGTGGATGAAGAGTGCTGTACAAATAAATATTTGTTCCTCATCTGCAGTGATTCAGTTTGTTAATCTCTGAAATAATGTTTCCTATTATGCAGAAGAAAGATAGAAATATGTTATGGACCAGGCAGATAAGTTTTATTGGAGGGGAAAACATGGTTTCCTCTGCATACTTAAATCATATTTCTGGATGGGTCTTTCTCTTTTCAAAGACTCAGGTGCCTCAATTAATGACAAATTAAATCCACCTCAAACTGATTTTATGTCTGCTAGAGTCCTGAAAGTTCCAGAAAGGATGCTTTGAGCTTTAAACTGTACCTTGTAGGAGCAGTAGATTGAAATACACTGTCCCCCTGTAAGTAATGTGTTACACTTCATGCTCTCCTTTGTATTTCCTTACAGAGAGTCTTGATGTGAAATCTCACGTGGTTGAAAATTTAAGTTAATGGTCTGTGAAGAAAAAAAGTACAGGGGGCATCATGGGATGTATGCTTTCCTTTTCTTATGCAATACTATGTTCAACAAAATTCAAAGAAAGTTCACTATAACCAAGATCAAATTTTTTTTTTTTTTTTTCAGTCACTATAAAATTTCAAGCTGATGGTCCTTCTTGGATTTCACTGTGATGGGTAATGACAGCAATTGTCTCCGCCCACCCATTCTGCACTTAGACTGCAGGCTGCCATTCCTTCACAGAAGCACCACAAATGGCAGTTTGTCCATTCCTTAGCCATCATAGGTTGCAATCTGACACATTAAATTAAAATGCCATTGATTTCAGTTTGTGTTAACACAGCAGCCTGTGATGTGACTCAGAGGCCTAGGATGATGAAGCTCCTCTAAGTCTCAGCTAGCAGAGATCGTATTATATACAGCTTGGAACTCAATTCTTAAAATGTTAAATTTGACCATTTCTATGCCAGTTTAATTGAGTAGCTTAATTGGAAAAAGCATGAAATCTTTCTCCCATGGAGCATGCTTCCTTTATATTCATTTAATATTCTCCCCTCTGCACAGAAGTGAACTTATCTGCACTATGCACCCAGCAATGCTTATGAACGGCAGAAAGCGAAGGGCTGACATCAGGCACAAGAAGTCTATATTGTCATAAATGCCACAGTTCATCAAAACCACAATATTTCCCTGCTGACTCCCTGCAAAATTCTTACTTGCTTTCTGAGCATCATCTGTCCTCTTCAGATGTTCTCAAATAAGATACTGAGGTGTTTAAACTAACTGCATGCACACAAGCTCTTTTAAAGAGGAATGGGAAATTCTGCTCACAAACAGGTTCGTGCTTATGCTGGAGCCATAAAAAAAGCTCTTTCCCTCCTCCCCTGTGAATATTCTGCTATTTCAGGTGAAGAAATTGTGTTATTCCACCTACTGCTTAGAAAACTACAGTGTTGAAAGGAGCTTTCCTGGATGTACACCAGTGAATTGGCTATATTCTTGAATTTCTAGAGTGTATAAATACAAAATTCATTAGAAGTATTTAATGAAGCTTCATTTACCTTACATCTGATTGATGACCTGAAAAGCCTGCTCTTTAACATGGTGTGTCAAGCTTCAATGTAGAAATACAGAAGGAAGGAGAACCTATTGTGCGGTATTTTATTTGTTAATTATATCATTAGAGGTATAAGGTTTACCTTCAGTTGACCCTAAAGTTAAGGTATTGTAGAAAATGGTTCAGTAACATATGAAATGGGCAGCAGAGACTGGGTATCTGAAATGAGGAAAAAACAATGTTCTCTTGAACTCTTCAGTATGACTTAAATCCAACCTCTCATATTCCTTAGTGTATTTATAAACTGTCTCCAGTAACAGGTTAGCTTATTATTGCAAAAAATATATTTATTCATTTAAATAGCATATTCATTTTAGCATATTTATAGGACTTCTTGCTATACGCCAAAGTGTAATCATAGCCATAGCTGTATATGCATAATAAACCAATAAAAATATACAGTTTATCATTCGGCTAAGATAACCATTGCTCAAGGAAAATATTCATTGAATATCTTAAACACCTGTCTTGCCAGCAAATCCATTGTTTGTATATTGGTCCCCTGAAGGTCACTTGGTTATAAAACTAAGACCTTGTGCACTACAGAGGTGTTTTATAAGTATTCAATACAAAGCCAAACAACAGGAAACTCACATTTTGATTGTGAATGCAGCTTTCATAAAACCTACCTGAGATATGACCCGTGAATAAAAATGACACTTCTGAAAACAAAACTTCTGAAACAAAAATATTGCCCTAAATGTCCTCTAAATATTTTCCTAAAGGTCTGAAAGCAAATCAACTTGTTTATTGATTCTTTACTCAAGATAGCTCCACCACTAGTGCTCCTCAACTGAGGTGGTTGCATTAGCATTTTTAAGCCATATGGCTCTGAACACAACTCCTGAGAAACCTAGAAGACTTCTGTAGTTACAACAGAACAGAAAAATGAGATCTTTTTCTGTTAGGGACCTCTTAGAAATATGAAAATTCATTACTACAAACTTTATAGTAGTCAATAGGTAGTTAATATAAAACACCAGTGCAGAATTACAAGATATGGATCCTGCCCACTGTCTACATTTGAAACTATCTATGCTCTCTCCTCTCTTTTCTCTTCTTATTGAAAGTCCTTTTAATAGCTGCAGAAGGAAATAACACTTTCACATCCTTGGGATCTACAGATGTCTCATTTCAAATTCTTCAGGAAAAAAATTCTTAACCATTCTCTTCCAGACGCTTTTATTCTTCTTTGTTATGCAAATGCTCTATGAAAAGATGTCATGGAGGATCAAAGAATTCTGTGCATATAATTTATACTAAAAATAATTTTGATTTAAACTTGAAGTTTAAAGTAACTTTCCATTTTCATTAATGTACAAAATTAAGAGTGAGAACAGTTATGTGACTGCATGTGGAAGTATGGGTGATTCCAATAAAGGACAGTACCAAAAGGGACCAGTGAGGTGCTTCTGTTTCAATTATGGCAGAACCCTTTATCTAAAAATAGGCAAAATCTTTTATTTGAATATAACATCTCTGAAACTATTCCTTAAACCAGTAAAGGATCTTTTGTGAGAATACAAATTTACCAATCCTAGGCTGGGGGCGTGTGTGGGATGGATAAATCTCTGATCCTGGAGAAAAACACAGTACTGGCAGCTAATAGGATAAATGAAAACAAGTCCTAAAGATGTCTAAGTGTTGCTGTATGTTACTTACATGCCTTATTCCGGAGGTATATCATGTCAGGCAACGTAGTGGCTCCTATTCAAAAAAGAGTAGGAGTTAAAAACCTCTATTTCTTGACCCATAGAAGCCAGAATTTTCCTTTCCGTGCTTTAAAACTTTATATGGAAGGATCAACCACGCCAGAAATAAAGAAATCATTATAGATTATTGTGATTATGGATTATTGCTACTGAATAACATGGGGAGAGTTTGATCATTGAAAGCGAGTATCGTATGCCACTATCCCACAAAATATATTCTTTCTCTTTTTCTTGAAAACTAGTGATGAACTTCAAAAGCTTTTAAACAGGAGAAAAGATGAAGAGGAAGGTGGTTTGGTAAAATGTAATCTGAATCCTAACAGTGGTCAGAATATTTCTTGTGAATGTTGAAGGAGGAGGAAGGGAGATGAAGGATGTGCACAGTAACTGCTATCATAAATTGAAATGAAATAATTGTGGCAATAAAATATCTTGACTGCGGAACAAGTCAGTGGTGAGGGTCAGCTTCCATATTTCTGCTATGAGGGAATGTGCAGTGTCAATAAAGGAGTTTGCAGTGAAGCTCATCTAATCTTTACAGAAGCTCTGAAGTTGCCACCATTCAAGCACCAGTCAGATTTCACTGTCTGAAAGCTCTTACAAGTAGATCCCTCTGGTACTCAGTCATGGGAAGGCTTAGTCCTTCCATAAATATCACATTAATCCCGCAATGTTAAATCATAACTTAAATTTGATACCACAAAGATGCAACAAAAAGTGCCAGCTCTGAAATCTTGTCTGAGAAATAGGTATTCCATATGGTTTAAGAAAACGGGGTCACTGGCAAAATTATAACAAACACCTAATTGTTACTTTATTTTTACATAATAAGTGTGGGACTATCAAGATCACCTGAAGCCAGGGGACTCCATAGCTTCAGATTTAGAAAGAGTTATGATGGAAAAGTAATGTTTCACTGGGTAAGCTAATAAAAAAGTAATATATGTACAATTTAATCAGAGAGATACCCTGGGGAATAGCAGTCTATTAAGTGCATCTCTGTAAATATCAGAAGACTGTAGCTTAAACTAAACTGTAGTTCAGATCAGTGATAATCCTTTATGTGAATAAAAATTAATCAAAAAAATGCTATACATGTTTATTTGAAAGCATCATCCATATCCACATAAACTTCTATGTCTTCAAAATCTTGCAGATATATATTAAAAAATCACAGATCCTATGAGGACCATTAATAAAGAAATTTGTTCTATAGTGTTCTGCTCTCCAACTATGATTATAACACATAATGAAAAGTGAATTTTTCTCTAATGGTCTTTTCTCAGTATTTTAAGGTTATAACACATCTACTCACAGTACATTGTGGAGGCTCTAGAAAATTCAGCCTTAGATGGGAGGGACTCTGTACCTGAAGTGATTATTTAAGATCTTCAGTATTGACTAGAGAAAGGGAAAGTGCCCAGAAAAAAAGTATGAGAAAGGGTCAATTTTCTATCAAACTTCATATTCCCAGACAGTTTTTTATTGTGTCTAAAAAGTGCCTGTAAACGAAATGGAATACAGTTTTTATGGGATGCATATGTGTGTTCAAAGAATCAGATGAAGTACACTCCTTACTTGTGGTTAGTGGGGATAAGAGGATGGAGAAGTGAAAGAAGATGAAAATTATTACAGATAAAAAGAATTTAGACAAAATTTGATAAGACTTACTTTGTTATAAGGATAGTTAAGGGATTGTTAGGGGAATAAAGAGATACATGTCCTTTGATTTACACAAATGTGACCTGAAATGCAGGTGTGAATCTGCCCATGTTTTAAGATTTCAAACCTAAATTAGAAGATTAGATGCCTAAACTAGCACATACACATCCCAAAGCTTTTTGTATACTGGAGAGGAAAGGATATTCACATTTCTGTATCTCCCACGTTGTTAGGAATCAAAATCCAAACTTTACACTGTTTTTGGAAAAAGAGTCACTGTATGTATTGAGCCATAGAACTTGCAGTGCAAACAAAGAGCTATCAACAATGACCAGTAATTGGTGTTATAAATAATATAAATAATCATGTTAAAAAACCCATCTATTTTCTTATGAGATGTACAGTCCAAATAGATCTAACAAGTTTTGTCTAGCACTCAGCTTTTGGGGGCTTGTCCAAACCAAATCTACAAATCATTTAAATGCCTCCTCCCACTAGTTCTATTCTGCTAAATTATCTGTTAAATATGACGTGAAGTCATTATTTGGGGGGAACTTGTGACTGGTGGAGATTTGATAGACTTCACAGAATGTTTTGTTGGCCAAGATTCATTGACATTGAAATCAGTGACAGTGACAGAAAACAATGAATATAAAGTCACTGCCTGTCATCCATTATTGCAGATTATGAAATTCATATATTTTATGTCTATTCTGTAATCTTAGTTTTTTCAGAGTTTAATTACTCTAATTCTTCTATTCATTTTGACTTTGCTACTACCAGATGCTATCTGTCTCTAGATCATCTAGAAAAAACTGTGAATGCTAAATGTATAGGGAATTTGATAATCATTATTTTCACAGTTGTGACTTGAATTAATTAAATTGGCTGCTATTTTTACAGTAATTTTGACATCTCTTTCATTTTGCTAATTTGTGTCTATATAACTGCTGGCACTAGTTTTAGTTAGTAAGCAACTTTTTTTTTTTTTTTCTCTTTCAATCTTTCTACTTGATGCAGAGCAAGAATTTAGCATCTCCATGATTCTTTGAGTGTAGAAAGAGGATTGATTATATACATTCTTGATTTATAATTCAAGTTGTGTTCCTATACTTGGATTTTTCTCCCGTTTCACCAGATTGCTATTCAAGCAAGTGATCATCTTGAAATAAACTAGAGAGTCCCAGGACATGTGACTCTGACACATGGTTTTCTGATGGATCCCGCAAAAGCAGTTCAAGCGATTGCAGAAGGTATTAACCTGCCCCACACCTGTCCCCAAAGTTATTATATGGTGGCGGCAGCAGAAGGGAATGGCATTTGTCCTGCAGGCACTCATTTCAAATCAATCCACTGGTGATTTTTGATTATTTACTGAACTGGGGGAGGACAGAGAAGACAGACTGACATTTTCTTGTGGTGACTGTAGAGGAAGGACAATACAGCAGGATGAGACAGTTAGCCCCTTCTAGAGGAGCAGAATAACCAGATGGGAATAGCTACAACCTAGATGTCTTCTGTCAAAGTGCTCATTTACCAGATATTCAGTAATGTCCAGTAGTCATCATCTTTAACACTATTTCAGCTTATTGAGAATTTCTGGTGAATGTCTATACTCTCTGTTCGAGTTCTCTGCTGCCTACCTTTGCCAAGTTTTCCTCTTCTGCTCTTTCACTCCTCAGGTCTGAGACCCATGGACCTAGAAAACCAAATAATAGTAAAAATTTGTTATTTATATATGATGCATGGTATTATGTGATTTTTAATTTCTCCAGCACAGGAATGACATAGAAAGCACATGTTTCTGAGTAAATCTTTATGTTTAGAATTCTATCACCCATTGCTATGGCATAGCAAAATATTGAGATAATCTAGTTAGTCCGTTGAACACAAAATTTCTATTCATCCACTTCGAGATAGGAAAATCACTGCCACATGACTTATCCATAACATTTTTGCTAGTAATGTTTGCTAGCTCATGGGCACTGACCATGAGCTACAGCTGAAACTAAGAAATAAAAATTTATAAATTAGCCATCCCTAAGAAAGAAAGTCAACTTTTCTGGTATTCTCTTCATTAAACCAAAGGGACTGCATTACATCTGACAATAAACCATCCTTTAAAGAATTAATTGCCCATACGTTGTGTTGTACAGAACTAACACAGCTTTCTGCAACAGCACCATCTACTGATAGATCTTTCGCCCATTTAAAAAATAATAAAAGAAAAGAAAAAATTAATTTTAATCTCAGCAACACTGCATATGTGTTCACAGTAACCCTCACAGCATTGCATGGCACATTTCAAAAAAGGATCAGACATTTATAAATTAGACTATCATGCACAGTTCCACTGACTAGGATAACAATTACAGGGACAAGTAATGCTCATGCTTTGTAGCATTAGTTGGGCAACAGACAGAATCAAAAAGCAATTTCCTTCCATGGTTAGATTTGTGTTCATGCCAAGGCCTTTGTGCTTTCCTCTGAAGCGTGCAACCATTGCCTCAGGCAGGATGCTGGACTAGATGGACCATTGGTTCTGTTCTGCTATGGCAATTCTATTGTTCTTAGCTCCTGTGCCAATGAAATATTGAAACACACCATCTAAATTGCATTTGATATATATACTGTGTCACACTTCAAACCAGTGAAGCAACACGGACAGTGTGATTCATGTGGAGAATGTGCTTGAGCTACTTTAGACATGAGGAAAGCAATATCAGAACTAGATCTACAACCTAGTGCACACAGCAGGATTTGGCAATCTGTGATGTGTTTTGTCCATATGGAAGTGAAAAAGTGTTCAAGTGCTATCAATAAAAACAACACAATGTGTCTGCTTCTGAGCAGCACGCATCACCAAGCTGCAGTTCCTGGGCACAAGTGTAAACACAGAAGCTGATACTCTCAGTAGAAAAGATATTCACAGACAGACTTCTTTGTTGCTATTTACTAATTAAAAAAAAAATACTCAAGCTTCTCAGGAGCAAAATCTACCTGTCATTTCATTAAATGTTCTGTTCTCAAATGGCTTTGTAAATATGCCAAAGGAAAAAAAAAAAAAAAAAACAAAGAATAATCCTAGGAAATTCTTACTCATTGTACTAAATAATTTCTCCTCATTATCATTATAACTTGTGAAACAGATATTTTTAAATTTTTGGAATATGCAGAACATATTAGAAAATTTTACCTTAAAAAATAAGTTAAAAGACTGCATATGCTTAAAGAGGTGAAGTAGAGCATAGAACAGGACTGACATGTATTTGTAGTTATTGATGTATAAAACATTGACAGAATTATCTTTTGCTCTGTGTGTACAGAAATTTAGACCTGGTTGTAAGAGTGAACCCTTTGAAGCTTACCATTCACAAACCTATTTGTTTAGCTGCCACGCAGTATCAAAATTAAAGAGAAGGCCTTCTTTACCAGGATTCCTATCTCAAAAGATAAATGGTGTTTGTCTTTCACTAAGATCTCGTTGGAGGGACAACTACTTTTATAAAAGATATAACTGGTTTTT